>CM067522.1:11064511-11535174 GCA_034509495.1 Acestrorhynchus altus | reverse complement strand
TATATATATATATATATATATATATATATATATATATATATATATATATATATATATATATATATCCCCATCGCAGGGTAACACATACAAACCCCTAGGGGCAATTTAGGAAACTGAAGTACCTGGTGGAAACCTACACATACACAAGAACACAAAATTCTTCAGAAACAGCAACCAAAGCAGGGATTGAACCCACAATCCCAGGTCACTGGAGCTATATATAATCCCAGTGCAACACACAGTAACACACCACCACCATGTCAGTATCACAGCAGTGCTGAAAATAACCCACAACCCACATAATACCTGTTCTGTGCTCTGTATATAGCCCTATATTGTTGTTGTTGTTTTACTAAACAATAATACTATTTGGTTACATTTCACTGTTTGTTCTCATTGTTAGCCTAGCATTTCCTCTCCTAAAAATTATGCTAGATATCAAAACATATCTTGGCTGATTGACAACTCATGAAATATGTAAAGGACCATTAGATTTTTTTAATTGATTATTGATTTGTAAATGATCATTCCTGTAAAACTGATTTTCAGTTAATGTTCAAAGACTGTATGTGTTCATGCTTCCAACTGAGTTTATTTATCCATAGCGGTTTAGAATAAAATTTAGTATAATACAGTTTTAAGATGAAAAAGAAAGACTGTAATAATTTAATTTAAACAACTCTAATGCAATGGAATGACATTTTGCAAATTACATTTTACAGAACTAGATCACTGTCTTTTGGTAACAGCAAATAGCTGCTAATTCGTACATATAAAATATCTAATTTGATCTTTTTTTAATGTCAGAGCTTCGCTTTACATTAACAGGACCGCAGTAAATCTGCTTCGGTAATTTTATTTCAGCTAATGGTGTCTTTTACCTAAATATCAGTCCTAATCGTGAAAAAAAAAAAAAAGGCTTACATCTCCATGCGACCCCTAATTGGCCTAAACTTTGCGTAACCTTTCTTAAGCTGCTTCTTAAGAACACTTCTGTGGGAGCTGCAGTATATAGTGAAAAGGCATTCCTCAAAGGAATGGGAGCAGCTGACAGTGGCTTTTCCTATTTCACTGGAGTAGCATGTAAAGAGCAACAGAAACGGTAACATTAAGGGAAGCAGAGAATGCTTTCCTCTTTGATGAAAGTAGACCACTAGGTCAATGTTGACACCACTCAAGCATGAAGTTATTCTATTATGGCTAGTAATAGAAGGAACTTTTGAAAAGTACTGGGCACATTTTAGATGCAATGCAATAAATTCAATGTAAAACTCAATGTGTACATTTTCTTAAAATTTATTCACCAGGAATGCACTGTATTAGTTTATATATTGTGCAGTTTTAAAATGTGTTTAACTTGCTAGATTCCATTTAGGAAACTGTGAATAAGACTTATTGTTCAATAATTCTGTGGGCTCTTGTTGGGCCACTCAAGGACATTCACAGAGTTGTCCCGAAGCCACTCCTTTGTTATCTTGGCTGTGTGCTGAGGCTTATTGTCCTTGAAGATAAACTCTAAAGCAGGTTGTCATCAATCAATTCTCTGTAAATCACTGCAGTTATCAGTTCCTCGACCCTGACTAGTCCCAGTTCCTGCTGCAGGAAGTTGATGCTGCCACCACCATGCTTCACTGTAGGAATAGTATTAGCTACGTGATCAAGCAGTGCCTGGTTTTCTCCAGACATGATGCATGACATTCAATCCAAAAAGTTCAATCTTTTTGTTTCTTATGGTCTGAGAGTCCACATGAGTTGTCATGTGCCTTTTACTGAGGAGTGGCTTCCATCTGGGAACAAAAATATCATTTTTGTGAGGTATTTACGAAGGCATATAAAAATATTTTGTTTATCTATTGTATTCATTTTAAGTCATATTCTGTTTTACTTTTACTACTTACAATATTTGTCATATTGTGGTTTGTATGACTGTTGTGATGTTAAAAATGTTCATTGTAAAATAATTATTTTTTCAATTGTAGCTTTGTAAATGTTTTTGAAAAGCAAGGCAAAAATACATTTGGCTATATGTATGAAAACTTGTAATTTTGTTCAGTTTGGCCAAACTTGTTCATTTCAGTGAGTAAAGCCTCTAAATGACATCTGTGTTTGTTCTTTTCATCCACAGTTATGTCACATTGTTTAAAAAAAAAGAACAGACAAACATAATTTCCACAATAACTATGCTCAGGCCTTAAGGATTAGATTTAGTTTAGGTTTAGATAAAGATGTAGATTCAGATGATATAATTACACTGCTTACTTTAACATTCTTTGTTCAAATCATTTCATTTTCACTTGTCTGGGTCATGTCAGTAATTTGCACTCAAAAAAAATTACTACACATTGTACAACTCCTCAAATGCTCTTTTAGGCATATATGTATGAATTCCTCTTAAGACCACACTGGCCCAGAACTGCTTCTCCCACTGCTGTACACATATAAGTACACATGTACACCTATTGGCCTGCTTGCAGAATCTTGCAGTCTGCTATAATCAGAATTGTTTATTAGGCTTAATATTCATAGAAGGACTGTATAGACTAAGTAGAGAACAATATGTCACAACAAAGTGCACATGAAATCAAACTTGAGTCAGGAAAAAGAAAACGTATTAAGGAATTAAGGAAACATTATTAAGGAAAACATGGCTTTGTGTGATGTGAGCCCTGTTGAAAAGAAAAGCTCAGCAATGACAACAAAAGTGTTAAGTCTGTCAGGCTTCTAAATGGTTTGTTAAGTAATGTAACCTTAAATAGATCTAACATCTTTATGAAAAAAATGCCTTTCCTACATGCATATCTGACCCTCCTTTGCTCCCTGTCAGACAAATGGCAGACACATTTGAACATCCCATCTCCTTTCATATATTATTTCTTTCTATTTCCGTTTGTAAATATTTTTCACTTCACCAGGTCATCCCTCAACCCATGCCTTATTCTTTCAATTGTTTCCCTTTCTTCATTTTGCTTTGGCATGTCTTTCTCTCTGCATAAATACACAAACAAACAAATCACATTTTACACTTTTAACTGGTTTGGATTAAAATATTTTTGTTTTAAACATCTTTCTGCTTTTATTTTTTAATTAAAATAACGGATTGCATTTAATTCATGACTTGCTTTTAAGTAGAAAAAATAGTCCTAGTAAATATGTAGGGTAATATTGATCCAATATTCTACATCTGTTGTCAAAAATATGTGAACCTTCGCTTTCAGTATCTGGTGTGAACCCCTTGTGCAGAAATCACTGCAACTAAACATGTCCTGTAACTGCTGATTAGTCCTGCACATTGGTTTGGAGGAATTGCAGCACAGAACACAGAACTGCTTGTTTCAGGTCTTTTCACAACATTTCTATTTGATTGAGGTCAGGACTTTGACTTGGCCATTCAAAAACATTAACTTTATACTTCTTTAATCATTCTTTGATTGAACAACATTTTACTTAGGGTCATTGTCTTTCTCCATGACTCACATGGAGATCTCTTGAGATTCTGCTCATGGACAGATGTGGAAAATTTTCATTGTTCTATCAATGATGGCAAGCTGTCCTGGCCCAGATGCAGCACACAGGCAAAAATCATGACACTACCACAACTGTGTTTCATGGATAGCATGGGATTTTTATGCAAGAAAGCCGTGTTTTCCTTTCTCCAACAATAACACTTCTCATTTAAACCGAAAAGATGCATTGTGGTCTGATCCAGTCACCAAACTGTGTTTCTGGGTTCTGGCTTGTCCATGTCCCACAATGTTCTTTTTGGAGAGCAGCAGCTTTTTCCTTATAACCCTGTCATGTATACCACTGTTGTTCAGTGTTTTTCTGATGGTCAACCTGTTAACATTAACATTAGTCATTGGGGTATTTAGTTGCTTAGAACTGACCCTGGGCTCCTTTGTAACCTTTGTAACTATTACAAGCCTTGCTCTTGATGTGATCTTTGTGGGTTTACATCTCCTGCAGAGGGTAACAGTGGTCTTGAATATTCTCCATTTGTACACAATCTGACTGTGGAGTCGAAATTCTTTAGGGATGGTTTTGTAACTTTATCCAGCCTGATGAACATCATCAACTCTTCTTCTGAGCTCCACAGAAATCTACTTTATATCAATGTGTGAAAATAAATTTATTTTTAACTTTGAAAACCATGTAACCATGTATCTTTTATTTATTTTATTTTTCATCTAGCTTGAAACCCTGTAGCTGGATGAGTAAACCAATATAAATACTCTATAAAATTAACTCTTATTTTACATTCACTTCCAGTATTTTTGCTTTCTCCTGTAGAGTTGCCATTTTGGAGATATATGTTTTTCATTGAACAATGACAATACCTTTCACTCCTAAATGATAGTTCACAAATTCATTGGATGGAATTATTTGGAAACAACTTTGGTTTTACCATGGGAACCATCTTTAAGGATGTATTTGAACAAGAGGATTATAATTCTGTCTTAATACAATAATAATACAGTCTTTTGCATGCCCTCACCAACTTCTCCTCAGCACTCAGAAGAGCGTCACATAGCGTTACACAAGTGGGCACTCAGCACAAGTGAAAGAGGGAAAATGAGGGGAGGCTTTTCAATCAGAAGGCACTCACAGTGTATCATAGCAACATGCAGTGTGCAAGCTACAGCTGCAGCCTGAAACGACTAGTACATTGGTTTAAAGAGTCATATTGAGATTGTTTGTGTCTGCATTCCTATAGTGATGTATGTACATTGTGGAGGCAGTTACTATAGAAGACTTCATAAGTTCATAATACTAATTGGAAGCATGGGCTGTGTGTGCTAGATCTGTAAGGAAACCCATAGAAATATTCAGTTGTTTCATGGAATTTTAGGCACTGACCAAATCTAACCCTATAGATAGATCTGGCATTCTTACTGTAGATCGAATCTGAAAATGAACCAAAAATTGCTGCCTATTACACTCAATCAGTATGCTCATATCAGAGCCCCTTTGCCTTTGCTTAGGTTGAAAGGCATTGCACTTTCTTGCCTTCAAAGGCATGCAGATATGCTGTATCCATCTTTCCACCCATTCCTGAGCATGAATGAGCCTTATTAAATACACTTAAGAAAATCAAAGGTGAGTACAGGCTCACCTAGCTTTCAAGTGCAGGGTAAAACATGGAGAAGTGAGGATGAAAGAGAAAAAAGAGATGGTTAAGATAGGTTACCTTTTACCCCTTCCTCTCCTCCATCTCTCTCTCTCTCTCTCTCTCTCTCTCTCTCTCTCTCCATTCCTCACTCCCATCCTTGCATCTTGCCCTTCTTTCTCACTGTTCGTAAAAGCACCTCATTTAATGCCAATTAGGCTTCCTCCTTTCTACCCCCCAGTGCTTAAATTTAGACTTGCAGGTCCATGCTAAATTAAGCCCTAGATCTTCATTGCAGGCAGGGAAGCAATTGATTTTAGAGCCCTTAATCAATTTATTTCATTAGTTATACATTCATTCCCCCCCACACCCTCACCCGAGTGCTTGTCTGCAAAGCCAGTGTGGGGAAGAATGACCTATCTGGGTCTGTGATACAAGCAGATAGTGATTTGAATGATAACCAAATAGCCAGCGTAGCTGCAGTCGCTTAAAGATCATATGCAAATCAAATGCCGAGGCGGGGGAGAGGGGGCGCTGGGAGGGGAAGGAGATTCTGTCAAAAAAAAAAAAAAAAGAAGAAGAAGAAGAAACAATTTAGTGATCGTTAAAAAGGATGCCTCGCATCTTTACAAATTAAATCAGTCTCACACGCTTCTTGAGTCCTCTAATGTTCTTCTGACACCTGGCACAAACCGTTCTCTCCTCACACACCACACACACACCCCTAAAATGCAGACATCCTCATTAATCCCACACTAAAACTGCTCACACATCTCCCTGCTTCTCTCTAACTTGAATTTCCTTTGAGATGGGACATAGCAATACTCACAGTGATGGCATTAAGTATGCATGTATTTTACCCATTCATGCTTGACAACCATTACTGCAACCATTACCATAGATTGTGCTGCTCCCATTCCAGTCTAAAACAATGTGCTATGTGCACAAACACTTCCAAAATAAATTTCAATTTATTCAACACATTTCTATGAACAATTAAGGTTAGATTACCAGATGTTTACTACACAAATTAAATAATTATTTATAGATATATAATTATTGTCATGTCCTGCCAGTTCAGGGAATCAAACCAGTCCAAACCTTTGACCTAATTCCTTCAGTCCTAAAAGTACCAAATCAAACATTACACTTGCTCATTTATTTATTAAGCACAATGATCCAACATTATGTGTGAGTGGCAAAAGTATTTGAACCTTTAGGATTAGTAGATCATTTGAAGGTGAAATTAGAGTCAGGTGTTTTCAATCAATGAGGATTTGAGTGGGTGTTCTGGATAATTTGATGAACACGCATTTATCCTTTCTTTCAGCACCGGGTGCGACCCTTTTGTGCAGAAATAACTGTGAATAAATAATAAATATTTCCATTAACTAATCCTGTATATTGGCTTAGAGAAATTTTAGTTCATTCCATATCAAGAAACACACCCATGAACATGTTGTGAAGATCAGATTTAGATTCCTGATTAGTAAATTAAACAGGGCACTACTCATATCTGATTTTCAACTCATTGATTGAAAACACTTGACACCTGATAACCTGCTAATCCTAAAGGTTTACATACTAGTGCATCTCAAAAAATTATAATATTCTGAAAATGTTTTTATTTGTTTGTTTGTTTGTTTGTTTGCATTTGTATTACACTTAAATTGCCATATTTCAAGCCTTTTTGTTTTAATGCATTTTGTTATAATGCTGATTAGTAATTTAAATCAGTAATTCAGACTTCCAGTGCATGTTTACTGCTCTGTCCACATGTACATGGTCAACCTGCATGCAAACTCTGAAATGAAAAGGAAGGGGCTGTTTTCTCTCTTTCTTTGCTTACATTGTGTTCACATTTTAGAGTAAAGGGTCAGAGAAGGGATTTTCAGTATCGTATTTTCAGTAATTGTATTTCAGCTCAAAAACCAACAAAAAAATCACTCTCCAGCAGGATTTGTTTTAGACAAAAGTGATCAAAACAGGGTAAAATTCATACAAATAATTCAATTCTGTTCATTTTTAAATCTCAGGTGAAGACAAATTTAAGTAGGCTAGTATCTCCTGAAATTAATATGTGGCATTGAGACTGTCTTCTATAAATACCTTTTAATACCTATAAACACCAATTTATTGACAAATAAAAGTACATCAAATGTACATGAAAATATCCTGCCTAGGTTCTAAAGGTTAAAAGGCATATTTTTATTTTTATAAGGCAAAAGCACCATTTATCAGTAGTCTGATGTTTGTAAGGAATAAAATCAGCAAATCTCTACATATTTTCAGAAATAAATAGATTTTTTCTATGCAGAGCTTTGGTGTGTATTATACTATAGATGAAACCTTAGAACATGCTGTAATGTACTAATCTTTCACTATTGACTCTGTGTTCTCCCTCTGTTGTAAAAACAGTGAGTCTGCCACTCGTCAGTCCTATCACAGCTTCTCATAACAGTGGCAAGGCAGAGGAATGAAATTAAAGTCTCGTCTCTCCGTCTCTCTCACTTTCTGCCTACCCAGCCCCCCCACCTCCCCCACTCCCATCCATCCATCTCTCCGTCCCAGGGCATAATTAATTTTATCATCAGCGTCATTATTATTGTTAAATTGTTTTTCATATTTCTTCCTCTTCCTTTTTTTTCGCCCCCATCTCGTCTCGCCTGCCAGGAATACCAAGTGTATGCAAAGTAGGTTCACACATCAGGGATGTGAGAATTGGAGAGAGAGAGAGAGAGAGAGAGAGAGAGAGAGAGAGAGAGAGAGAGAGAGAGAGAGAGCAGAGAGGAGTCAGGGGCAAGGCTGAGATGAGGTGAACAGAGCAAGAATTGGAGAGAGAGAGAGAGTGAGAGAGAGTGAGAGAGAGAGAGAGAGAGAGAGAGAGAGAGAGAGAGAGAGAACAGAACAGAATAAAAATAAGAGAGAAGGGAGTGAGAGAGAGAGAGAGAGAGAGAGAGAGAGAGAGAGAGAGAGAGAGAGAGAGAGAGAGAGAGATTGAAAAAAGCTGTAAAGAGAAGCAAGGATAGGAGGCTGAGCATGTGTGTCTGTGTGTGGTGGGGTGGGGGAAGGGGGGTCACAAGTTGCATTATGCATTCCACCAGCGTATTTGGAACCCAATTAATCAAGCGGAGCAGAGGAGAGATGCAGAAAGGATGAGATCGCCCTTCACGTTGATGAGGCCGAGCCAGGGCCAAACTCTGAACCACCTGAGCTCCCAGCAGCCTCACTGATGAGCAGAAATGATGTGCATACCATTCCTTTTCTGTCTCTGTCTCTCTCCTGCTCTCTCTCTCTCTCTCTCTCTCTCTCTCTCTCTCTCTCTCTCTCTCACACACATACATACATATATACATATACACCCTGTCACATACATTAACATAATGAAGCCCACATACCTTCAAACTATACATCAATGTTTCTTGCTTAGGGTATACACATAAACACAGCGTTTTTTAATTAGTCGTATATCAGCACTGTGCTGAAAAAATTAAGCTTCTTAAATGGTTCTTGACCAAATCAGCTCTTTTAACCTGAGATCTGCATTACATGCTGGTTTTTGGCTTCATATCTTAGGATCAGAGTAACCAACGGACATTATTCTTGATACTTACCCGATCTAACTATCCATCATTGTGTGATGAATTATCAGTGAGTAATTCACTCATTTCCAACAAAATTAAATCCGAGTTTAAATGCCATAGCAGCCTTCCAGTGTATGTTTAGTGTTCTTTCCATGTGTACATACTCAACCTGCGTGCAGAATCTTGTCTTTCTCAAAGTCATGAGAAAGGATCATACTGATGCATGCATAAATAACAATAAATAGTGTTGTTTTTTTTATTTTATTTGGACTACTGCTATGTAGTTTGAAGAACTAATTATTATAAAAAAATCCTTGTCAATTTAATCATTAAAAACTCATAACAAAATGTAGTCCTCATAACCAAAACAAACAACAAAAATGTAGGTGATCAAAATTCCTACATGGTCAAATTAATACAAATATTTGTAAAATATTTTACATCTTAAATGAATACTTTGACAAGATGTGTCCTAACATTTAACCGTTAGTGGGATATTTGTTGCCGTTTGCCAGGAATTATAAAATAATACAATCAGATCCTTTAATGCTTATACACACCTATTCAAACAACTTTGTGATGTCCACCAGTATCTAGAGTTTATGCATATATGGTGTTCATGAAACAACCACTTTGTACAGTTTAGATGAACAGAAAAGTATCTCAGAAAGCACAACACTTTTAACCTTGAAGTGGATGGGCTAAAACAGCAGAAGACCACATCATTTTCCTCTTCTATCAGCCAAGAACAGAAAATTGAAGCTGTAGTGGCAAAGACTGGACAACTGAAGACTGAAAAAATGTAGCCTGGTCTGATGAATAGTGATTTTTTTCCTGAAGCACAAAGAGATAGGTTCAGAATTTGGTTCCAATAACATTCCATGTAACCAATCATCTTCATGTCCCACCTGTCAGAGGTGGTGTGCTTATCTCTTGAATGTTTTCTTGGCACTCTGTGGACCTAAAAATCCAATCAATCACACAATACTCATTTGAGTAATTCTGCTGACGGGCATCCCTTAATGACCACAATTTACTCATCTTCTAACAGCTACTTCAAGCATGGTCTTCCAAAGCAAAATAAGCCCCAAAATGGTTTTATGCATAGAACTATTAGAATTTAAACACATTGGGAATGTTGTTGGGGAAATTTGCAGCATAAAAGTTCTCCTGAAAAATCTGCAGGAATTGTGTGACACAGTCATTTCAACATTGACTAGAATAACTAAGGAATGTTTCTTGTGGAATTCATGCCACAAAGAAGCGAACCTGTTTTGAGAGGTAAGAATGGCACAATTAACAGAACTGGGATTAAATCATCCCATTGTTTTTACAGTTTTAACAGAATTTCCAGGTCATACCTGTGGAGCTTGACCGCCTCCAACAATCATTGGCAGATTGACCCAGGAAACGGGAGCAAGCAAGAAAAACTTCACTGGTTTTGCGACTTCATTTGATTTCCCTCGTCCAGAACTGAGGCCTATAGATCCCTTGGTCGCAGAGAGCTCTGAGCAGGGTCTATAAATATTGACCCTCTATTTCCTTGGCTCGGCCATAATGAAGCATTGAACAGAACCACTGCATTATGTGAGCCCTCTGCAAAGCCACCTTGACGGCGCTAATGCAAAAGCTCTACATTTGGCAAGAGGCAGCATAAAAAAGTGACGATGTACTTGGAACCTCCTCCACCTTTCAAGAGAGTGTAATTAGAAAGGAATGTGAATCAATACAGCACACTGGAAACCTATATTGTTGATGTATACATTTCATTTCTTATATGCTGCTTTATGTCATTCAAAATGGAGATTTCTATTTATGGTTATGGATTTGTTAATTTACATAATTTATAGATAGTTGTGGTCAGAAATGTACATGCACTCATCATGGACATGAATGGCGTGGAAATATTGCTTGCAATGATTTCTTTGAGATCCCTTTTTATGGAAAGAATGTTAAAGTGTAAAACATAGATCTTTAATAATGAATAAGAACTTGGTACAGAGGGGGACAGTAATAACCTCATAACTTGCTTGATATATGGCCTCATAACTTGCTTGATACAATCGTTGGCAAAAAAAAATGATGATTATATGTAAGAATAGTTTTTAATTTATTGGGGGAAACTAGTGTCTCCCCAGTGGTGTAATGAGTAGAGCATTGCTCCTTCACACCAGCAACTTTGTATATTTGTACCCTGTGATGGACTGGCATCCTGTCCAGGAGGTATTCTTGCCTTAATGTTAGTTAGGCTCTGGGGCCACTGTGACAGTATTCAGGATAATATGGCGAACATAATAACTGACTGGGGAAAACAGTACTCAACTGATGCTCTACTACATTGTCGCCCTGTCTAGTCTAGGTAGAAGATTAGATGCAGCTGAGTATTGAGGTATAAAAGTTAACAGAATAACCAAATATTGCAGCTGGGGCTGTAGATCCTGCACACTCTTAAGTTGCCAAAGCTGGCTTCCCAGCTGGTCCCATCAATGCTTGATTAGCAATAAACCTGACCACCAGGCAAGCCAAGGAAGTGTTACAGTCTAGCGGAGGCATTTCTGGGAGCCCCTTGCTGTGGATGAGTTGCCTGGTGATTTCAAAACACTCAGACCCTGATCCCACCAACATTAACATGCATGCTGTGTGATCTGGTCAAAAATGATAGTCAAAACACCAACATTCACAACTGGTATTTTAAATGTGTCTCCTTTGACCACTTGTGATCACATTCCTCACATTAGGAACATGATGTGCATAAATTAATGAAATTGTTATTAATATATGCTATTTTTAATTGCGCACCAGCAACAAGTATCATCTGTATAGATTAGTTAGTTTGATTTTGTCACGTGCTCAGCTAACGTTTTGCTGACACTGTATTTCGGGGTATTTCCATATTTGCTAGCTGGGGGAGTTATGTAGTTGATGTGGGCGGTGCTTTTCTGTCAGGGATGCCTTGAGAAACTTTGCCATTCACACTACAAAAATAATGTGGTCATACGCATCTCTGACCACCTTCAAGTGTAGTTTGAGTGACCATATTTCAAGGTGCCCATTCACACCTGTACTTTGTGCTGACCATTAATGATTACTCAGAGTGCATGTTAATGCCAGGTGTGAACAGGGTCTCAGAGACCATGAATAAGAAGCACTCTTCTAGACATACCCTTGTGTGTACAGTACTTTTCACAGTGCAATGCTAACTGGTGAAATAACAAATGCCCTTGTTAGAGTGCCATTGCTAGACCTGCTCTCTACACATCCTCCAGCATGATCCCTATCCCTCCATCCTTTTGGGGGCCGGGTGGGTTAGAGAAATATGAAATAATTTTGTTGTAGGTGTCCCCGGGCGGTTTTGTAATTTCATGCCTGTGTATGATAATTTTATGCTGTCCTGCCTCGCGTAACTCAGGGCTGCCAGACGCTGACAGCTGATAAATACGATCTTTTCCGCCCCGCGTGCAACAGACCTGAAAGAGAGAGGAGAGGGAAAGAGAAAAGGGGAGTGGATGGGATTCGGGTCGGTTGATGTGGGAGGGGGATGAGGAGGGGGGTGAGAGGTAAGGGGGAAAGGGAAAAAGAACATGCTGGTCCCAGAATAAGGGAGGCCTTGGCAGGAGTTGAGCTAGCAGCCGTTTTGGTGTCGCTGCTGTCGGGGTAATTTCACAGCTTGCCCACTCCTTCCGTTAACTCCTCCTCTGTGCTCTCTCTCCAGACAAGTAGTGTCAGAGTACATGACAGCAAAGCAAAGTAAAGGTTTAAAGGGTTGGTCCAATAATAAATCAAGACCTCCTTATGTGTTTTCACATTTGCAACATTCTATGGGTAATAGGTGGTTAATGAATGCAGAGAGGACACTTAAGTCTATTTAGCCAAGTCAGAATTGTATGTTTGTTTGGGCAAATTCAGTGATGGTTAAATTGCTAAATCAGCCGATCAGCCACAATATTGGCACCACCTACCTAATATTGAATAGGTCCCCTTTGTGTCACTACAACAGATCTGACCAATTGAGGTGGGGACACAAGACCCCTGAAGGTGTTCTTTGGTATCTGTCACCAAAGTATTAGCAGCAGATGCTGGTGTCGACACCAACCAGCAGGTATTGGTGTCGCTTGTATCACTACAAAGGTTGACTGACTGTCAAAACCAATGGCTACCCAGATCATCACATGAGCAGCTGGGGCAGCTCACAAGGCCTCCATACTGGACCATTGTCGGACTGCAAACAGAAACTGAATTTGTTCTGATGCATTAAATCTTCTAAGTGGGCCCTCCATGAATTTCATTAATGGGCTTATGGTGCCCATGACCTTGTTGACAATTCACTGGTTGTCCTTTCTTGGACCATTTTTGGTAGGTAGTGAACACTGCATATCAGGAAAGCCCAGATCTGCCTTAGTTGTGCCATAGTTGTGCCATGTTCTGTAATATGAGCAGTTTATTAAAAAAAATATAGAATATTTAGAATTAATTCAATTGACAGTGTCATTATCAAAGGAATTTTAAATACAATAAAATTGTTAATAAAGGTAGCTGTGGCACATGTGTTTGATGTAGATGACCAGCATATCTAGTGCTGAATAGGGTAGATCTAGCAAGCCATGAACAGGCAATTGCATGAGTTGCATTTGTTTTAGATTTTTCTTTATTTACCTATAATGCACTATAGAAGTTGTCTGACATCTTGAGAGAGGGTTCAAATGTGCTGACCTCCCCAACCTGTCAACCCGGATTTGATCAGAAAACTGATGTCAGGGACTCTCTCTCTGGGTGAGGGCACTCTCTCTCCACATCACACTCAGAGCCCTTTTCCATCAATGTGGAACAGGTTTTGTTCCAGTTTACTGTTTGGCACATTTCCACCAACAAAAATAGGTTCCAAAACCTGAAAAATTTGCTAACAACAGGAACCAAACATCAGTAGGTTTTCAATGCAAACCACTCTGGGAGTGTCAAGTTGTACAGGAGCAAGAAGCAATGACATAACATTTGTCTCACATGTTGTATTCTTCCACATCTTCTGATCACCAAAAGTTGTGATCCATGTTTGATCCATGTTTTCTTTTTGGAGAAAAACAAACACCAGTAAATGTACAAAACACCAGTGCAATGTTGGCCAGCAAGAGGCTGTGGCTAGCTTCACATGTATTGGAAGAAGCTTGTGCATGTCTTCACCCTCCTAGTGTTGGGATCATCATATGTGATAGGGGGAGAGTCCTAACAAATTTAGGTGATTGGCACTTCATTTTCAGGGTTTAGACCAGGGCAGATTTGCCTCTGCCTCATTCTCTACTAATGTCTGCTAGTAAGAGGGAAATAACACCCTGATGCTTGGGTTTGTATTATAAGAGAGAACTCCTCTACCCTCTAGTAAGCCCACCCCTTGTGGAAACTATGTACACCAAGCACCAGTTAGTTACTAGTTATCTAGATAGCTAGAAGAAGGATAATTATCACAGACACATTATTTCAACAGATAGAACTATACATATACAAAATGTTCAATGTCGTATGCATACACTGGAAAGTTCATTTCTTGCTAGTACATTTTGGTTTAAAGGACTATACATTTACAGCATATATGTAAATGCTAATGGTCTTGGTCACCATGTGTGCCCTGCAAACCCAACAGGCCTGATGAATTTAGCACATCTTTATAACCATGTCTTCTCCTTAAAATAAGAAAAACACAGTAAACATTTTCTCAACACATCATCGTTATTAGGGTTTCATCAGAGATGAACTTGTAAAGAACCCATCTCAGAGGTTGATCACACTAGGTCCAATATAAAAGATATATCCCCAACTTTTTCCATCTTTTCATCTCAAATCTTGTTGTTAGGTGTTTTTCATTCCTTTGTAATCAAGCACTTAATCATTCTTAAATCTGAAGTACAGAACTCTGCTTTTCTTTAGAGATTATGTTAAAAAAATAATAATAATTCTGGACACCATATTAGTTTGCACCAAGATAACTCCCTTTCCTAAACAAGTAGCAGTTTTGGAATACAGCTGGAAGAAACAGTGAGAAATCTTCTGTATTTGAAATAAAGCAAGTACCTGCAGTGGCCACAGGATTTAGAGTCCATGACCTGTAAGTGTCAGAGATCTTCAGGTTTGAAGAACATTTGCTGTTTTCCAGTAGTTTGCTGGAACCCCCCTCTGCAACACAACAGGCTTCTTTTATGTTTTGACGCATTTCCTTTCCTTTATACTTCTGTGAACATTGCCATTCATTTGCAGTCTACTTTCTTGTGCAAATGTGTCTCAGACTATTGATTTCAATACAATACAGGATAAACAAACACACTGCTGGGAATCCATCCAGGAGGTGAGCAGTTCAGACTTGTCAGAGAAGACAGATATAAGCAAGCCCCCTGACCCAGACTGAGTTCAGTGTATTTAACTGAATAGGGAAGAATGGTAACATTTTTAAGCCTTTCAACCACACATTCAAAACGAAACAAAATTATTGCATTTTCATTCAAAAATATAAGGATGTTCAATTTTCAACAAGATTTCTGAGATGTAAAGTGTTTGTAGTCTTTATAAGCAAAGACAACACAAACATTGTTCATAAAAGAAACAATGGTCAAATTCATACAAGTATTTAAATTCTGTTAATTTTTGCATCTCAAATGAAGACAAATTTAAGTACACTATGAGTAGCCTTTTGGGTGAAAAAAGTATGTCAAACTATGAAAACAACCCACAAAATTGCTCTAGGGTTCTAAAGGTTAAACTCACTAATACATTCATAATGTACCACGTTTTGGCTGTTTTGACATATTTTACATTCTTTGTTTAGTCATTATCTCAGATTCATTTTGACATTTTTAGTTAGTTATCTTTGCTTTACTGATATTGACTGATATGACATTTCAGAGGTCTTCCTTCTCA
Source organism: Acestrorhynchus altus (assembly GCA_034509495.1). Taxonomy (NCBI): domain Eukaryota; kingdom Metazoa; phylum Chordata; class Actinopteri; order Characiformes; family Acestrorhynchidae; genus Acestrorhynchus; species Acestrorhynchus altus. The sequence goes on along the minus strand of CM067522.1, from coordinate 11,519,586 downwards.
GAGACAACAGTAAACATCTCCAGAAACCGCAATGGGGGTCACCTATAGAACTGTGATTAGTGCTTTGTTAGCTCTCTCTCTCTCTGAGCAGCAGGTCAGTTCTAGAGTGACATGGTAGTTGCATTGAAAGAGGGGTAAGTCATTAAATGGAAGGTAATTAATTGATTTTCCCAGACTGTCTGGGTAGTCCAGGTTGTGCTTGGGAAATGCACTTAAACCCAAAAGCCCAAGAAGTGCTGTGTTGTTCATAGACCTGGTAAAGTATAAAAATGAACTATTTCAATCAATTAACTATAAGTTAAATGGGATGGTGTATTAAAAGGGATAATATTCCTACAAGGCTTCTTGGATATGGAATCAATTAAGTGATTAAATTGAAGCTGACAGTCAGCATTTTAATTTCAGTAATCTTTAGTGCCCTGAGATTTTGACACCTCAAGGTACTGTAGAGTCTAAGACTGAATTTAATAACTGACCTCTACAGAAAAGGTTATTTGCTGTGAGATCATTTCTGGATGCATTTCATTCAAATTTAGGAATTCCTTTCAGTGATGAGTAATGATGAGTGAAACATTGGCACACAGTTCCAGTTGGGAAATACAGTATAGACACTGAAAGAAGTCATGGACCCCAAGGACTGGGAAACATTTAGTTTAGAAAGATGATGTCAAATATTTTATTGGTATTTTTAGCTCTTTTAACTGTTTACTGTATTTAATTCAGATGTTCTTTGTGTTGCGATGATATCAACTTCCTTTCCAAACAGATTGCTTTAATTTCTGTTCCTCTATATATAAATTACCTTTTCTCCAAACATGCTTTATTCAAAAGTAAGTTCCAGACGAAACATTCCTTATAACTTCAATGTTAATCTGCAGAATAGAGTGCTATATGCTTTATATACATATATGTCTATAATGTATGACATATATATTAGTTATTAATAATGACTAATTAAGGGACACACAATTTTAAAAATTCACATTTATAAAATTTTTGAACATTGGCAGTTTTAAACATTTTGGGCTGTTTTTCCAAGTATTAACAGCAGGCTGTGAATTGTATAATTGAAAATCTAGACACATTAAAGCAAACGTTTAATAAGAAAAGAAAATAGATAATTTTGTGGTGTTTCCTTTTAAGACTTGTGAATTCATGTGTCATTGCCACCAGTCAAGCTGTGACCATGAAATAAAGCTGATAAAATGAAAAACAAATTAACGCATTTTACGCAAATTAATGATAACATTATAGCATTATTAAATTATATATACATACAAAGTAGGAAAAGATTCCAAAATAATATATTCCCAATATGATATCATTGGATATATAACTATTGGATCAAGGAGAAGAACAGAATCTGCATATTTCAAGCCATCTGTCAAATGTTGATCCATGTTTGCTTTTTGGAGAAAAACAAATGTCTGTAACTGCAAAATGCTCACAGGTATGCTCTGCCATCTCTCTTCTGATGCTGGGCAACACCCTCTGTTGATGATATGTTCTGTGACGTATCCTTGGTTCCACTAAAACTAGTGTAAACACGGGATGGTTTGCTAAAAAAACACCAAGGTTCTTAAAAGCCTGAAATGAACCAGTTTAAGAATCAGAGTTCTTTTGGTGGAAATGGACTACAAAAGAACTGTCTGAGCATATAGACTCACTGCATTTATGCTGTTACAGCTGTTTGTTTTTCTCAAAAAGCAAATATGAATCAAATATGGATCAACTTTTCAGATTCTGGAACCTATTGTTGGTGGAAATGTGCCATATGGTTAAAAATTTGTTTCCAAATTCCTGGAAAGGGCCTAAGAGAAGGCCACAATGACTTTGACCTTTCTGTGGGCCCTTTTCCACCAATGTGGAAAGAGTTCTAAAACCTAAAAAGTTTGACCATAGCAGGAACCAAAGATTAGTAGGTGTTCAGAGCAAAGCACTATGATATACCATTCATCTGCAACACTGTATTCATCTATATGTTCTTATTGCCAAAAGTTGATCCATGTTTGTTCCATAGAAAAACATACATCTATAACCATCTTGTCATTTCTGTTTGCTGACACTGGGCAATGTCCTCTTTTGATGACATATTCTGTTCAAGGAAAACAGTTGTTTCAGTGGAAAATCCCTATCAGTGACCAGAGGATGATGGGTCCCCTGGTGAGTCTGGTTCCTCCAAAGGTTTCTTCCTTCACCTCTGAGGGAGTCTTTCCTTGCCACTGTCACACTTGCTTCATGTATCATTGATAATCTTATTCTTGATTTCTGTAAAGCTGTTGTGTGACGACATGAGTTGTAAAAAGTGCTATAAAAATACATTTGATTTGATTTGAAGGAGTGACATGAAGTTCAACGGCTCATATTGGAATGAAGGTACGCCTGTCAGTAGAAGAGATCTCCATACAACTAACCTGTGTAGGTTGGTGACTAGAAAGAGGCCATTACTGAAGAAATAAAGCATCAAATCTGGAATTATAGGTAAGTCAGTCAGATACAAAAATGGAGCATCAGAAGTGCCATGTGTGGTAAAAACCTAACACTGCCCATTTATCAACAAACACACTCCCAGAAATAGAATATAGGGGTGGCAGCATCATAATGTGTAGATGTTTTTTACTCAGCTGGGCATCTCGTTAAAACTGAAGGAGGGATGGGAGTTGCAAAAAAACAGGGAGATACTGCAAGTCTGCAAATCTGCAAAAATGTGTCAGTATTTGCAGTCATTGAACCAACCAGGAGTAAATGTGCCACGAAGAATAGTGAAAATCACTTTCAAACTGTGAGCAATGCTGCTGAAAACCTTACCCTAACAGACCTATATCTGTTATTGCTGCAAAAAAAGAGTTATTTAGATATCTTTGGTAAATTTTCATCCATTTTTAGAGATACCCTACTGCATTTTGCCGTGTTTGAGTGTTTAACCATCTTCCCCAGATGTTGATATTTCAGGTAAAAATAGTGTTATAATTGAAAACTTCCATACAGGGGTTACAATATTCCAAGAGTATTGTTAACATAGTTTTTGGGCTAGGTTTCCATGGGAAGCTAAATGCTAACAGAGTGCCTTATGAACTAACTTTTAAAGCATATTTTTTTTCTCAAATGTCCTCTGCAATGTCATTTGAATATCAAACTGTATCTAACCATATATGACAAAGCCCAACCAGTTGAAGCAAGTGAGTAATAGGCTAAAAGCTAGCCTGGCTACAGTCTCATCAGCTGGCTAACTACACACTGCCCTGAGACGAACAGCAAACAATACAAAAACTAACTAGAATATAAAAATTAACACTTATGCTAGGCCATGTGAGACTAGGGTATGCTATGCTAAGATATTCCAGTACCATAATCCAGACAATTAAAGCAGAGGTTGTTTATTTTTATGAGCCCATCATGAGCATTTTTTTGCCCTAATATTTCTTGCTTACTTACTTACTATTTAAAAATCAAAGAACAGTTACAAATATTCAATAAATGTATTCTATGGCACCTTTAAAATAACATATTGATTGCTGATTACATTTCATTACCTTTGGATTACATAGTCAAACAAGTTTTATATATAAAAAGAAAATAATTAATATACAGAAAGCATTTATTAATATGGGGCACTGGTAAACTACAACTTTACTAAACTAATAAAATTTTGAAAGCACAACAATTATCTGAGTGGTCTGAGGGTGGACCAGCAGTGGCAAACTGTGAGGTACTTACCTTATCAGGCCAGAGGACCAATATATGCTTGCTATATATATATATATATATATTATATTCACTTATGTGTTTTTTTACAAGTGTGGATACTTCTGTAATGTAACATGTCGATCATACACTCAAAAAATATATATATGGGGATGCAAATCTCTCAACTTCCTGGCTCTGACAGAAACGTAGTTTACCTCAGAGAACACTGCAACTCCACCTGCCCATCCTCAAACTTTGCTTTCTCTCACTCTCCACAAAGGGTCGGCAGGTACATTTCTTATTTTGAATTCCATGCTATTTAGGTATATTTTTCTCACTAAATTCCAAATCATTGTTCTCTATCAACCTTCTGGTCCATTGGGTAATTTGATTCATGAATTGGACTCTCTCCTGAGTAGTCTCCCTGTTGAAACGTCACATATTCTCACTGGCGATTTAAACCTTCCATCTGAGAACCTGCAGTCATCAGGCCTCCTCCAACTTCTATCTTCATTTGACCTCACCTTTAACCTGTCTGGTCCAATGCACAGGGCAGGCAACACATCGGATGTAATTTTCAGCAGACCTGCCCCTGCTTTAGATCTAGCAGTTACTCTTCTTGATTTTTCTGACTATCACTTTTGTCCTTCACTCTCTCCCTCCCTTCTTTTCCAGCACACACCTCTTCAACTTCTTCCTCCTTTCACTGCAATCTTCACTCTCTCAGCCTCATCTCTTACCTCCACTATTCTAACCACCCTTCCACATTTTGATTAATTCTCATTCCTTACACTGGAAACTGCTACAAGCATTTATCTTTTATCCATCTCCTCTTTAGTCAATATTCCCTGCCTTCTCTCTCAAAGCCCTGCAAGAATCTTCAAACCTACCCCATTGCTGACAGAGGTTCTGCACAACAACCAAAGAGAGTTGAGACCGGCCGAAAGAAGATGGACAAAATCGCAACAGGACTCAGACCACTATGCTTACCGAGCTCTCCTTTCTCATTTTTCAGTGGAAGTAACTCCTGTAAAATCATCATTTTACAAGGAGAGACTGGAAGTATCAGTGTCTGATACATGCAAGCTCTTCTCTGTCTTCTCTTCTGTCCTAAACTCCCCTACTCCCGCTCCACCCACTACCCTCACCCCGGACGATTTTGTCACCTTCTTTGAAGAGAAGGTTGACAAGATCCACCAGTCCTTTCTACCTACCTCTACTCAACCCACTAGACACCCTTCTCCTCCTCCTACATCTATGTCTTGTTTCTCTCCACATTCCACAGATGGCATCCTTCACTTTCTCTCATCTAAAAATCCAACCACCCATCTTCTAGACCCTATCCATTCCAGAATATTTCAGGCAATTGCTCCAGACCTTCTTCCTTTCATTAATTTCATTATAAACAGTTCATTGTCATCAGGTCATGTTCCATCTACCTTAAAGGATGCCAAAGTGATCCCAATATTGAAGAAGCCAACTCTAGACAGCATGGACATCAGCAACTATAGACCAGTATCTCAAAAGTCCTTTAATGATCTGTCTATAATCAGCTGTCTTGCTTTTCCACCTAGAACAATCTACAGGACCCAAACCAATCAGGCTTCAAACAGCACACCCAACAGAGACTGCTCTCATTGCTGTCACTGAAAAACTTCTCATTGCAATATCAACTAAATTATCATCTGTTCCAATTCTCATTGACCTCTTTGTAGCCTTTGACCAGATCCTCATGTCAGTCCTCATTTGACTTAACTGCTATACATTCCTGGAAACATTGGTGCTCACCTTGAGCTTACCATTTCCTTTGAGAACTCACTGGTCACTTTATCAGCAGAAGCACAGAGCCTTGGTGTTGTTGCTTTTAGACCAAATGAAAATTGTTCAGACTTCGTAACACTCAACTGATTCTCTTTCCCACATTCCGACACCCAGGTCTCATCTCACTTTGCTGACCTCTCATCGTGGATGGCAGCCTGTCACCTCAAACTCAACCCCAGCAAGACTGAACTACTATACATTCCTGGAACCACTGGTCCTCACCCTGATCTTACCATTTCCTTTGAGAACTCACTGGAAACTCCATCAGCAGAAGCACAGAGTCTTGGTGTAGTTGGGGATGACCAGTTATCGTTCTTGGCTCATGTTACAAACTTGACTTAATCATGCAGATTTCTCCTTTACAACATCAGGAGAATGTTTTCTGTTTAGAGTGGCACTCAGTTGCTTGTTCAGTCTCTTGTCATTTCAAGAACAGACTACTGCATCTCCCTTCTAGCTGGCCTTCCTATGTGGACAATCAGGCCCTTGCAACTCATTCAAAATACAGCAGCACAACTTGTCTTCAATTTTCCAAAGTTCCTGTAGCTATAACTTGATGCTGACATACATAAATGGACCAATCAGGTTACATGTCATTTTCTAGGCCTCATAATTTAGGATCTAACCATGTCTCATCATTGTGTGATGAATTGACAATGAGTAATGCAGCTTGGAAAATTCACTCATTTCCAACTGAATAAATCCCAGTTTAAATGCTAAAGGAGACTTCCAGTGCATGTTTTCAATCCACATGTACATGCTCAACCTGCATGTAGACTCTTAACTGAGCAGTGAGAGGGGGTGCGACTAATGACATCACTGACCCAGATTTTGGGTTATAGAAGAAAATGAGAAGGGAATGTTTGATCTCTTTTTTGCTCACATTTCAGAAGAAAACTAATTGTTAATCTAATTACATATAACTCATCAGCACTCTGGGTGATCAGTATCCATCAGGATTTCTGAGATATAAAGTGACTGTTAGTCTTTATAATAATAATAATAATAATAGTAATAATAACAATAATAATAATAATAATAAATGCACAAGTAAATGCTTGATCACACATGGTTAAATCCATACAAATATCTATATTTTTTTACTTTTAACATCTAAAACAAAGACTCATTTAAGTAGCCTATGTTCATGGCCTGTAACATCACCAATGAGCCATCAAGTGGAAGACTGAGGTTCAATTCCCAGTTTGAGCAACTATGCTATGCTACACCTATAAGAGTGATTAGACAAGGCTCCTAAGCCTACTCTGGCCCACGTCTGTAATATGAGTAATCTTTAAAGTTGCTCTGGATAAGACCATCAACTAAATGCCATAAATATGTATGTGTGACTGTCTAGTGTAACAATTTATTTAATAAAATCAAACTACGAAACCATCCTACAAAATTACCCTAGGAATCTAAAGTTTCAAAATGGTTTTTAGGCTCTAACAAAGCTGCTCATAATCTCGTTATTTACTGAATTTTTTAAAAAATCTGGCTCTATAGACGCCCTTTTGGCACATTTATATATAGTGCACAGTGCACTCTTCACTATTCGCTCTTCACTATTTTTACTTGGGGATTCCCCCATTTAAGACAAAGCAAAGGGAACAAGAATGAAAGTCAAACACTCCAAATGCGTCTGGTACCTGTGTTTCTCTGCTGAAGAGCACAGTGCCATCTACTGACCAGTTTCAACGTATGCAGTCCAGCAGAGATATAATCAATACAGTGATTATATATATATATATATATATATATATATATATATATGTTTGTGTGTGTGTGTGTGTGTGTGTGTGTGTGTGTGTGTGTGTGTGTGTGTGTGTTTCCATCACAACTTTAGTTCCCATGTTTGTATCTTGGAGTGATTCATGTTTCCATAATGATGTTAATAAAACAGAAGTATTGAAATTCAGGCAAGGTCTGTAGTTAGCATCTCGCGCAGCTGCAGTCTCTGTGTCCCTTTGTCATTGTAAATGCATATAGCAAGGTCTTTTGCATTTTTTAACATTTGCCAGCAAACTAACCCAGTGAGGCATCTATTTTTCAATGCTGTGGAGGCAGTTTGAGGCAATTGCTTCTCCACCTCTGACCACGCTGTCTTCTTCTGACTGTGATCTGCTTCTCTTCCTCCTCTCTCTCTCTCTCTCTACCCCTGTTCTTTGCAAGTGGTGGCTTACCCAGCTCAGTTTAAAAAAAGAAAAAGAGTGTGCTGAATGTCAAGGAAGCATCAAAATCCCTTGACTGAGAATTCTGTGCTTCTTTTCCATAAATAAGTTATGGGGCTTGTTATCGGGGCGACGATGACCAGTGTGGATAAGGAGAGGACAAGAAGGAAAGAAAGATGGGGAGGAATGTTGCACCTGTGTGTGTGTGTGTGTGTGTGTGTGTGTGTGTGTGTGTGTGTGTGTGTGTGTGTGTGTGTGTGTGTGTGCAGAAGCAGTGTTACAACCTTAAGAAAGCACTGCTAAAGATTCCTGGCTTGGACGGTTCTTTGGTTAAATGGTATACACACAAATAAAGGTGAAATAGCAGATCCCTAGGACCTTTTTGTTCCTGAAAGATCCTTGCATTAATAATAAACACAATCATTTTGTAAATGTGAACTTAACATGGTTGGACATTCTTTCTTATTCAAGTGTTTTTGCATGGACACTTTATCTATACATATACATAACAGGAGAAGATCACTGTGCACCACATGGACATTTATTATACCGCACTGGTCCAGGCATAACATTTACACACCCCTGCAATTTGAGTATACTTATTTATGCATCTTAATAATGTTTGAGTACTGTTCTCTTTTTTGCTCTTGATGTACATTGTTGTTTGATCTTTTCTTTTTAGATTAATAAAGTATCTACATTTATGTCTGTTTGTTTATCTATATATCAACTATTTAATAAAACTAAATTATAAATAAAGTGAGATGGTCTAGGGAATTTAATTAATTCAATCAAACTTTTATTTAAAGTCACAGCATAATCAAGACATAATTAAGAAAAAAAAATGGCAATAAAAGTTAAACAAAAAGTAAAGACAATGAAAACATGCCAACCATAAGGTTATTAACTAGAATCAAATAAAAACAATAACATGTGCGAGGTGGTTAGAGGCTAAGTGTTTAAAATAATGACATCAAAAGCTTTCAACAAGAACTACAAAATACATATGTTAACAGATTGTACCACAAAAAAATTGCACAACATGTATGGTTTTCACACACATTAAATTGACATTATAAAAAAGGAATTAATGGACTGAAACTCTAAGGTTACGGTAAAGGTTAGGTTGACTTTAGGTTTTGTTTATGTAATGATAACATTAAGGTTAAGCTTAAGTTAGGATAGAGTCACCAATCATTGGCAGGCCCAAACAGTTTCCATGGCCTCTTGTGGTACCATGCATTTCCCCTCATTTACAGTAATTAAAATTACTCTGAATTTTCTCTGTGTTGATTAGTGAAGGGAATGAGAGGAGCTGAACAAGATCCTTGATATGGGCCAGTATTTGACCAGCTGATGATAGGGGACTTGATGCTAACTTATCTTAGGTTAGTTTAAGAGTTTTAGGTTTTATATAGAGTTAGGTTAGATAAGGGTTAAGTTCAGATTTTTTAGTTAAAAATAAGGGTTAGAGTATGATTAGGGTTATGGTTTTATGGTTAAGGTTAGAGTGTGAAAAGGATGTAGGTTTTGTGTTATGGTTAATACAGTTAGTGTATGGCAGGGGTTAGGTTATATGGTTGTTGTGGTTAGAGCAGGGTTATGTTTAGATTTTATGGTTAAGGTTAGGTTAGGAGTAAGGATTTGGTTTAGATTTTATGGTTAATGTAAGGATTGGATTAAATGTTAGGTTTAGGTTTTATGGTTAAGGTTAGGTTGTATAAGGGTTAGTTTAGGTTTTATGCTGAGGTTGAAGGAGTAAGGGCATGGTTTTAGATATCATGGTTAATGTTAGAGTAAGGGTTAAGTACATTCTACTATTTCTGACATGTCATCTTAATCACGTGTACAAATTCAAGCTGAGCTAAAGGGTGATCCAGTCACTGGTAAGTTGTGTTATTTTCATTGAATAATCTTTATAGTATGCCTTGGTGATATACAGAATTTAAAGGTTTATTGGTGGCTGTACAGATTCCTTATATTATCACCAAAGTAGATGGCCTAAGTGCCTATACAACTCTAAATAAAAACTTTATAAACATATTCCATATGTTTAAACATATTAAACATTATCCATCACAGAGAGTAACTATATATATATATATATATATATATATATAGTATTTATATATATATATATATATATATATATATATATATATATATATATATATATATATATATATATATATATATATATATATATATATACAGTATTTATATATATATACACACACACACACAGACACACACACATCATTGTGCACTCAGAGGAAAGCACCATTACAACAGCTAACAGACCAGCATCACTCCATTGTGATGTGGGGAGAGAGCGCCATCTACCCATCCAAAGAGAGCATTGACTATTTTGCTTTCTCATATTCCGGCTGCCAATGACAAGCAGCTTGACCTGGGATTTGAAATAGACCACTGAGGCACTCAGAGGTCTTAATCATTTTTAGCAGGAGTCTTAATAACATTTATAAGAGAGTAGACATCTTTTTAATTCCCCTCATCCATTAAAACTAGTAGTCAGTTAGAATCACAATGTGGCATATATGTAATATAAAGTATTTTAGTGTATATGTAATATCTTATGTGTGTGACCATGCAGGACCATATATGTGGGTTGGTAGATGTATATATGTATGTAATAGTATGTGTCTTGAAGACTCAATAAAGTATGCATCACACCTCCTATAGCAATAATGGCCCAAACAACCTTCACGTGGAATGGAAGAGGTCTCTGTTTAATTAGAAACTTTAATATTTCATTCTCTACACCATCCTCCGCTCCGCTCACACTACGCTTCCATCACGCTTGTGACACACAGTGTGTGTGTGTGTGTGTGTGTGTGTGTGTGTGTGTGTGTGTGTGTGTGTATGTATGTGTGTGTTTTTGCAGATTCTTCCCAGTTTTGAGACAATGACCCTCAACAACACAAAAGACCTGACACTGATGATGTTTGAGAGAAAAAAACCACAGCGTTGATTTAAAACTACCAGAGAGAAATTTTGCCCTTCATATCAAGCATATTTTCCTGTTGATATTCTGCGGGAATCTTCAGCATGTTTGAACAAGTTAGTGCATGTTTACGGGTTGGTTTTCATTCGCCAGACTTGTCAAAACACATCATTCAGTGAGTGTAAAAAAAAAGCTTCCTATTGGTGGTTTCTTTTCAGGAAGAAAGTGTGTAAACTGTGTTGGAGTTCAAAATACTTGATTTCCTCCCAGAAAGCCAGTGAAGCTACATCAGTGCAAGAAATAAAAAATGAGGTGGACTCTCACGTTAAGATGATTGACTTCTAACAAACCTTTAACTTTTCTCCAATAACTCATGATATTTAATCATTTAAAAATACTTAGTTGTGTCGTTATATAGAAATACATAACATTATATAGAATCTGAAAAAATGTTAAAGTAAGTTTTTCTTATTTGACTGTGCATTTAAATGGTTCTTTGAGTATTCGCAGTATCCTATAAAACCATTGCAAGAACCTTTTAAGGGTGTACTTTATCTTTAATATATAATTATGTGTTTAATCAGTTGATTAAATTAATCAATTAAAACAATAACAAAATCACAATTGCTGGTGATTACTTATAATTATTTGCAATGTCCTTTTTTAATAAATTTAAGCTTTTAAAATGTTTTGAAATATGACACTTGCTTTCAGCTGCTGTTATTTCACCATAACACACTCTCTCTCTCATGTTCTTTTGCTTTATTAGCATCAAACGTAACTAATGTTGAACATTCCCATCCAGATCCGTGTTTCCTCTGGCAGATTTGTGCAACAATCACACCTGTTTGGTGGATCTGGCCGGTCTCTACTGTGTGTGTGTGTGTGTGTGGGACAGAGAGAGAGAACAAGGGGGATGAGGGGTAAGATAAGATAAGATAAGATAAGATAAGATAAGATAAGATAAGATAAGATAGTTGCATGTGGGTAGATGGAAGACGTATTGCACATTGTTATGGTACATTGCTCTAATAGTGTGTCTGTGGTCTGTTGGGAGCAAAGCTGGTTGTAAAGCCTCACAGTAGCAGGTAGTCCTGCTATACTGCTTCTTCCCACACTTAGGGTGAAGCAGCCTGTCACTGATGGAGCTACCCAGTCTCATGCATGGAGTGGAAGTCAGTCTCCTCCATGGATGCCAGCTTAGCAAACATCCTTCTGTCTCCCACCACCAATGGGTCTAAGGAGCTTCTCAGGACAGAACGAGCCCTCTTTTTGAGTTTGTTCAGTCTCCTCCGGTCCAGTAAGGAAGCATGTTTTCTACTTCCAAGCTAAATGCAGTATAAATTTAATTTAATTTAAAAATCTACAGATCAAGAAAGTAATATTAAAGGACTCTAACTAAAGATAGATGTTGCAACAAGTGTCCTAAAGAGGTAGAACATGGTTAACATCTGTGCCTGATGTGATCTTGTTGACCTTGTAGAAGAAACAATACTGATTGGTTCTACCTCCCAAACCCTCAGCCCTCCTCCCTGCCCTCCCTCCCGGTTATATTCTCTCCATCCTTGTCTTAGCCACCCGCCATCATCCCTGCTGAGCAGATGAGTGTGGCTTTATTCTATCTCTCGTTCGTTCCCCCCTCTTTAATCTGCTGTCACGGGACACTGGAGCTTGATATGGCAGAGCCCTGTGCATATGTGTAGACACACACAGACCCCCACGCACACACACACACAATTGCACACACTCAGTGACGGCTCCCACCAGCAGAGTTGGTGTGAATGTGATGACGCGACACTTTACAAGGTGATGGTGTTCAAGGGCGCGTCACTCCATTTCTGACAAGACTTTAATCCACATCAAGGTGCTATGCCTAACCCCCACCCCCTCTCTCTCCCTCTCTCTCTCCCCCTCTCTCTCTCCCCTCTTTCTCTCCCCTCTCTCTCTCTCTCTCTCTCTCTCTCTCTGCTTTTCCTTTCCTACTCTTTGTTTGCTCACTTGCTTTTTTCTTTTTTCTGTAACCTGTGATGTGTCCAGATTTTCTGGGGTTCTTTTGAAGTATGACCTGAATCATGTGAAAAATTAAAGTAAATAATAACCATGGGAAACTAAAAACTTGCTTCCATTATGGGATCTTCTCAGATTGTCTATCTACTATTAAAGTTATTTTTGGATTAGCAATATTTACTGTATGATTTATTATTCAAATTCCTATTTATGTGTTTTTATGACCTGAATAATGTGCTGCTATATAGGACAGAGGACTGTGGTGGACTCAAAGGGGCTTTAACTACACTACACTCTAAGCAAAAAGGATGTAAAAGTGTTCTTTGTATCTGAACATAGTTAAACTCTTTTTATGTACTTATATAGTACCCTCATTAGTTAACCTTCTATGTGAACAACCATTATGGGGTTTGTCAGGTTTATGTGGTTCTATATAGAAGCACTAATGTGCAAAACCCCTGATGTTTTGTGGAGGGAATTCTTCTATATTTTAATAAATTATATTCCTTATTTTAAATATATCATGATTATCATTATTATGCTAAATGTCTAAATTAAATCCATCTTGTACAACATTTGTATGTAACTATAACATAGTTATAAGTAACTCTGGCACTTTATGCCATAAATGTAAATGAAAATGTATCTCCATCTTTTTAACTTAATTTGAAATGTGAGGAATGACCCAGTAGTAAATGCTCTAAAAGGAATGCTTCACACACAGAAATAAAATTAGAAAATTACATACAGATTTTTACTTAAAAGCATACAAAGGCTTCTCAGTTTGGGACTTTACCCTACTAAAGTTCCTTTCATTGCAAGTCTCTTGTTTTTGGAGGCTTTTTTGCACAAATATCATCGGAGGGCCACGCGATTCAGAGTATTTTTTACTGATTTATATAGTAATTGAACAATATAGTATTAAATAGTAAAATGTGGTGTTTAACACCAATTGTGTTTAACAAGTGATATTTAGCAACAATTACTAAACCTGTGTTATTGATACATTTAAATTACAGTGACATTCTAGCCCGCCATAAGATTACTTTTTATTGTCATTATAAATTTGTCTTAGGAACCATGTTCACAATGGAGTTCAACTGGACTAATAACACTCAAGGTGGTTTCCACCATGGGCTTTTTCCCAAACATCGATATATTCTTAAAGACTACTTTGCATTTGCCACATTTACAGAGCCAAACATTTAAATTACAATGACACTCTAACAGCTCTAAGTGAGTTAAAAGGACTGCGATGGAGTGTGTGTGTGTGTGTGTGTGTGTGTGTGTGTGTGTGTGTGTGTGTGTGTGTGTGTGTGTGTGTGTGTGTGTGTGTGTGCACGCATGTGTGCGTGCGTGTGTGCGTTCTGAAGAGGAGGTGGTGGGCTTATAAAATATGCAGAATAATTACTACGAAGAGGTTGGGCTGCAGATGAAAGCCCTCATATGAATCGCGAAGACGACTTGACAGCTCGCTCAGAGTCGGCGCCTGTCTTTTCTCTCTCTCTTCTCCTTCCATTGTTTGTTTTTGCATTTAGAACAGCCAGTGTTCTACACAACACTGACTGTGCCATCAAGGGAGAAGTCATTTCATGAGTACAGCTTTGCCAAAATTCACACACGCAGCCAAAGGTGGACAGGACTTTGGCATGAATTGGACTATCTGGAGAGGAGAGTATGTAAATTGACTAAATGACTTATAGTTTGGAATGGATACATTTGAGCTGCCAGGCACACTCACTGAAGCTTTACATCAGAACATAGTAGAGCTAAAAATGCTCTAAGCATTAAGATTTAGGATTAAACTGATTACTAAAGATGAACTTTTCATGTCTGAGGCTTCTTGAAACAATATAATTTAGCATATTTATGAAACTGCTTCAGATCATTTTGAACCTCCACTGACCTGTAATATGAAGAACAATCTTTTTGCTACTCCAGGCTCCACATGGTGCTAACTGCAGTTTGTACCTTGATATTTCTGTATCTTTTATCTTGTCCAGAAATGCTTAATTTCTCTGAATAAAAATGTGTGTAAATTGTATACATTAGTCATGGTTCCCAACTGTAGCAGGAGCTTAGAATATTTTCATCTCATTTTCCCACCCAATTTGGAAGTGCCGATTATTCAACCCCATTAGGACTCTTTCCCTGTAACACATGATGCTCTCAACTCTAGGAGGGTGAAGACAAGTACATGCTTCCTCTGACACATATGAACTTAGCCACTGCCTCTTTTCAAACTGCCGCCATTGCATCATTGTTGGGCAGCCAACAGGTTCAGAGGGACCCCAGTTCTGATGCAACAGCTAACAGATGCCTGGGTGTGATGTGGGAAGAGAGCACCATTTACCCATCCTGAGTGAGCATGGCCAATTTTACTATCTCAGACTCTGGTTGCTGACAGCAAGCAGTATGACCAGGGATGCCAACCTGCAATCCTGAGGTCATAACATTAGAACACAGAGCCACTCTAAGCCCAGATGATGCTTTTTTTATGTTGAACTTACACCAACTGACCTTTCAAGCCATTTCATTTTATGGAATTAAATCATGTGCATGTTTGGTGCAAGGAGGTCAGGATATCTTAATTTAGTTGTGTTGGCCTTCCGATTAAATCAATCATTAAAATCATGTTTAATATTTTGACACATTTTAGGCTTTCCCATGCAGGAAGCAGTAAAGCAGGTGGGTAAGTGTGACACAGATGAGCCTTCTGTGCTTCTGTTTCTCCTCAACAGTTTCCATAATTTTCCTGGTAATTTTCCACCAGGAGCATGTTGGGAAATAATCTTAAAGGAATCTTGTTGCAGTTCTGCTAATGGTAACCCTGCAAGTCATCACAAAATCTGTGTCTGTGACTAAAAACTACAATGTCTTTAGATGTGAGAGTGTCAAATTTAGTCTTTTAAATGTATCAAATGTAAATAAGCAAATACACCCCCTGTGCTTGCACACAGATGAATTTGTCCCCCACATTTAACCCATCCTTGTAGTGAAATGCACACTAGGGTGCAGGGAGCACATGTGCCAGAGTCTTGGGCAGCCCTATTTACAGTGGCCGGGGAGCAACTGTGGAGTCAAATGCATTGCTGAAGTGCACTTCAGTCATGTCCTGCCACTTTAAGGAATCAAGCTGGCAACTTTTTCAGTCACAAGGCTGGTTCCATAACCACCAGGCCATGGCTGCCCCAATGAGTCTTGCCAAAGTCTTCTACTATATGGTTAACATTAAGGTGAAGGCTAAAATCTATTTTTTTTTCCTTAGGCCAATACATGTTTGGAGCTGGGTTTGCGTTTTAATTTTCTGGACCTATAAGGCTAATTTGACTAACAAGTACTGGAATCTTATAGGCACATATTATTACATGGCTTAATCATCATGAAAACAAGCCTCAAAGATTTAATTAATACAAAATAGCTTTATGCCATTTTCATATATGAATTCCTCCATTACTATGAGTTGACTTCACACACAGCCAGAGGGTTCCCATGTCAGGTGCATTCACATTACAGGAAATGTTCTATGTGGTTTAGGCAAAGGTGCCACCTATGCAGAGCATGTAGGCATAGTCCTTATAGGAAAACCTGCTCACTTTACCAATCGTTTTTGTAAGTCCACAGGGCAGTTACTTCCAGTCACCAGGTTTTTTATTCTCTGTGAATGAGACCAAAATACTAAAAACCATAGATAAAAGCTATAAAAATGTAATTGTCTCTTTTTGATGGAAGGCATGAATTTATCTGTAAACAGAGGCCATGTTCAACAATACAGGAGCTGCCATTCATATTTCAAACAATGACCAATCTTTTCATATAACATCTCCAATTATCTGGACATTTGCATTCACACATACAGTGAGAAAGGAGCTTTATAATCCTGAAATACATATCAACACTAGCATTTTGGTAAGAGGGAGTCAAACCATTTGCTTTAACTGTGGACCACATGAACACACACTATAAGTACAGTCGATTCCAGCAGTGACAAAGCACTTGGATACACATGCTTGTAAGAAATAGAAAGTTATCGTTAAAAGACCCACCATGGGAAATGGAGACATATAAATACATTGCAATGTGTTTTCATTCAGTATTTCATTCTGTATAAACACCAAATGTGTGTACAAATCTCTGTGTGTCAGACTGTTCTGTGTGTGTATTCCTTTCTGGCTCTCTTTTCTCTGGAGTTTGCTCTTTCCCACAAACACATCATCTACTATATAGCTGTGCCATGTATAGGGAATGAAAAGATACCATCTAGTTCACCAACTGCACCCAATAGCAGACGTCTGAATGAGCAATACTGTCACTTTAAACAAAATTTCACGTCTTAGAAATGTAAATGTTATAGAAGAAGGAAACTCAATCTCAAACAGAATGTATGTTAATGTCATAATAGTTTATTTCAAGTTCATTTTGGGTCATTTCTATTGATCCATTAATCATAAAATGTCAACACAATGGAAAGGGCACTGGGTTTATTTTATATTTTATATAGGTTTAACTCATTTTATAAGCGTCTCCAGCTTGGTACCTCATTCAGAACATAGCTTAAAATTGTATTTTCCCTTTACTGGACTATGAAGTAGTGAGACTATATTATCTGTGGTGATGGTGCTCCACCCAATACCATTGGAATGAGCTGGAGTGGCATCTGTGATCCAGAACTAATTATCCAACATCCAGGCCCCTCTAAACTTCTTATGGTTAAATGCAGTTAAACCCACAGCAATGTTCCAACATAGAGTGTAAAGCCTTTCAAGAGCAGCAGAGGTTGTTACCGCAGCAAACTCTATTAACTCATCCTCAATTTTAAAAGATGTGTTGGATGAGCAGGTGGATATATCTGAAAGAGAGGGGAAAGAAGCATGAGAGAGAGAGAGAGAGAGAGAGAGAGAGAGAGAGAGAAGGAGATGCTGTACACTATCTATATCACTACAAATTGGTTCCACAAGCAGCATCCCACTCCCTTACATGCACACACATAGGAGCACAGTGAGCCAGAAACACACTGAATGTGCCTTCTAACCACCGCCTCCATCCACTTTTAATCAAAGTGGAAGCGATCAGCCAGTGAATGGTCTACTCTGTCCCTGTGGTGCGCTCTCTCCTAATTGAGCCGCTCTAGTTCCTCCACATTGGACCCCAGACAACCATAACTCTTGTGTGGCTGCATTGCTCTGTGGTCGTACTGTCGCCTCAACAGATCCTCTTCGGGACTATCTAGTTCCCTAGTCTGAAAATGCCTCATCGACTCTAGGGTACTTTTCCGTCCCTCTACCCTTCTTAGTCACCTCCATTGAGGGGGGGAGTGAAGACAGACATTATGGGTCAAGGCACTAATTAGGATGTTGAGTGATGGTATTTTAAGAGAGCCTGTTGAAGCGTATGGCATTGGTGACAACGTAATGATCACCCCCACATGTCGGGATATTGTTCTGGGCTTGGGTGTGGGCAGTTGTACAATTTTGAAATAAAGAGGGTGGGTAAGTGAACAATAATGAGGCACACATGCTTGCCAAAGAATGCTGTATATACAGCATATATATATATATATATATATATATATATATATATATATATATATATATATATATATATATATATATATGTGTAGGTAGGACACTATTGAAACTGATTTCTGTCAATAAAGGTACTGTATTAAAATAATACAGTCTGTTAATGTGTAAAAACTAGTTTCTCATTACAGGTTGTTGTTTGAAACCAGTTTGACATTTGGTGGTTATCTATAGATATATATATCTATAGATATATAGATATCTTTAGATGGGCCAACAATGATGAAGAAAATTTTATTTAACCTACAGGTTATTAAATAAATCTGATTTCAGCTTCATTATTTATCATATTCAATTTCATGCTATAACAGAGATTTCTATTGCAGTTACATCTTCTGTTAGAATGCAAACTCAGCAAGATCTGTCTTAGTTCACGTGGGCTGCAGGGGGCAAATGTCTGACTTGATGGCTCTGTTCTAACCCCTCCCCCACTGCAACCAGCTACATTTGCTGACCAGCAAGGCAAGGCACAGTTCATCTCAAACAAGCCTAATGTATGATGGAATTATGATTTGACAGAAAATCACATGATCCCAATTACATGTGTTTGGGATGCTTAATATTTAATGCACCAAATAGTATTGCGTTGATACATGTAGTTACTTCTCATTGTGATTCATTCCATTCTCTTCTATTTTGTTTACAGTTTTTAACACAGGAAAGATGTTCATGCGGTTTTGTTTTGTTACAGTGGAAATGCTCAGTCAAGAGCACAAATCAGTGTTAATTTCCACTCATTTCCATTCATTTTCACCGAGATTTGCAATTTGAGACTATAAGCAATATTACAACCTAAATACAGGGTGTTTTTAAATACCACAGATGAAGAATGAACTTGAGAAGAACATTCTTGACAATTTACCCAAGGAGGAAATACAAGCCTTGTGGCCAAGCTTATAAATTTACTACCATTTTCGTCATTTAAAATGTGAGAATACTTAAAAAGCTATTTTTGCAACTGAGTCAATACAGGGCAGAGACAGAACACATCTGGTAACTTTAACCGTTCTTGGTAAACGTGAGCTTGAGTACCAAAATGCAAGTTGGACACTGAAAGATGAAAGGTAAGAACATGTGGATGCAAGACAAAAATGCATTAGAGAAGCAGCTATGGTCAGTGATGGACTGGCCAGGAAACAACCAGGAAAAATCTAAGTGAGCCATTATGAGTGTGGACCATTGAGAGTGTACAGGGACCATTCACCAACACCTCCCACACTAAATAAAAGCGATCAAAAGGGACCAAACCCAGTTAACAACATGAATGAGGGCCACTCTGTCTAAAATTCAAGGACCAATTTAAGTTGCTAACCCTGGTCATGGTGTGAACACTGGTACTAAGTACTAGTGTACTAAATAGTAATAATCAGAGAAACCCCTTTGTTACAAATTATTAATGTATTGTATGTTCTCTTTTTCTATGACTTAGAACATGATAGTGTGTGGGTTTGGAGATAGCTTTCTTCATGTTTAACATTTTATCTAACTTTTTTTCTAGGTTGCTAGGTTTGTTTATGTGGGTACAGCACTTCCATTGTTCACTCTGGCCTTCTCATTTTTATTCTTTTGATCTAGTTTGTCAAATTGACTCAAATGTAGTAATTGCAAGCACCACTCTCATCAGAAAACTGAACACCATCCTGGAGTAATCAATGAAGTTGCCACATCAAGTATGACAGCATGTTTTCAAAAAATGACCTTATCAGAGATTGCCGCCTATATAGTAGAAACATGGTAGAACTTGGGTTGATAGTTTACATGAACCCAATCTGAACATAACTGAACAAAGCTGGATATTACTCCTGACTCTAGACATTCCATCATGTATATGAGAAAATGTTCCATGGACAAGACATTGACCCAAATCACACAATAGCGTGCTATGGCATTAGGAAGCATCCTTAAGCCAGAGGCAGTGCTTCAGGTTGTATCAGCAGCAAACAAGCTAATGGCTAATTTTAGTATTGCTGTTTTTTTTGTGCAAGTGTTTGTATTCAAGGCAGATGTCTGTCATCTTGAGAAAGTCCCAGAATGTCCCATGACAGTTCACCAAACATATGTACATACATGACTAAAAGGTGTATATACTCCCCTCCACACACACCCACACACACACAGTGAGGTTCACAGTAGGTCATGCTGTGCCTCCTACACACTTCACCCCTCACCTAAATTACATAGAACATTTCCTGTGAGAATGTGTCTGGACATTTGATCAAAGGAGATTTCTGAGGAGCTCAGAAGAAGAGTTGTTCAGACTCCATCAATCCACAGTCAGACAGATTGTATAGATATAATAAATTATTATTATTACCATTCCCAGGAGTGGTTGACCAACAAAGATCATGTATGTGCAAGGTTTGTAATAGTCAACAAGGTTATAAAGAAATCCAAAACATTTTAAGCAACTAAAGGTCTTTCTCACACTGGATAATGTTCATGAGTCCACCATCAATAGAACACTGATTAACAATGGTGTGCAAGACAGGGTTGCAAAGAAAAACAAAAAAACATTGCTTTTCACATGTCAGTCCTGTTCACCACTGTCTTCCTGTCTTGTCCTAGTTGTTTATGCTTAGGAGCACATGGGTTGTGTTTGTTTTGTCCTGGTCTCCTCCCTTGCTCAGCCCCTTACAATCTCATTTGTAACCCTGCCCCCTCATTATCATGTCCCAGGTGTGGTCAATCTTGTGTTTGTATTTAAGACCCTTTGTCTCAGCTTGTATTACTCAGTTGTTGTTTTTTTGTTCCCTCGTGTGTGAGGTTAAGTCAGTAAGTCAGTTACCATGTGTTTCCTTTGTCTAGAGTTAGTTTTAGTGTATCCTGTGTTAGTTATAGTACCATTGTTTCTGTCCACTGTTTGTTTTCTTTTGTTATTAAATCCCCAACCCCAGAGTTTACTTCAACTTCCCTAGTCTTTGCCTGTCCACCACCCCAACCCTGACACTGCTTCCCATGTGCAGTTTGCAAAAGATCATATGGACAAGCAATGCAGAATGCAGTTCAAAGGAGGAACCCCACCAACATTACAGATTTTAAGCAATTTTATATTTGTAAATGTGTAAGGATTATTTCAGGACTGATCAGCAATTACTGGAATTTTTTAGTTGTAATTATTGTTGCAGTTTTATGTGGGCACACCAGATACTTGTAACATTCAGATATGTAACATTGAATAATTTTCATCAACAAATAAATGAGCAAGTATATTTCTGTCTCATATGTTTGATTTGATTCTACTTCACTATTAAGAGTTTATGGAGTTCATGCAGAAATGCAGATCATTCTAAAAGGTTCACAAACATTCAAGCACCACTGTAGTACTTAATTATCAACTCATTTAAAACTGAAAAATTAAAAAACTGAAAAGTATGAAGGATTTATTCTGGATGTATTATTTTTTTCTTGTTGTCCAAAGTGTTGGTTAAAAACTATGTCAATTAGTAACATGACTACACTTGAGCTAAGGTAGCCTTTTTAGGTTTAAATGTTTTAGATATTCACTCATTTTGCTCTTTTTCTCTTTTGAAAAACAAGTTTAACTATTAATTATTATAATTCTAATATCTACTAAACCTGCTAGCTTCTCTTCAAGGACCTTTCAAATGTGGAATTTCTAAAATAGAAAAATGTTCTCCAAGCACTAATTGTAATGTGGAGCAGACTTCTCTATCATTTCTGGTAGATTTTATTTTCTTCCGTAGGCACAATAGCAGGCGCCATCAAACAAGAGCTTTCTGTAAGAGGCCATAATTACATACTTCTGTATTCAAGCCACTGGCAAGGATTTTTTGCCTCATAATTATTAAGCAGTCAATTTCTTCTCCTTCTTGCATGTGTGTATTGAATTTAACAGTATGAGAGGCAAATGTGCTGTGCAAAAATTTACTACTGAACAAATCAGTGCATATATTTTTAGTGTCTACAAAATACAAAACAGATTTAACTTCATGTTTGATTTAGGTCTAATGTAAAGACAAGTACATTTTAAAGAGCTTTACTATGGAAAATTATTTTATATTATATTATATTATATTTATATAGTATATCATTTTTATATAACAAGTATATAATTTGATAAAAGTAAGTGCATTTATCCAAGAGTACTGATGAGGTCAGGTAGAAATGATGAATCATTCATTCTGGATTACAAACACCACTTCAACTTATTCCAGAAGTAATAGAGGTAGAGCCAACTTTTCAGACAATGCAGTTCCACAGCAGAATGCTTGAGACACTTTTTCTCCGTTTAGCCAGCATTTGATGTTGGATGTGGGTCAGCTCAGTCTACAATCCATTTGTTTCTATTATACAAGCTGTGTGTATGCAGTTGAATAGCTGTCTGAGCAGTGTGGGCTTCTTCTCTAGTAGCAGAACTCATTCATTTGAAGGGGTGTCAAGATGTTTTAGAGCTTGCAGTGTGTAAAGGATGTCAGGGATAAAAAGAGGTTGGAAAGTGGTCATGTGAAAATTAATTAGGATTGTTGTGGGACCAATGTAAATGTAAGCATGGGACCAAAGAACAAAGACCAAAAAAATTAGAGAATACAGAAATCTTTGAACTGAGAGAAGCAGGATGATGGTTCCAATGAATTGCCTACCATCTAGGCTGTTCCCACCAAGCCACCATCGACTTTGTTTGCAGTGGTGTTGATAATGAGAAACCTGGACAACCTCTGTCTCCATGCCCATCCATATCTCATTTCATATCCAGGCTAGAGGTGTACCAACAATGCACTTGAGCTTCCTTTCAACTGTACATTTTTCCCAGATAAACTTGTTCTTTCACTCTAATAGATTACTTCCATTCCAACAACTCGTTCTTGGTGCATTATTTATTTATTTTGCATTAAAATGTAAAAAGTAGTAAAAACTGGGATATGGTCACTTTCCGAATTAAGCCTTAGACAAACCATAAAAGCAGTTGTAACTGTGTTAAAAGACTAAAGTATATGAGTAGTTCACAACACCCATTATATTACACTGTTGGAAAACATATTCCCTGTTATCATAATGAATGCCAGCAGTCACAGATACGGTGTCAGCCACTGATGACCTTTTCCCAGAAATCTCATCTGTTTGCATTACTTCTTCCAAATATCCTTTAGCTGGCTTTTTCCTTGTGCTTATTAAATGTTATGCTGACCTATGTTCCTGAGCCAGTTGTGTATGTCTGATAATGTCATGATTAGAGAGAACAAACGTAGCCAGTCCAATGCTTTCTTCTGGAGCTAATATAAGGAAATCATGAGCTGAGTGGGGGGGGGATGGGGAGGGAGGAAAAGTAATAAAGATATAAGTGCATGTTTGTGTATAATTGGGCTGCAGTATACATTATTTCATTAAAAATGATCATCTTTAATGTTAATGATGTTAACACTGGAATAACATGTCCATGGTCACTTATAATGCATCATACATTTAAACTACCTCACCAAGAAATGGCAACTACAACACCCCAAGTATCACTTCTCTTTTTCCCTGGGCCATTTAAATTGAAGAAAAAAAACAACACATACATCAACCACAAAATGGAAACAATATGTGCATCTCATAAGATAGTGTCTCCCAAGGCACCAGAGAAAACATCTCCTCTGTCAAACAAACCTTCTCCTGCTTTCCTCTGAGGAACAAGGGAAAGAGAAGCGCCACAGCCCTGTTTAGTCAAATAGTCGAATCACACCGTATTCAGAAACGTACTTTTCATGCAAGGGCGAGGGAGGGATTTTTTTTCCCAGGTAGAGAGACATATAGAGAGAAAAGTGGAACAGTTTCTCTCAACACCCCCTCCCCCCATTTATTCGTTGGTCCCCAGAGGAATAGCTGCTCAGGGTACTCTCACTGCTTCGCCACGGAGACGTCTCAAAAACTACTGTTGTCATCGGAGCGATCAGACGCGCATGATACACAAATAGTCCCAGCGCGACTCTCTTAAAAGCCCATTAGACGCCCGCGCCCCTCCGCTAACGTTAATGCTGTCAGTGCGGCATGCCGACGGTGGCTAAGTGTTACTGACACCAAAGAGAAACGAGCTGAGTGCTCCTTTATCACAGAGTCACTCTCAAAACTGCTAATGTCTGTTTATTCTGCCACGTGTGTTAGCCAGCGGAAGGAAGCAGTCGCAGCCGCTTTGACGTAAGAAGAGGAAGTTGTTGGACGTGCTTTGATGCCGTGGCCCACTTTTGTTTACGACTGCCTTAACGAACAAGAACTTTCCTAACTCTTGGAGTCTTGCTGCCATACTGTGTCCTACCACAAACACTGTCATGACAATAAAGTTTTCCTGGCTGTTGTGTTGAAGGTGTTTCTGGAATGTGAGTGAAAAAATTGAATGATGATTCCTTTTCTATCCATTTTCTTTGATGTTGCCTGACCTGCAGCTGGATCATGACAAAAATAAGAAATAGACAACAGAAGGGAACAGATTTCACTTCTGGAATTCTTAATAATACTGTTTCATAGTCAGTGCTGATGCTGCACAAGTGATGTGGCTGATTTTGGACAAGGCCAATAGCCAGCATGCTAAAGCCATGCTAGTGATTTTGGGCAAGGTCCATAGCCAGTATGCTAATGCCACACTAGTGATTTTGGACAAGGCTCAAAGCCAGCATAGTAATGCCATGCTAGTGATTTTGGACAAGGCCCATTGCCAGCATGCTAATGCCATGCTAGTGATTTTGGACAAGTCCCATAGCCAGCATGCTAATGTCATGCTAGTGATTTTGGACAAGGCCCACAGCCATGTTGGGAACCTGTGGCTTGTGTAGTATTTTTCTCCATTTACTCCAAAGAAAATGTAAATAAAAATAAAGTGAAGAATATATCTATATGTAAAATAAATAAAGTATTTACTCATTAACTTACAATATACATACAATCCCAATTCCAATTAAGTTTGAAACTTTGTGTTAAACATAAATAAAAACAGAATATGATGATTTGCAAATACTTTTCAACATATATTGAATTGACTAAACTACAAATTGAATTTCATTCCTTGGATTTTGGCCCAGTCTACCATCAGAGGGAGACTGCATGAGTTTTTTTTTTTGTCATAGGAGGGGTGCAAGGAGGAAAACCCTTGCTGTCAGAAAACATCAGGGCAAGACTAAAATTTGCTTTTTCTTTTTTAGTTTCTTATGAAAACCAAAGTTGTGCAGTGTCTTTCTGATAACAAATGCTGTACTTTGAAATGTACTGTGGCAAGAGCTACCAGAAGATGCCATGATTACATTTGAGTTTTTCACTTGTCAGTACAGTTGTGAATGTTCAGAATTCGAGTTCATTCGAGTTCATAAACATCCAGTTTATTCCAACACTCATAGCAGTAGTTAGGAAACCCTTGATGAAGAACTCAAATTTGATGGTCTGACATCATTCATCTATCCATCATAATGTAACAGCATTGTAGGTAGGGCTTTGTGAAGTGAGCTCTCATGGATACTGCTTGCCATGAAAGATGCTCTCTTCCTTACTTGTAGTTAATGCTTAGGGATGCTCAGACCTGGGCTCCAGTCCTCTGGAGAAGTTGCACTCCAGTAAGAATGGAGTTAGTTTTGTTAGCAACTTTGCCTACCCCTGCAAGTTTTTTCCTACTTTTTTCCATTTCCATGATCAAATATTCAGTAGAAAGAGAAAGAGAGCAGAAAACCAGTAAAACTGCTATAATGTGAGAAAAGCAAGCAGGTGGGAAGGTGGGTGGGAGAGAACCTTAGAGGCCAAAAGTGGTGTGTGACCAAAAATGTGTGTGTGTGTGTGTGTGTGTGTGTGTGTGTGTGTGTGTGTGTGTGTGTGTGTGTGTGTGAGAGAGAGAGAGAGAGAGAGAGAGAGAGAGAGAGAGAGAGAGAGAGAGAGCAAGCAAGCTGCGAGAGAGAAAATGTGTTGGCAGTTCTCTGAGGCCAGTGATCACTCCTCCAAACAGTTGCCGAGGGGATTGTGGCTCCCAGAAAAGTGGAAACACTAACAGCTCGGAGAGAGGCGCGAGCCCCATAGGGAGGAGAAACAGTATTTACAGCAGAGTGATGGGCCCCAGCCAGACCTGGTAATTGCAGTTCATTATCTCATATTGATTTAATTAGCTCCTCCACACTGCTCTGGATTGCTGTTTCGCACCCTCACATGGGAAGGTTTTGTGAACATGCACTTGTGTTTGTGTGTGTGTGTTGCTGGCTACTTTTTGCTATGTTCTCAGACATGAGCATTCACACTGAAGTTAGCTGCTAACTAACATATTTAGAATTGGTTGCACCTGTAAAAACACAGGAACATACAGTACATGCACACTTGCAATAAGCAGGCCTTTCCACATTTCTACACATACATGTCACTAAAATGGAAAAAAGCATTTCATAAACAAGCATTTATAGGATAGCAGTATGTAAACTTTTCATTAATGTTACTTTGGGTTTGCTTGGGAATTCCCACACCTGTAAGTTGTGAGTTGTTCTATTGTGAGTGAGGCCAACCACTGCCCAGAGCACCTTGTGCTCATGGCAAAGTGGCATTAATTATCAAAGTTTAAACATGACATGGTAGTGGGTACCAGATGGGCAAAACATTCCATTTCAAAAGTTGTTTGGGCATTTAACCTTCTTATAACATCAGTTTTACATGTGTACTGGGTAAACATAGAAATAGAAGGCATTACCACCCATAGTTGACAGTGCAGTGGGTTGTAATGTTCATGACAACAAGTAACCTAGAGTTTAAGAAAGGATCAACCCCTCAAAGGCTGTGAAATACTTTACTGAAAATAATGAACAGCAATTCTAATTTTAAAAAGAAGAAAAAAATGAAGCACTATCTGATGAACAAAATGCATATAATTGGTCATGTCCATCAGACTTACTGTAAGAAATAGCAATTACTGATGTCTCGATTCTGATCCAGGCATATTTGAATGGTTTGGACTATTTTAATCCCAAGCTAGTTCTAGTTAGTTAGTTAGTTAGTTAGTTAGTTAGTTAGTTAGTTAGCACCTTTCTAGATCTGAGTCACAGTGTTCAGTTCACCAACTGGTGACCTAAAGATGCCATTAACATTTTCTCAGCCACAGTAGACATTATGAATGTAAATAAAGTAAATGGCAGGATTTATACTCTTAGTATGGAACATAACTGAAACTATATAAGCTATTATGGAAACAGTGCCATTTTACTGGTTGGCTGAAACACTTTGTTTAGAATTTGTTTTGAGTTTACAATCAAAAGAAAGGTTCATGCTAATGCACATGCTATAGAAAACCCAATCACAGGCCATTTACCCCTCTGTAAAATAGTTATAGCCTAGAATATCTCTTTATATAAAGTGTTACCAAAACAATGAGATTTTGCAGTATTCATTAGCAGCACATTTCATTTAAACTGTGATGCTGTATTATTAATATGAAGATTAGATCAATTTCAGTTTATAATCGGCATTAAGAGACTTAGATCGAATTGGATGGGGACTCGAAATATACTGATGGGGAAATAGCCCAATAGCAATCATTCAAATTCCAAACATAACAGAGTTTAACTCTAATTTGCTCGTTCTTAGAATCTTTTTTGAAATATGTAGTGTATAAAAGATATAACCCTATGTACTTTTAACGAATGAATTTCCCTTGAGTCTTATCTTGAGTTTGGAAGATAAGCCTTCAGAATGTGAAATCTGTTTAAAGTTGTATAAATGGTGAGTAGTTTATACACTGACAACTCAATACAACCTCATATTTCATTCATGTATTTGTATGCATTTTCTGCATTTCTAGTACATCAGTCTTTCTGTAGCCTTGTCATGTTTTCCTAATGTTTACTTGAATTGGTTTAAATGAACTGCTTCCAACACATTCGTCACTGCTGTCTCCAGACCTACGGTGATTGGATTTTTATTTTCCATACATTTCACACACACGGTCCCATAAGTTCTCATTTGGGTTTACTGTGTTGATCATGACATTACTTGATCTTCCCCACTCCTCAGGCTGCTGCAGTGTTTGAACTAAAGCAACTACACCTACATAAAGAGTCGTTTTTGTAATACAGATGTGTGAGAACCAAATTTGTAAAGACCTTATACTTTAAATGTTATTTAAACCTTTAAAATGTAATTCATACAAACAAATGTGAGTCTTCAAATTACATTTTATAGTACATATTTGACCTCATGGCCCCTAGGCCAGGATTAGGCACCTGGCATTCCAGGACCAGGACTGCTTAGTCCTGCCCTAGTCCAGTTTTGCAGGATATTGTTGTAGTTTGACATAACTTTATTTGCCATTTTCACAATTTATTATTTATAGAAGACAGTCACATACCAGATATTGTTATTTTCAAAAGATTATAAGCTACTCAAATTGTCCCTTTGTAAATATTAACAGAATTGAGATAATTGTATGAATCTGACCATGTTGTTATTAAAAATGTACTTAATGTCTATCTAGACAGTTCACACCTAACACCCTGTTGGAAATCTGGGGATCATCCAGAGTGTTTCTGAGCTGAAAATGTAATAATTTTAATAGTTAGTTAGGCTATGTCCAGAATATTTATTAATAAAATTTATAATATTTATTTATTTGAAAACCACCATATTGGATTAAGGGCAAATATTTACAATTGGAAGATGGTCATTTAGCATATCAAATACCAGAATTGTCTCAGAAATTGATTGCCGCAATCATATTTACAATATCTTTATTTATCGATACAGACATTTGAAATAACTGGGAACACTGCTTGTGATACACAGCTATTTAACGTGTTCAATGTGCTGTCCCAGGTGCTGAACACAGAGCTGAAGGTGCAGGATCCAATCATTATGAACCTGCATGCGTATTTTTAACTCTTGACCCTGTTCTTGACAATGGTCCAAATAAAATTATAAAAACAACCTGAATGTCCTTTATTATTTTTGTTACTTATGTATGTATCAGTAATTATCCCTTCTCTTTTATTCTGAAATTTGAACAAAGAAAGAGCGGAAACAGCCCCTTCCTTGTCATTTTCCTTGTTTGTCTAATATTGGTGTCAGAGATGTCATTACTCCAGTTTAAATGCCAATAGAGCATTTAATGGAGCATTTTACTTTTCACATGTATATGCTCAAGTTGCATGCAAACTCAGATCAAAAAGAGGGGGCAAAGCTAATGACATCACTGTCCCAAATTTTGGGCTATAGAGGAAAATGAGAAGGAAGGGGTAGTTTCTTTCTGGGCTGTTTGACTTTCTTTGTTCACTTAATGTTCAAATTTTAGAATAAATTGTCCTGAGAAGAGATAATACTGATACATGCATAAATAACAAAATATATTAGAGGACATTTATTTTATCAAAGGAAGACAACTGAGTAGACTAGGATCTCCTGAAAATAACCATATCTGACATGTGTGACTGTCTACTATAAATACGTTTCAAATATTTTGATGAATAAAAGTACATCAAACTACAACAACCTCCCACAAATTTGGCTTAGGGTTCTAAATGTTAAGAAGTTAACACATTTCTTAATTGAAACAATTTGTCCTGGACAATACAGAACAATACTTAAGTAAAGGACTTAAAATAAATATATTTCCAGATCATAACAATAGTTATGTATTGAATATTAAAAACAATTAATTGCTTATGAATTTTAATGCATTTTAATATCTTAAAAATGTATTTCTGTTATCTAAAAGACTTCAATGGCTGATTGAATAGAAATCTTCTGAGAGAATTTATTTCACATGGAAAAGAGTCCCCCAGCATTGCCACAGCCTTTCTTCTTGACTTTGACACTGCCTTCTTGGAATACTTCAAAAGAAAGTGGGGAATGAGCAGCTTAAATCAGTAGCAAGTTTCAAAAGGGCAAGAATTACTGTACCTTTCTGGGTTTTTACAGAACAAAGGCTCAGATATTACGATCCCTATCCTACAACAGTGACGGGGTCTTTGTAAGTGACTTGGTAACAACAGGAAAAGAAGTTTGCTTTCACTGAAGCACTGATTTAAATGTTGAGCTTTCACATTTCCAATCCTCCTATCAAAACCCTCGCTAACATGTGTCACTCAAGTCTGTATTTATTCAGGTTTCCTAAGAGGAGAAAGTCAATTCTGATAGCTATTCTGGGTGTAACCTTGCTCCCATTTTTGTTTGTTTGTTTGTTTGTTTTCACTTGTATCATTCCTGTTCGAAGTGCGAAGGGCAGAAAATCACTATTTGCATTTTCCAGAGTGCTTTTTCACTGTCACACCATATCATTCAACTTCAAAAACACAGTGCTGTGGATGTCTCATGATATAACGCATCAGTGTTCTGACAGACAAAGGAAAGAAAACAACATTTGGCAAAAGAAGTAACAAGCTAAACTGTACCACACTGACTCGCACCAAGATTTATCACATGATACAGATTCAACGTGGTTCAAAGGATTGCTGAAAACTTTTCTCAACTTGAGACTTCTGCTGTTGTTCACCGCAGTCATTTCTATACAGACATTCCACCGAGGATAAAGGTAAGCAAACCATTCGCTTTGTTTTCAGGATCTCATTGTAGCTACAGCAAGTGTTATAGGTGTGGATCTGCAGTATGAATTAACTGCTGCATTAATTTGGATTTTCCTGATATTCCTTAATATCCTGTGTGTATAATAGTTATACAAAGGCTTCTTAATGCTTCTTGTCTTTGAGATGAGATGATTCTAAGAAAGGTATTCATTCATTTAATTTTATAGGACATCTTTAAGGTTTTAAAAAGTCTTTTTTACAAAATGATTTCTTATAGTGCTGCACAATATTTCACTATTTTGTTGTTCTGCACTATATATTTTGATGTTAGTTAAAAACAAGATTTCAGCTTGAAGTCAATGGTCCGACATGTCATGGTCTTAATAATAAAATATAAATGGTTTTGGGTAGATATAATCTCCCTGTGGGTATGTGATTATATGCTATGAAAAATAAGAAAAGTGTGATTTTGTTTTCATTTTGTATTAATCTTTATAATACTAGACCAATGTTATGGGACATTTCCTTAATTATTGATTGATGTACTTTTAATCACTTGAAAATTACAAAGATATTTACAAAAGAGACAGTCGCACATGTCAGATATTGTTATTTTCTTATGAGATGTAAATATTAAGAGAAGGTAAATATTTGAATGAATTTGAATTTGACCATTATAAGAACTAAATACATCTTAGAAATCCTGTTGGACATTGATCATCCCAAGTGTTTTAGATCTGAAAATGCAATAGTTTTGATTTACATATTTGTAATGATTAGAATCATAAGGATATTTATAACAAGTTTCTTCAAAGTACTTGACAGTGGTCCAAATTAAAAAAAAAAACAGAAATGTCCTTTCTTATTTTTGTTATTTATGTGTGTATCAGTATCCCTTCTTGTATTCTGAAATTGAGTGATCAAAGAAACACAAACAGCCCCAGAAGCAAACAGCTGTTTCCTTTTCATTTTTTGTCAGTGACATTTATCCTGACCTCAATCCTCTATTCTACCCATCCCATTGATCAGTCAAAGTCTGCATGCAGCTTCAGCATGTACACATGCACAGAGCAATAAACATGCACTGGAAGGCTCTGCCCTGGATCACTCACTGAAAATTCAGGACACAATGATGAGTCAAAAGGTTAGATGGGGTAAGTCTTGTAGTTTGTTATATGTGTATCATATCTGTTGGTTACTCTGATCCTGAGAAATGAAGCCTAGAATATGGTATGTAACTTCCCACAAAGTGCGTATCTCAGGTTCTAATCAGCAAAAATGTTTTTAAAAATTATTTTATATAGCACATCCAGCAGTGTAACCATTGCTCACATTGCAAAAACGATGCTAAAACAATATATTATACAGCCCTAATTTCTTAAACCAGGGGTGTCCAAACCTACATTTTCGGGAGCCAAAATAAACATTTCTATTGGGAAGAGAGCTAAAAAAGGGAAAAGCATACAAAAAATAATTTAAATGATAATCTCTGCTTTTTAAATGAATGTTATTTGTATTTGGTCATATACAGGGTTATTAAATACATTAATAAATACAATTTGCACCAATAAAGGAGCTATTTTATTTTAAAGTTCACAAGTAACTTTTGCTGTATAATTTTGCTAAAATAGAATTTTAAATTGTGCTTAATCAATTTCCAATCTTGCATCACAAACCTGTGGTCCTCAATCCACACTTTCAATAAGCAAGGTTGTTTTGGGAAACCAAAAGTTGTTAAAGCCAAAAGGCCATCCCCCAATTCAACTCAATGTTGATGATCACAAAATCAACAAGTAACTAAATGGTGGGTCAAATTACTGACAGACCTGCGAATGTTGATGTACAGCCAGTTGTGATGTAGTAAGCAGCACTTTCACTGTGTGTTTTGTTGAGTCACTTTATGCAGGGCATTCAACCCTTTTATGTTTGCTTCACCATTTGGGATCCCGTTCAAAAGGATGGGCCATCGTTGGCTAATTAACAATTATTACCAGTACCACTGTGAGGGCAGCTTAATTATCATAAATTACTGCCTAATTAAAATGTGATTGCAGCCTCAATAGTTATAAATCATTAATTTTTAACACCCTTATCTCAAGACGTAAGGTACCCTTTCAACAAAGGATCCATTAGGGGGAAATGAATTCAATAGTTTCTATTAACTCACCCCTACCAGTCGTCCCTAATGTAGTCATTACCAGTAATTACTTCTCCTCAACACATTGGTTTTATGCACACATATTAAGAAACAATTACTCTTTTACTGGTGCAAGACTGTGCTGAGGCCTAACTTTGAGACTGCTATGTTCTGAATTAGAAGAGATAAGTATGTTACAGTTTTTTCCTAACTTTTATAAATAAATGCACATTTTTGTTTTTAAAACATTACTAAAGCAACAAATATAAGCCAATAATTTCGCTGTAATGTATAATTATGCATCCAAATGCATGAATGAAAGTTTGCAAATTCAAATACAGAACCTTCATTGCATTTAACTCTTCTATTTATATAGGCATTGTTTACCATAAACTAAGTCACAACCTAGTAAAATGAATCTGAAGTATTAGATGTTTTACAACGTCCAACATTATTGTACTATGTAATATGTGCTATTGTTTATATCGTAGCTTTCCAATGAAAAAACACTCTCCAAAATTGATGACTTTTCGGGAGAATGCAGAAATGTTAATAACTTTGAATGGAAGTTCATGTAAAATAAGAGGAACTAAAAGTAATTATAGAGTGTTTCTATTGGTCTGCCAGAATTGGAGATTGGGTTCAATTGGTAGTTTCACAATCCAACATAGCAACCTAAACAGAATAGGGGATTTTGTGAGAAGCCTACATTGAATTTGGGGTTGAAATTTATAGAAATAAATGCACTTTTTTTATTTGTCAAACATTTGTAAAAGCAACACATATAAGACAATAATTTAGCTGTACATGCATTTACCATAAATACACATGCATTTACTATTTACCATAAACCATGTGTTATTAAAAGTCATAACCTACTCAAATTAATCTGCATGTTTTACAGAGACATTTAAAAATGGAATCTAGGCATGTAAAACTCATGCCAATGTATATAGAATGTCTTCAGTGTCTCTATTTGAATGTAAGGGTGGTTTCTTTTATCTCTAAGAAAACAACTTTGCAGAAGGAGGAAATAACTTTCAATGGAAGTCAAAATAAAACTATTGCATTTGTTATTTTTTTTATTATTATTTTAGGTTTGTATTTCATTTAAAATATTTTTTTATTTGTATTATTGTACAGCAGTTGTTCTCAACCCTGGCCCTAGGGCCCTCCTGCTTTGCACATTTTAGTGAATTCCCTGCTTTAACTCACCCCCTGCAACTTTGAAAGGACTTCTAAATGAGACCATTAATCAAATTAGGTGTGTTGGGAGCAATTAAAGCAGTGAAATATTTAGAACATGTGCGTCTCCAAGACCAGGGTTGAGAAATACTAAATTTATTTCAGATTTTTTAAAATAAATGGAGACACAAGGTCTGCATGACGGTCACAAAAAGTTTAATTCTACTACTGCAAATGTACATGCAAATTGCCAACAATTCACCAAGCCAAGAAGTCAATTACATTTTCTTGAATTAATTAAAATCAATTAATTTATTGTTCTTTTTTGGACTTTTCCATTCAGTAAATGAAGTACTGATACTTAGAAATGTGACCTGTAAACCACTGATTGGTCAGAGAGACTTGTCACTCTTTGTGATGCAGTGCAGACATCCAGCACTACTGTTGTGCTATCTGCTATTGTATGTATCATTCCTGTCCAATGAAAAACATGTATTTCCAAAATAGTGACTTTACTGAAGAAGGCAGAAATGTTAACTTCCAACGGAACTGTAGGTATAATGAAGGAATTTCTCTTCTATTCTATTAATCCAGAATTATTTACACAGTATTCAAACCATCAAGAAAACTAAAATGGATAAAAATGGAGATACATGGTTTTCATTGAACAGCAACAATGTGATGTTTAGACTGATATGACAGACTCGCATTAACTTTTTAATCAGTAACATTATATTTTCTTTCTCTCACATTTACTATCTGGCTGGAGATGTTAGCTAAAAACAACAATAAACACACCTCTAGTTTAAGCCTTTAACTAACAATGTATTTAAAATGAAATATATGTTAATTGCATGCCAGTTACAAGCTAAAAGAGTATTTTTAAACAACCCATTGCCATAGTGTTTTGTAACATCCCTTTTTGGGTCAGAGCTGTGGCACTGAAAAATTATCCAGGTTCCAAAAAGCAAGATGTGGAGTTAAGTAGATTTGAGTATTGCAGGTAACATGCAGTGGAAACATGACATTTGTGTCTTATCTAACTTTTTATTTAATAGCTTATTTATCTTGTTTATCTTACAGAGAATTTTAATTAACCCCAAAGCCTGACTTGAGTGTATAGTGAATGTAATAATAAAGATTATCCTCATAGCAGTCTTTATAACATGCTCGTCGACATGAGCAAAAAAAACAGATCCTCTTTGCTACATTTTTAACTCAGTGATTTTTTTTATTCTTTCTTTCTCAGCATGCGTCCTGATATTCCTGCTTTACCTCCCAAGTGTCTGTTTTTCTTGTGCTCCCTTGCTCTCCTACCGACTTCCTTCTCTAACAAGCTGACTCTAGGGGGTAAGGAGTAGTGAAGTGTGTGTGTCTGTGTGTGTGTGTGTGTGTGTGTGTGTGTGTGTGTGTGTGTGTGTGTGTGTGTGTGCGTGCTATTTACCCCTACATCTGTCAGGCATCCAGGGTAAACGGACGAACACAGGCTCATCCATATTTCAGACCTTGTGGCAGATGCGGGCAACGAGGGCTCCGGCGTGGCTAGTGGGCCGAGCTCATGAAATATTGAAGGGATAAAGTTCAGGTTAGATCATTCCGGGACCATGGCCTGTTAACCAACAGCTTTTGAGCAGGTGGGATGTTTACCTCCTGTATCCCCATGAGACAACTGACAAAATGGGGGAGGGATATAGCCGGTTGCATTAAAGAATAAAGGAGCAGGCCTGACTACTTCAGCAGTCATAGAAAGTATAGAAGAGAGTTCTTTCTCCGGCATTATTTTAGAAAAGACTGTTCACACCACTATTTAGTAGTAATAATAATAATATACACACTTAAAAATTAGGGGTTTTCAAAGGATCTTCAGTAAAGAAAATGGTTCTATATAGATCCATGAAGAACCCTTTGCATGAATAAAGTGTTCTTTGCATTGTGAAAGGGTTCTTCAGATTGATAGAGAATGCACTATATAATGTTCTATATAATACGAAAAAGGGTTCTACACACTTTAAAATAAGGGTTCTTCAGTAAAGTAAATTGTACTATTTAGAACCTTAAACACTTAAACAACCCTTTGTATGCATCAAGGGTTCTTTACAGCATAAAAAGGGTTCTTCAGATTGGTGTAGAATGCATTGTAGAGGATTCTGTACAGAACCATTTGGAAAAGGGTTCTACTTTTGTTACTATGTCAAACTAGTAATAATAGAATAACCCTTTTTCAGTGCTATATAGAACCCTTTTAAAAATATTTGATTCTAGAACCTTGTATAGCACATTCTCCATCAATCTGAAGAACCCTTTGCCACGCTTCTGTACCATTATGCTTCCCTGTTTTTCCTTTCCTGTTCTGTCCTTGTTCTGTTTTGTTTTGGTTCCCCACATGCTTTTCAGCATGTTTCTCTGTTTTGTTTTCATCTCATCTCCACCCTTGCTCTGCCCCATCTTTAGTGCATACCGCGTGTCTCATGTGTAGCCCTGCATGTGTGTAATCATCCCCCAGTGTTTACAGTCTGTATCAGTGTGTATATATATATATATATATATATATATTTTCTCAGTCTTGGTCATTTTTGTTTCATGTAAGTGTGATTTGCATTCATCTTATTATCCTGGTAGAGTCATGGAGTATATTTCACTTTAGCAACTGCAAATTCTGTTGTTAGTGGTGTTAGTCAACAGGACTTGTGTTTATTTCTAAGTACAGTGAAACACCCCACAATTATTGTCCATGTTATTTGATGGTATGAGACAATGAACAATTAAATGAATCATTACTTTAGCAAGCACTGTGCCCACAGTTTAAAATCCAGAATTAGTTTTCTAATATAAACTCTCACTGGTTAATGTTGGTTAAATATCATTTCTAATAGCCTGTTTTGTCATCATTAAAGTGTCAGGATGAAT
The DNA here is from genome assembly GCA_034509495.1 of Acestrorhynchus altus. Classification (NCBI taxonomy): domain Eukaryota; kingdom Metazoa; phylum Chordata; class Actinopteri; order Characiformes; family Acestrorhynchidae; genus Acestrorhynchus; species Acestrorhynchus altus. The sequence goes on along the minus strand of CM067522.1, from coordinate 11,482,657 downwards.
TAAAATACATTCATTATATATTTTTATATGTTAAATGATTTCTGTTTATTTTGTTCAGCTTTTTAGGTCTCGGGATGGTGGTTTAAGAAGCTGTAAGATTGTGTGTGTCATGAAGTGTGTCATGGAAATATGAAGGTTGTGCACTAATAATGCACCACATTTCTTTCTATAGCAACAAGTATCTGCCTATCATACAAAAAAAATCACACTTGTTTATCAGCCTGTACTGATTGTGATTGTGCTCGGTATGGGAATACCCCATGTTGTCACTGTCTGTTAATCAATAGATTACACTTTAATGGCACACAATAATGCCTGAACAATGATTTTGCATCTGTGTGTCTGTTGGGGGTCTTGTGTTGATTGCACTGTCAATTGATTTTGGAAGCACAGGTGACTTTAATGGTTGTGCATATTTATTAGACTTCTCACACACACACACAGACACACACACACACACAACACACTATGTATATCTGTTCTAACCACACAGACAAACATTTATGGGTCTTCCAAGTGGCGCAGCCATCGAAGTGTTGGCCCATCACCAAAAGATCACAGGTTCAATTCTTGCCACCAATGGTGCAAATAGCTGTAATCCTGCACGCGTGTGCGTACAATTTCATTATGCACCATCCATTCAAACAAAATTAATAGCCAGTCCCCTTTGGCCTGTGTGCATACCCCCCCCTTTTATTCTGTGGAATGAAATGAAACTAAATGAACAGTGAAGGATACCCACTCCCCTAGTCAAACAAAATGATCAGCTCTCAAATTAAACCCTGCCAACACCTATATATGCCACATCCATCCATGGCCATATTAATTTTATTTTAAAATATTAGCTGGCCAATCATTTTTGATCCAATGTAATGAAAGCTTCAACAAAAGTTCTAACCTGAGACGCCACACCCTCTTTGCTCAACCGATCACCTGCCCCACCTGTCTTAAAACTGCCTTTACTCACACACCCTTTTTGCTGCTTTCCATATGCTGTCGTTTTATTTTCCCCTCCTTAATGCCCACCTGTATGCTATACTCATACATCTTCTGGTAAAAAATTATTTTTGTCATTTAGATCTTTCATGCGAAAATATAAAAAATGCTATTCTCTTTTAAACGCTACTGTATAATCACGAGAAATTAATAAAGTGAGCCTGTAACCACTGAGAACCACAGAGCGGTCCAGCAGATTAAAAAACGTATACCAAGTGTGTATACATAAACCTATCAATCACAATGAAATAGTATGACCAGCTTAACAGATAGCAGATGAATTGTATCATTCTGGGCAGAGCATCTGAGGCAGAAACTAATGGTACCTCAAGGTGGTTAACCCTAGCTGGTCCAGGGCAACTGTGTCTGCAGATGTGTAAAATAAACTACATCAGACAAAAACATCAGTTAAATAACAAAAAATGTGTGAGTGCATATAATTTATATGCTTATTTAAATATATAATCACACAGACCCCTGGTCTATATGCACAAACAGTCATCTACACTAACTTAGTGGCAGAACCAACTACTATCTCAATTTCAGGGCTTCCTGAATGGTGTAGCCAGCAAAGCTTTGGTCCAATCAGGGGGAGATAGTAAGTTTGATCTCAGGGAATGTCACTGCTAGTTGTGGCTTGGAGACTAAAAGAGCACAATTGGCTTTACTGTCTCTAAGTGGGTCGAAGATCTCTCCCTCTCCCCATTACTCAGCACAATGCTAGCCATTATGCCCATCTATTAGCTGATGCAACAGAAGTGACTGATAGTTTTTACTAAACCCTGTGCATTGTGTAAATGTGATGTTGCATTAGTTGTAATTTGAAAAAATGTGGTGGCTGTTATATCAGAAGTAAGTAGCATAAAGAGTAAGAAGTAGCACTCGTGTGATGGGAAGACCCAGGCAGCTGGGAATTTGCCATGAATAAATTGGATGTGAAACTGGGTAAAAAAAAATACATGAGAATAAAAAGAACATATTGGTTGTAATGTCTATACTTATGTCTAAATTTCACCGTAATATATTATTCTGAAAAAGTTTATTTTTGTTCAACATTTAAATAAAAAATATGCAAAGTGAAGACAAGTTGCTTCTGATATTGTTTCAGCTTCAAGAGAGGTTTTAGGTATTCTGCAGCTGTATCCCATTTCCTGAAGATGTCTGTGAGGTCAGTGCTTTTGATACACAGCCTCAGTCCTTGAATTGACTTTTCTTGTCAGTCCTCTCAAAGTTGTGGTCATCCCTGTTGCCCAAACTCCTTTTCCCACTTCCAGTCAACTTTCCATTAATATGCTTTGATACAGCACTCTGAGCCAGCAATGACCTTCTGTGCCTGACCATGTGGAGGGTGTCGCTGATCATCTTCTGGTCAACTGTCAGGTCGGCAGTGTTCCCTACAACTGTGGTCACATACCATAGCTTAACTATACCAATATTATTTTTAATGCACACCTAAGCCAATAAGAATTGTTTTTTAGGAAGGTGTGCTCCACCCCTGCTTTACATAATTGGCAGGATCAGCAAGGGCCTAGAGGTCCAATGTCAGGGTCAACATCAATGACTTCAACTTATAATCATTACAGTTCAAAGTGTAAAACTTTGATCAGGATAACATTTTTGCACACAGATTAAAAAAGTGCCAAAAAGTGTGTAATGAATACAAATATAAGTTTAAATTTTTTAACAGTTTAACTTTTAGAAATAACTTCTGGAGGGAAGATGATCATGAGCAGTGTTGGGCAGCCTTAGTTTGACTCTTCTTTGAAATCTAAACTTGCCATTTTCTAGGCTTCATATCTCAGGATCAGTGTAACCTGCAGATGCAATGCTCATATCATAATAAACTACAACACTCACCCATAATCAATCTGTTTAAATGCCAGTGCATATGTACATGCTCAATCTGCATGCATACTCTGACTGATCAGTGGGAGATGGCAAAGGTGATGATGTCACTGACCCAAATCTTGGGTTATAGAGGAAAATGAGAAGAAAGAGGCTGCTTGCTTCTTGGCCGTTTGTTGTTCTTTGCTCACTCAATGTTCAAATTTCAGAATAAAAGTCCTAAGAAGGGCTAATACTGATAATACTGATGAAGGACATTCAGAAGATGTAAAGTGTTTTAATCCTTATAAGCAAAAATCTGTTAATATTTATATCTCAAAAATGTATAAGACAAAAATTGAGTAGCCTAGGATCTCCTGAAAATAGCATCTGTCAAGTGACAAAATATGTTACAATTTTTGATGAATAAAGATTCTAAAGTTTAAAGGTTCTATACTGATGAAATATTTTTCATAGAATTGTGCACCTAAGCCGAAAACTATTTTGAATCATGGTTTAGAAATTATGGGTATATTACTAACAGTAAAATAAAAAATAACTGTGAACTAAGGAAAAAGATTTAAGTATTTGGGATGACACCGTAGCCTATCCTTTCTGTCTCTGTGTGTGTGTCTGTGTGTGTTTAGTCAGGTACCTAATCACACAACTTATTTGATTACCCCCTTGGGGCAATTGTATCAAATTCTCAAGTGTGCATGTCTCCTCCTGTGCTGTCTGGGTTCTATCTGCTACCTTCACCATTTCGTTCACCACTTACTCCTGTAACCCTTTCGATAACTGTACGAATACCCCAACTACACCATATCTGCCATCAGCCCATCTGCTCCAGTCACAGCCCTAGGGAGTGGGTAATGAACTGGCTCTTTATCAGTACCTCCTTAGAGCTCAAGTCCACAGGGCTAGCACTGAGGAGCCTGTGGACCCTTGTTGATCCCCTTGGGCCCAACACCGGCCCATTTCCCACTGCCCTGAAGCCTAGCTCAGGTTCAGTTTTCTCAGTTAGCCCCCATGAGGCCCCTCCAGGCCAGCAGACAACAAATTTAGCATGCAATCTTGGAATAGTACAGAGGGAATTGGAGCTGCTTTCGCTCTAAGGGAATTTCAGAATTGTGTTCCGTTAAATAAGGCTAGTTAAAACTTTTTTGCCTGGTCTCCATGGAGACCTGGGAGGCTTTATCAAAAGTTTGAAACATAGCCCTTGGCATTGTGGAGAAGACTGTGTTTGGTGGTTCTGATGCAATATTAGATTTGGGCTTTCACTTTGCTTGAACTTGAACGTATTATGCCTGACATTAGGCAGTGATGCAACACACTCTAACAACCTCTAAATGATGTCCTCGCCATTGTGAGCAAATTAACCTAGAAAAACACTCGAATAGCCCTCTGCTGAAGTGCCATGTGCAGCTTTTTAACCTGATTATGCAACTCAGCCAGGCACTAATAAGCATATATGAACAGACCAAGCTTACATTATAAAGTGGTCTGGTTTGTGTAGATGTTTACGGATACCCATGTATTATTTATGAATATGATACCCAAATGTTATGCATGAATAAACCCTCATGTAACTGTCATATATGTCCTTCGGCCAAATCCAGCCTAACAGTGAATGCAAATGGCATGTATGCTTCTCAGTTATGGTCCTAAAATTTGTTGCGGGTAAATGTTATTCATTTACATGTTTCAGGTGGTGAGTGCGCGCATGTGCAGGTGTGCACATGTGTGCTTGAGGAAGCGAGAGAGAGAGAGAGAGAGAGAGAGAGAGAGAGAGAGAGAGAGAGAGAGAGAGAGAGAGAATCAAATAGCTGAGAAGGTGGTAATGAGGCAAACCAGAGAGATCCAGTCAGACCTCAGAGGAATTGAAGGGCAGACAGAGGAGAGAAGCAGAGAGAAAGAAAAGGGGAGGGGGTTGAATTCTGATGATTAATGAACCAAAGTGTTGGACTTTCTAAAAGAATAGGGATTACAAAAAGATTATTAATTTATGTACATATTACACAAATATGGCCAAATTTCACAAATCAAATTACAAGCACAATGTAATAAGATGAATTGAGGCAGCAGCAATCTGTCTGAAATATGACTTTCTATGACATCTTGGCTATACCTGTGTAACATGAAACAATGGCTGATCAGTTCATTATAAAAATCTGAGGCTATGTGACCTCTTGGTTGAATGTATTTATTAGATCAATAAACAATCAAAGTCAATTTGAGTCATTTGGTGTAAATTGTAAATGTATTCATGTACCATAAAAACAATTTCACCCACCATGCATTTACAAGGCTAATGCAAAATTGCCACCTCAAACACTACAACAGGGATGGGAAACCGAGGGTCAGAGTACAGCACAGTTTGATGAATTTCCTGCTCCAGCATACCAAGTGTTCCGGGTAATTAACAGGTGAGATGGCAAAAGCACAACTGTGCAGGAATCCAGCCCTCCATGACTGGGGCTTCCCACCCCTGCACTACACGATGTCCACAAACAACACTGAGATGTCACCCTAAATAGTCTTACATAACCTTGCATTTAGTCAATGACAGAAGTATATCAGTATTTAATCAATCAAAGGTATTAAAATCATATCCTGTTTTTTCTGGAGTAGCTGCATTAGTGAGGACAGGATGTTGGATGATCATCACCCCACTTTATCCCCAATTCCACATTCCATGTCAAAATACTGGAGCACCATCATTCCATGGAACACAGTTCCACTGCTCCACAGCTCAATGTTGCGGGGCTTTATAACCCTTTGTGCATATTGTGATATCCCCCAGCAATGCCGTCTAAACAACACTGACATGCCTACAGGACTGATGGAGTCCTTTGTTATCTGTCACCAACATGTTCAAATGTGAGATGGGACATCATTGAGCCTTAGATACCAAAGGCGCTGTTGTTCATCCATTGGTTTGACCACTTTTTGGTGTGTACTGACCACTGATGTTTTGGAGATGCTTTGAGCCAGGCATTACAATCTGGCTCTTGTCGAAGTGACTCAGATTTTTATGCGCATATTTCAATGGTTTTAATGTTATGTCTGATAGATGTATGCAAATATGACAATGAGTCTGCTGGTCTCGACTGGGAATTTCTTAAAGAAGCAAACTTTCTCTTGTTTCTATAGTATCTAAATTCTTTCTTTCTCTCTCTCTCTCTCTCTCTCTCTCTCTCTCTCTCTCTCAATCACTCACACACACACACACACACACACACACACACACACACACACGTAATTTCATGCTCTGTTGTCTGTTTACTAACTTGTGGGGAGAAAATGTATATTTAGCTGGCCCAAGGGAGAGAAAACTGTGACAATACAAAGAATGGAGTCTAGATAAACAGTGTGTGTGTGTGTGTGTGTGTGTGTGTGTGTGTGTGTGTGTGTGTGTGTGTGTGTGTGTGTGAGAGAGAGAGAGAGAGAGAGAGAGAGAGAGAGAGAGAGAGAGAGAGAGAGAGAGAGAGAAATGTGGTGGGCAAAAAAAAATTTAGGATCCTCTATATAGTCTGGTGGGAAGGTTGGAGGGTGGGGGTGGTGGAAAAAATTAACGCTGCATATAGTGAGATGAGCGTGTCCTATTTTTCCCCCTCCTCTTTTCTTCTAATTCCTTTGTTAAAAAAGAAAACTGGAGAAAATACTCAAAGTTCAGGGAACAAGGCTGTCAAATAACTGTGAGAGCGGCATTTTATTGTCTTTTGATCCTTCTTCCTCTTTATTTCCTACTGCCTGAACATGTGCAAGAGGAGGTGAACAAAAGAAAAAGAGTGAATCTCTGTGAAGGTTGGGAGGGAGGAGTGTGAAAGACAGGGTGAGGCAGACGCATGATATTTGTGTACACACACACAAATATACACACGTACACACACACAAACACCAGAGAGGTGGAGTTGTGGAGGTGGTAGTTGTGAGAAGTCAGACATCACACCCCGCTACTGTGGTGTAGTCACTGGGGACGTCTGGTGTGTGTGTGTGTGTGTGTGTGTGTGTGTGTGTGTGTGTGCGCGTGCATGTATGTGCGTGTGTGCGTTTGTGTGTGTGTGTGTGCATGCAAGTAATTTCAGACATTTATCTTTTATAAAACCAAGCATGTACACCTTGGTACATTTGCATAATGAATTCTATAAAAATGTATTTGTATGGTATGTGGTCATACATGCGAACACACATACACACATACATATTATATATGCACTATAATTCCAAATGTTTGTGGACACCCCTTCTGATGAATGCATTCAGCTACTTTAAATTGCACAAGTTGCTGACAAATATGTGCAAATACTTATTGTTTTGTATATTTATATACTAGTCCCTGTAAAGAAGTACTGCCAATAGAATAGAGCTCTCTGGAACAGATAAACATGAACCTACTGGCACCAAGTCTAATGTCAGGCTAGAGCCATATAAAGCCCAGCAGCATTGAAGAGTTCAACTTTGGAATTATGTTGCTCCATTCAGAACTTTTGGGATGTCTTGGGGAGTTGGGGACAAGGTGGAGTGGTGATTGTCCAACCTCCTGACCTCACTAACACTCTTGTTCAATGCAACCCAATCCTCACAGCAATGCTCAAAAACCTAATAGAAGCCTTCCCAGGACTATAGAGACAGGATAGCAGGATAATCTTTTTAATACCCTTGATTTCAGGAGGGAACCAGTCTTGAGACTGGAAGGTTGCCAGTTCAGTTCCTTGAACTGGCAGGACAGGACTGAGGTGCCCTTGAGCAAGGCACTGCTGCGGGCATGTGTGCTCACTGCCCCTAGTGTGTGATTTCACTAGTGTGTGCAGTGCCGTGCGAAAGACATTTTTCATGTTTTGCTACCTCACAACCTGGAATTAAAACGGATTATTTGTGGGTTTGCATCATTAATTAACCAAACATGCTTACTACTTTGAACTTTTTTTTATTGTGAAGCAAACAACAAATAGGACAAAATAATAGAAAACATCAGTGCGCATAACTATTTACCCCCTTAAAGTCAGTACTATATAGAGCCCCTTTTGTGGCAATTACAGATGCTCTATGAGCTTGCCACATCCCCACAGTATGATGCTGCCACCACCATGTTTCATATTCTGACCACAGCACCTTCCTCTATACATTTGGGGAGTCTCCCACATGCCTCAAAATGAGCCTTCCTGTTTTGTCAGGTGTTTTTTCTGGCCTCTCTTCCATATAGCCAGCTTATTGTGGTTGTATAGACAAATACTCCAGTCTCTGCTTGGGAACCCATTTGGTCTTCTCCTTTAGTTACCTTTGGTCTTTGTACTGCCTCTCTGATTAATGCCCTCCTTGCCTGGTCTGAGAGTTTTGGTGGGCAGCTGTCTCTTGGCAGGTTTGTTGAGGTACCATATTCTTTCCATTTGACGATCATGGATTTGATGGTGCTCCTGGGGATCAGAGATCATATATATATATAAAACCCAACCATGACTTGTACTTCTCAACAACTTTGTCCCTGACTTGTTTGGAGATCTCTTGGTCTTCATGGTGTTGTTTGGTTATTGGTGCTTATTACTTAATGGTGTTGCAGTCCCTGGGGCCTTTCAGAGAAGGTGTGCATATACTGACAGATCATGTAACACTTAGATTGCACACAGGTGGACTTAATTTCTCTAAGCATGTGATTTCTCAAAGTAATTGGTTTCACCAGAACAATTTAGGGGCTTCATCAAATGGGGTGAATATAGATGCACATGCCAATTTTCACTTCACCAACTTAAATATAGGTTGTAATATACCTAAATAATACCAAGGGGGGTTAATACTTTCGCAAGGCCATGTATGTGGTGGATGCATTTCCCTGTGTGCAAGTATAGTAGATTTATGTGCACATTTATGTTTACACTTTTCTTAAGTAGAAACTACAGATGCACCAATCAACTGTAATTAGCCGGTTTTCAGAATGTTCGGCCACAATCAGTCTCATATAACCAATTCTGTGCCGGAAACTTTTATATTTGTGAGCTGCACGAGGGTATCAACATAATCACAGGCACACTCATGCACCCCCTGCTTGATTTGTGCCAAGCATGTGTGAGCATGGGCAATGCACATTGGCCAAGGGGGTCAAGCAGCTACCATTTTGACACTGCAAACCAAGTTACATAAACATTTCACATTCAGTCTGAAATATCTGAAAGATCATTTCGGCATTGTGATTGCAAGGTCTGCATGTGCTGTAGTCACATCGCAGAATGTGCAATGTCACATTAGGTGAATTAAATCAAACTCACTTTTTCCTGTTTGATACATAAGGAAAACTACCACTGTTCTCACGTTGCATCCCAATTTGTCTAAAGGCATTATTAGTAATATGACATCTTGTGTCTTATGACAATTCATATATTGTTTTAATATCACAATAAATATTGCAGGGAAAAATGATACTGCAAAGTCATGGATTTTCCTGATTATTTACAACGGGCCAAATACATCCAATCCAATCCAATCTAATACAGCTTCTCATACTAATGAGGGGTTAGGGGTCAATTTCAGTCACAGCCAGTCACACTGAAGAAGAAAACAACCTCACTGTTTGCAATACATACATGACAAAAGTTAAACAAAGATGTTCCTTATAAGGAAATCAGAATCAGACAGTCATATATTTAAAAAATCTGAAACTAGTGCATCTATAATAGAAATGACTGAGATAATTTGTAGCTGTATTTGAAATAATATATGACTCCCTACATACATGTTAAGAATAACAATTTATTTGGTATAGAACATCTATTTTTTATCTTTTTAATCTAATAAAATTTTATTCACACTGACATCTCAATGGTCAAACATGGTTGATACCAAGTAGCACTGTCAGATGGGGCCATTGAAAATCTTGGGGTTGCACACCAAAACCAAATGTCATAACTGAATTTCAGTGTCTTATTTTGCTGAAAATAATATACACTCTTGTGATAGACATTGTTTCATGGTGGCCATGGCTCCTCCGGTCTCACCTTGATGGTGCTTCTGATGATTCCCTTTATAGAGTAATAGAGTGGTACCCTCATTTGAATGTTTTCAGTGCTCTTAGTTGGGGGAAATAATTGTGCTCTGGAACTGAAGACCAGTGTAAGAACCACTACTTTATTTGTGTGTTTGTTTGTTTGGTTTTTTTTGTTCATTTATTTATTTAATTTATCCAGGTAAGCCATTAAAATAGAATTCTTCTTTAAAAATGGCCTGTCTGCTTTAACCAGTCACTAATTTTCAACCCAAAATCATCATATACCTGGTCCTAAACCTAAACCTAATCTAGAGCTAATACTTACTGTAAACCTCAAACCACAATCCTATTTATTTTCTAAGGCCAAATGCTACTGCCTTAAAATGGACATTTTTGTCAAAAGAATAAGAATTGCTATACAACAATCAAAATGCACTCATGAACAATTTTAATCTGTCATATTTAAGTATTTAACAATGGTCAGAGCTGAGAAACTCAAAGTCAGTAATTAGGAAAGAATCAAGGGGAGTTGAAGAGAGAGTGGGTGAGGTGCGAGGGAGCACATGGCTGTTTTTAATTGAGGAGGAGTGAATGCGTATGGGCTTCAGAGCAGTTATGACAGAGGGTCGTGCCCAGATTGGGTGGGGTTTGGCCGAGGGGAAGAGAGGGTTACAATCTTCCGAGGCCAATTAACTTCGAATACAAAAGCAACGACACACACTCTGCTCTGCCTTCTCATCCCAGCCCTTTTCTCCTGGGCATGGCAGATCAAATTAATTATAACATTCTCGCTTCCTCTCTTGTTCCTTCTTTTCTTGGGAAGTTCACTTATGGCAGAGGTCCTCACTTTATCATATCTGAGAGAAAGGAAATGAATACTGTACACATATGGAGGTATATATAATGGTCTTTATGATAGTCTATATAATACATAGTCATAATATGGTCTGTAATATATATGGTCTATATAATAATCTATATAATAGATACTGTGATAATCTCTATTATTATCTATGCAATATTTAGTTTATATGATAGTCTATATAATACAGCCATATAATAGTCTATACAATGGTATGTAGAATATCTGTTATGAATACTGTATTTTGTCTCACTGACAGTGCTTTCATTCAACAGTTCATTGCACATACCCCAAATGTAGTCCATCAACTAAGACATATTTGGTGTGATACAGGAAATTTTTCAATAGTAAACACATAGTTACTGTGAACACTTAAGCAAGTTGAGGATGAAATTATCTCAAAAGGCATGAAGTTAAATGACAAGTTCTATTCTTTAAGTAAAAACTAATTTTAATTTTCATTTTTACTGTACATTCTCAAAAGAACCAAAAAGGAAAAGGGCCCAATGCAAAATTTTTGGCACCCTGCATGGTTAGTACTTTTAATCTTTTAATTCTTCTTAATTCTTCTTTTAATTCCTCTTTCATCCATTTATTTTTCAATGATGTTCAGATCATGGGGGCTGTGAGGGCCATGGTAAAGCCATTAGTTTGTGCCTTTTGAGTTAGTCTACTGTGAATTTTGAGGTGTGTTTAGGATCATTATCCATTGATGGAAGCCATCCTCTCTTAATTGTTTTTATACATGGTGTCGTGTTTGCTTCCAAAATTTGCTGGAATTTTTTTAAATACATTCTTCTCTCTAATTGTGAATTTTTCTTCTGATGACTCTTCCACGAAGGCCATATTTGTGCTGGTGTCACTGAACACTGAAACAATATACCACAACTCCAGAGTCTAAATCTTCCTGAAGGGCTTTTCCAGTCAACCAGGTGTTCTGATTTGCCTTTTGAGCAATCCTATGAGCAGCTGTCTCAGAAATGTTTGTACTGCTTTGTGAGACTCAACTATTTTTATGTTCTGCTTGGCACCCTTGGCTGCTGTTATTGGGACTAGGAGTCTAGGCATTTTTAAAGCTTTGAAATTTGTTTCAATATTAGGTTGCTATTAATTGACATGATTAGCATACAGATATAAAAAATCAAATGGATTTGTTTGTGCATTTGTTTTGTTATCTAAGCAAAATTCTTTGGCTTTGGCAAATGGGTAAAATATTCTGACCCCATATAATTTTACCTTCGATCACTCAGTATTGCTATTTGAAACTGTATGCATAAGTTGTGATGATCTAACTGAGGATAATTAAATGCACTCCACAGTAACTTCAATGTAGCTTTCAGGAGTGACGCAGTCAGTCCCAGTAATTTCTCTAATCATTTGTTCCATTTTGAGGTGAAATATTCAATCCATTTGCTAGTTCATTAATTGATTGTCAAGCACAAGAAGTAGAGAGAGGATGTTGCCATAAATCTGCTGAGAGCCTATTACAGATCACCCTTGCAGGGCAGGTTTACTCAGTCAGAGCAAAGAAGAAGACGAGGAGAAGAATGGGATGAGGAGGAGAAGAGAAGAGAAGAAAAAAAACAGACCTGGGTTGGGGAGGACTATGAGTGGAGAGAGAGAGAGAGAGAGAGAGAGAGAGAGAGAGAGAGAGAGAGAGAGAAAGAGAGAGAGAGAGAGAGAGAAACTGCAGTCCATTCCAAAACTAAGAAAGATGTTTAATTCATGCAGAGGCTGGACAGGTAATACGTGACTAGACCAGGAACTGAGAGAGAAAGAGAGAGAAAGAGAGAGAGAGAGAGGAGAGAGAGACAGAGAGAGAGAGAGAGAGAGAGAGAGAGAGAGAGAGAGAGAGAGAAACATCTTATCAGAGTTATTTCATCATGCCATGGAAATATACACTTCATATTGTAGTACTTACACTTACTTACATTTGCAAAATATGTATTAACATTGACCAGTCTATAGAATAATCACTGTTCATTGTCTGTGCAATGTTAATGTCTTTACTGTCAAGATTACTTAATTAAAATGGTTCAATTGATGAATCAGCAAAAATAGTTTTGGTATATATAATTCATATATTACTTCAATGCTAATATAAGAACGACAACCCTAGTTACAATAAAGCTAAGCACGTGTGATAGTGAAGGATTTTCGTTATTTGTTTCCTCTATAATATTGCCTTTTCCCCCTCCTTTTTTCCCACATTAATATTGAGCATCCCACCCATTCAAAATTATGAGCTTTTGTTGATGTTGTGACAGCGAAGTTCACTCATGACAGCCACCATCTTCGCAATCTTCATTAAGTGTAATGCAGCATCGCCTGCTGCTCACGGACGCAGCTCTGGAAACACCCCGGTCAGACAAGAAAAATGACGGCCGGCGCAATCTCATTTTCGGAGGGGCTGCAAGTCAGCCAGGAAATGGCTATTATTCCATCGACACTGTCGGTATTAAGTTATTTCCCTCTCTAAATACGGGAGCGTTCATGAATATCTATTGAGTTCCAGGTGCGGACGCTGGAGCTTTTTTCTCCCACCACCAAACTCCCTTACCCACCCCAATTTCAATTCTCCACCCTCAAAACCGCAAGGATTCTCACGTGATGATTGCAGCTCCATATTCTGACTCATTCCACCTCTCCTGAGATTGAAGCCAAAGACAATAGTATTGAAATTGGCTAATAAATCTTTTGAGGGAAGAGGGGATGGAGTGATGGTGGAGGGGTAAAGGCCCATTCCTGAGAAGGCCCACTGGCTCCTTGCTAGATTTTTTTAAAGAGGGATAAAAAATGGCTTGTTCATCTTCTTTTTTTTCTGATCCACTGGCCTTTGGGTTGTTGGGCGGTTCTAATTTGTTTTAGGTCCAGTGCAGGCTTTAAGGATGGACAAGACAGAGATTTTAATGTGCCTGAGAGGCTGTGAATTTTTGGCAGTACGCCATGGGTAGCCCAGAGGATTAGGATGAGTGGAGCAACATGCCAGCAGTGCAGCGCATCAATAATTTAGGTAACTAAGACCATAAATAAGCGGCCCTCACGGAGCAAGAGCAATGGCGAGAAGGAAGAGGGAGGGAGACAAGCGAGAGCAAGGCTAAACAAGTGGGGGGCAAACAGAGATAGAAAGAGAGAAAGAAAAAGAGGAAAAGAGAGTGTTGGAGAAGGACAGAGAATGAATCAAAGATGTCTTTAGGTAGGGGTTTAATCCAACAGTTAATGCATACACATACACACACAGGCTTATATAAAGAAATGCATGTTCATTATGAATTATAGAGTTGGAGCTAGTACACTGTAAATTATTATTAGTTAATGTGTCTGTCTGGAAATTTAGATTCTGTTCACTTTGTGTAACAGATTGTAAGACTGGGTGGTGTTTTGTCAACTTGTGCTGCATTCAATTCAGATGCAATGTCAGAATTCCTGACCTAAGATAAGTACAGGTCAAAAAGTAACATGAGTTCTCAACTGCAAGTTCAGTGTATGATGTGAAATTATCTTGCTTACACCATCAATAGTGGTAACATTATTATAAAATATGACAATATATATATGCATGTCAAGAAAAGAATATATCCAGATGGACCCTCCTCAATTTTTTTATTTTTTTTTTTATTTTATTTTTGTAATATTCAATGTAATAAATACTCAGGTTTACATACCTTTCTATCATGAAGCATTATAAGAATTATGGTAACATTTACAGCCTTACTTTAAGTTTGATTAGGGTGCTCGAATTTTAAACAGTCAAATATTTTGTTAAATGGAGAGGGAATGCCATATTATTATAGCTAAACCTTTGCAGTCATGTTGTCTATGGCAACAGTGCTCACTGGTAACAAATTACATTGTACCCTCTACTTTTAGTAAATAAATACATTTATGAATTGAACATTGCTGTATTTTGTTATATTTTATGTTACCTGTCATTTTATAAAAGCTTTATGACATGCTGAAAACACCATTCCTTGTGATAGGATGCACAGCTTTTTGTGGCGTATTGTTTTACTATATTGCTTTTGCCTTTAGTAAAACCTTGTGAAGAAGACCTTTGTGTTCATGTTTAGTTCATTCACCCAATGTATCAGTGCCATGGGTCAAATCTGGCATGCTGCGATGATCAACAAAGATGAGTTGTGAAAAGACAAAATATCCGTGTGTGTGTGTGTGTGTGTGTGTGTGTGTGTGTGTGTGTGTGTGTGTGTGTGTGTGTGTGTGTTTCAGCTCAGGGTAGGACAACAGAGTAAAATTCTGCAGAATTTTAATTTCAGAGAAAGGCAGAACTTCTCCCTAACACTGAAACCATCTGAAGCAGTACTGATTTGGTGAGAGAAATCCTCCAGCTCATTAATCCAATAAGCATATGTTCATGAGGTCCTCATGTCCTCAGAACGCCAACTAGCAATAGTAGAGAACTGCGTAAACCTGCAGGATTAAAATAAGCATGGGACATTTTACTGAATCATAGCACCGAGAGGCGGAGAGACTGTATTGAGCTGAGGGACAGTGTTAGTCGGTCAGTGGTCCAGTTGTGTTTTATGTCATTTTTCTTTACCTTTACTATTAATAGTACATTTCAGCCAAAATGTGCTAATGTCGTGTCAGTTTCCTTTACCTTTACCAATTTAAAAATATGCTTCTTTTCAAAACTTTAATTTGGCCTTACTTTAATATAAAAATCCTTTGAATTTCACCACAATTATATTTTTAACCAGATGGAGTCTCATATATGGAATCAAGTGTAAAAAGGAGAAATATTCAAAGTGAACCCCGAGCATAACGTAATGAAATAAAAGAGTTTCAAGCACTTAATAGCATACATCACAAACAGAGTAAAAAAATATTCATTTATTTCTGCTACTTTGTAAATTATTGGAAAAATAATGGAGTTGCATTCATTTTTTATATTAGCAGGAATTACCCATTAAACCAGAATTTTTAAATGAGGTTGCCTATAAAATAAAGTTGTTAAATTTAACAGCTAATAGCTTCATAGGAGTAATTCATCTATTTATAATCAGAAAAAGCAATTATTAATTTTAATAATCAGCAGATTTTTCATTGCCAAAAGATGTAAGTTGTTGCTAGTTATAGTGTAAGTTAAGAGGCGCCCTGTTCAGGGGGTATTCCTGCCTTGCGCTTGATAACTTCAGGTATGGTTCTGGATCCACAGTGACCCTATTGACCTTATTTCAAATAAAATCAAATGGGATCAAAAATAAAAAAAACTACTAAAATACAAAACATACTGATAGAATGAGAGATAATTACCCATCTGTCTGTCAAATGTATGCATAATAGCATTCATGTAAAACACGATGATTCAAAATGTAACTGCTGGCAAGTTGTGTATTTTGTCTCAGATAATTTTAACAGGCCTTCAGCAGATCTGTATGAGGATCTTTTTCTCATAAAAAGAGAATGATGAAAAGGTACTGAACTTCTCCAAGATCTGCATGCCCACTATGAAAAGATGTCTTATCTCATAGAAAATGCCAATCCAGCATCAAACCATGCCCATTGGACTTGTGTTCTAATGAGGCATATACAGATCCAGTTATTTCCCTTCATCTTTGCAGATGTAGTCTGGTATTATAATCCATAGCACTGCTGTCATGAAAGAAACTTTTAACCCTTGATTTCTTTTAATAAATTCAAAGCTGTTTTCATGCCCTTCGGGCATGTTTTACGGTTATGTTAGCTAAAAAGTCAAACGCCTGTACAGTTCCTGATGATTTGGCGAACTGTAGAATGAATATAAACATTTTCCAGTCTTAAATGGCTGTTATTTCGAAGACACAAAGCTCACAGCTGTAGCAACTGTTTAAATTACATTTGTCTCTATTTTCTGCTTTAAATCCCTTGACAATCCCTGTGACAATAAGCAGATATAGAACTGCAGTGTACAGCGTATTATATTTGACAGAGTGCCTAGGCACTCGGATTCAATCACTTTCTGCATTTGTACTGTGCCTGTGTTTGGGAGAACACGAAGCCTCGAGGAATCTAAACCAAGCACCAAAAGTCTGGCAAAAATCTATCCAACTTTTGAAGCATATTAAAATAAAAAAGAGTAATAAACAGCATTTTAACTCTAAATTTCCTGTTTTACATGTAATATATAGTTTGGTTCTGTTGGTTGTCCAGGAGGACCCAGACGTTTCAAGACCTGTTCCAATCATGGGACCAACACCAAAATCTATAAATATTATCTTTAAATTGAACCAGAGTTGTCTGGTAGAAATGATATTCTTGGGGTACATTTTAGTCATTGATGTATGTGTCTTTGTTGGAGACCTAGTAATGAATGGAACTAGCCTTGACTAAACTGAGGAGAAATTGGCTTAGAAAAAAAAAATAAGGTTTAAACTGGTTTAAACTGCCTGGATGTGTCTGTAACCGACTCTACAAATGTGGTCCAAATTCTCATAATGCAACTGCTGCTAAGACCCAAGTGCCAGCTTACAACCAGACAGCAGTAATGGTGAGTCACAAGTCACTACAGTACCAGTCAAAAGACAAAACACCTACACTCTTCAACCCTTAAAGGGAAACCTTTAAAAATGATGTGCCTGTCCAGTACTTTGTAAGTCTCAATATTCTTGTCCACAAAGAGACATAGTTACATTAGCAAATACTCAAGATTTTAAAATCAAAAAGTATCATAGTATCATCTCTAATACATTCATGTGGTGGTCGGGTGTCCCATAACTATGTATAAGTAGTTGACCAAAGGAGGATGGGACCCCTTGCGAGCCTGGTTCCTCCAAGGTTTCTTCCTCCAGCTCTGATGGAGTTTTCTCTTGCCACTGTCACGCTTTGGCTTGCTCACTTTGAGGTTTATGTCATTATCCTTTGTTTTATATGTTGGTATTCACTCTTATTTCTGCTCTGTGACAACTTCAGGTGTACAACCCACTGCTCTGCACATGTGTGCTCAGTGCAGCATAGTGTGTGAATTCAGGACAGTGGATCTATATGCATGTTTACGTTGAATTATTTATTAGTTTGTGTCCCTCAAAATTAAGACAATAATAGTTGACACTTGATTGTGTACATCAAGATGCAAGGCAGTTGCATGCACATTTGGTATAGCCTGATGAAATGGAATTATGTGCACCTATGAATCTACATTTGCACATTTACCAGCGACTACCAGATTTACCACCTTTTCCATGTCATCTTTTTTGGCTTGATTACTCAGGACTGTATGGGAATTTGGCAGTAGAGTGGCTCAAGAGTATTAGACATTTATTTCATGCATAAAAGTATTTTTTTTCTAAGGAATATCCCCGTTGCCCCTCACTGTCCCTCACCCCCCCTTCATCCACTGAGAGCATTAGCTCAAAGGAAAGTCTAGCACTGGTTGTAGCAGGAAGTGAGTTCATTCCCACACTGAAAGGGTCTATTTTCCTGCACCTTGGCCATAACACACAACCTCCTACACTGCTTCTCTCTCTGCTGGACCCTGCCCAGAGTTTGGTCAAGCATGACAGCTAACTCTCCGGCTCATTTACTAAATACACAGTAGTGTTACCATTGAATGTGAACATATCTTTAAAGGGCAGCTATGTATATACACAGCTGCCCTGGATAGTTAGCATTTGTTTTTATCATTCCACTAGTTAAACAGCAGATGTAGGGAATGAAATGCAGTTGAGATATCATTTAAAAACCCATTTCAGTCTGTAAATTCTGTTTGTTGATTTTTAATTAGTGTATAACTTCAATACGTCTAAAGTGTACACTGTGAAAAGAGCAATGAGAAAATTACAGTAACTTGCGGCAGCAATAAGCTAGTATTATACTATATTTCACAGTATGCATACCATACATTTAATTACAGCACCTACGAAATACTGTATTTCTCTAACAGTAAAAATCACAGCACTGTAACTGTAATTACAGTAAATATCACAAGTACTGTAACCGTTATCACAGTAAAAAGTACTGTAGCTGTTATTACAGTAAATATCACAGTATTGTAATTATCACAGTAAAGAAATACTGTATTGTTACTGTATTACATAAAAAAACATAGCACTGTAAATGTTATTTCATAAAGAATAACAGCACTGTAACTGTTATTACATTAAATACCATCACTCTTAGCTGAGCTAACAGACCATTATCTAATTGTTATCTAAAAGAATGACTTTTTAAAAAGAAGGTCAGAAACAGAGCTACTCACTGGTATTTTTTATAATGCAAAATGTAACATTAGCAAAGACAGATTATGGTTTAAACTGCTGGAAAAAATTATCCTCAACTGATTTACACCATGATGCGTTACTGATTTATAGTGGCGTGCTGTACATCAAGTTTATTGTCACATCATTTTACACAGGTGTAAGGGTGAGTGAATAACTTAGGAGCAGTAGTAAAACAGATGCATAAAAAATACAGGAGAAGAAAATAAGAATGAGAATAATGATAAGAATATACCTATATGTAATATAAATAGACTATATACACATTATCTTACACTATACATACACTATACATACATTATTGCACTGAAACAAACATTATTGCAAAAGTTCTGTGTATGTAGAAACTATAAAAAGAATGTTTGCATCATATTTACATGTGCACTGGGTATAGAGTTAGATGTAAATATAGTGTGAGAGACTGTCTTTAGTGGCTGCAGTGGGAGGGTCTTTGGTTGGTGTAGTACTGCTCCAGTAGTGAGTAAAGTGCAGGTGCAGAAAGAGTTTATGTGGTGTGATGCTGTGATGAGACAGGTGAGATGGGTTGTGACTAGCTGTGGACTGAAACACTTGGCTACTGAGTGTTTAACAGCCCGGTGGCCTGGGGGAAGAAGCTGTCTCAGATCTGACTGGTTCTGGTCCTCATGCTTCTGTACCTCCTACCACTGGGCAGCTTTGAGAACAGGCAGTGGCTTGGGTGGGTGGAGACTGTAATAATCCTCCTGGTCTTCCTCAGTGTGGTGTATAAATCCAGACGGTTTGGCAGCTGAACACCAGTGATGTTCCAGGGCGATGCACACTACCCTCTGCAGATTTTTCCTCTCGAGAGCAGTGCTGTTCCCTTACCAGGTGGTGATGCAGCCCACCAGGATGCTCTCCACAGTGCAGGTCTAGAACATCCTCAGGATGTGGGGGTTCAGACCAAACCTCTTCAGCCTCCTCCAGAGTTAGAAGAGGTATTATTGTGCCTTCTTCACAGAGGGAACAGTGTAAAATGCTGTATATAGGTTCTACAGTAACATGCTGTAAATAGGTTCTACAGTAACATGCTGTATATAGGTTCTACAGTAATATACTGTATATAGGTTCTACTGTAACACACTGTATATAGGTTCTACAGCAACATGCTGCATATAGGTTCTACTGTACATTAACATGTATAAAGGTTCTAAAACTGAAAACTATTGAAGTGTGTGTGTGTGTGTGTGTGTGTGTGTGTGTGTGTGTGTGTGTGTGTAATTTCGCCTATAATTTTTCACAAATTACTGAAAAGTTTGGTAGCTTGCTGTGTTCTTTTATTATTGTTTGACTTAAAATACTGTCTGCAAGTCATTAGGTTCAAGTAATGTGACATGACATCTGCAGGGACAAGGGGCTTGGTTTACAAACATTGCTAACAAGCCCCCGTATGCAGTATGTTAACACCCTAGTAGCAAAGTGTTACATTATGTTATGCTGTTTGGGTGCCCATAAAATGACCAACTCAAGAGGAGGTGGTGCTAAAAGGCTGCTGGTGTTGATCTTTAACAACTTTGCGGCAGGTGTTAGATAAATTCAGCATTGTGGTTTGCTTAATCTATATGAGACTTGCAGCTCCTGCTTGATCACACAGTATAGATATAAAATGTTTTGTTTAGATGAAAATGCAATGTCTCAATATTGCATCATCCCAAACCTCAAGAACACTTCAAATCAACTCCTGATTCCACTTTTTATTGTGTATGAGCAATCAAGCAAGATATAAACCGTACGAACAAAAGTATTGGGACACTTACTCATTCATTGTTTCTTTACATACAAAGGATTAAAATTAAAATTAAATGTTTTTCCTGATTTTGTCAGAGTAACTGTCTCTATTGTCCAGGAAAAGCTGTGAGGATATGATTACAGCAACAATGGCATTTGTCAGGTCAAGATGTTGGATGATCACCACCCCACCTCATCACCAAATCCAAGACTGATCCGAAATTATTGCATTATTCCAGAGAGCACACTTCCCCACAGTTTGGGGGGGTTATATCCTTCTAGCCCACACCTGGTATTAGGCATTGTGCCAATAGATTGATGTTTATCTGCGTCAAAGAAAAGCATTACTTGTCTACAGGGACCAGACAAGCTGTGTGTGTATTTCTGAATATATGACAGAAGTTGAATGAATTGATTAGAAGAGGCGTCCACAAACATTTGGACATGTAGAGTATAAGATAAAGAAACAAACTTCAGCTTCCAAACATCTCAGCTGATCCTCTTAATAGTAAAGAAGAAATTGTGTAAATTACATTTCTGGCAGAACCATGTAATCTAATATTCCCAGCGTGTGTAGTTTCATTGTGAACGCTGGCACCACCTGCTGAGCAGTGGACTGAGCCTGTGCCACTCTAACCTGCCACTCAGTGCCAATCCCACCTGCTGTGCAGCTGGCATGCCCACTTTACCACATCGCTGCATAGTATAGCTTGAAGGATGAGAGTACTAATAAGAAGTGACATGACGACCAGGCTGGTTAGGATGACATAAAAGAGCAGGAGAGCAACAGGGGATGTGAGGCCCAGGTGTAGAGGTTCAGGGCATGAGATGGTCACTGTGCTGCCCATTTAGGAGAAATTATGGTGATCAAAAGGTAAGTAGGATCAGGGGAAGAGCACTTAACTAGTTTTGGAGCTTATTAGCAATGGCAATGACTGGTGGATGACTGGTGCCTAATAGTCCCAATCATGAACTTGCTATTGGACTATACTGAAAATTCAACAATACAACCACACCATTCTTTCAGTGCTCCTTCAAAAGCACCCCACACCCCCCATGTATGCACGTCTGGGCACATGGTGGCTTCCAGAACAAAAGAAAGCTTTTGATGGTCCTATCTTTTCCTCTTCGGCTGTTTGTAATTGTGGTTGCATGTGCTGAACTAGAAAGGTCATTTACACTGGAATGTTTTAAAATGGAATTAATGAATATTATATATATTATATATATATATTATATATATATATATATATATATATATATATATATTTATTTATTTATTTTTCACTGCACTAGTAATTGTTTTAATAGAGGTTTTCTTCAGCTTGTTCTTTTTAAAACGGGAATGTTCTTTTTGGAGTATGCTAAACTCAACACAGATGCTTTGAAACCTTTATATTTGTAAATTTAAGTTTAATTATTATATTTGTCATGGTCCATATTTTATCCGTTTATGAGTCCATATGCTCAGACACAAATATCTATCATTTTCAATTGCAGTACAGCTGTAATCTGCTTCAGTGACTTTTAGGAGGAACTGGCCTTTGACTGAACAGCCTGTAAGAGTACAGCTAAGCAGAACATAGGTTTGAGTCAAGCACCACAATACTGCCCTGGAAATCACTCATAAGAGTAATGAAAACCTGTTTTGTACAGAACACTCTGAAAGCTTGCCTGTTCGCTCTTCATGACTAATTGGTTTTGAAACAGAGTATTTATAGGAATTCCTGAGTTTATTTGTGGTTGTAGTGAACGTTCTATTACGGTTCTCCACCTCTGTCACTCTGCATATCTTCCTAATTGACCTTTCCCAACACTTCTCTTCATACCCAGTCTTGTCTGTGTTCCAACTAGCTTGGAGAGAGACTGAGAAAAAGAGAGAGAGGGGGATTTGTGTGCTTGTTCTCATACAGTTTCAGGATGAAATGTCCTAGGAGTTAATAGCATTTTTACTTATTTTTTTCCAAAACAACAAAAGATCTTAGGTTGTTTTATTTGAAAGGGGCTGAGACTGGAATTCACCGAGTCTGAGTCAAGACCAAAACTAGGACACACTGACACTGAGACAAAGATACAATAAATCTTAATCAAGACCTGGGTGGGTAGATGGCCATGCTGAGCAGCACAGGCATCTGTTAGCCACTGTATCAGGGGTGGGGACCTAGCACTTTCCTCTGAGCTGTTAGCTGCCCAAAAATGATGCAATGGAAACAGTTTGAAAAGACGCAGTGGTTGGCTTTGTAGTGTTGGGAGCACTACCACATATGTGATGTGGGAGATTCCAAATGGGGTTGAGTAATTTCCACTTTCAAATAGGGTTTGAAAATTGGGATAAAATAATAATAAAAAAAAAAGAAATTCTCTAAAATTATTTTGAGTTCGAGTGGGGTCTAAATGTCTGAGACCACACTATAAATATGGGATTAACTAATATTATGAAAAATTATGAAAAAAATTAAATAAAACAAAAGTGTCCAATGTCTTATTTCTAAATTAAATATTCAAATTTGAGCATGTTAAGGCCTTCGTACAGTCAGTATTTATCTCATCCACTGATGCATACCATTTTTAGACAGATCAGATCTGCTCTTCTGAGGATGTTGCACAAATGTGAAATTCATTCAGCTTGAGTGCACACTGACATTGAACTAAAAGAGTGACACTATCATTACTAAGAAATTGGCTTTGTGTAAGTATTTAATTTTTTTGCTACATATCACTGTATGTGAGTTTCACTAGTGTCCTCATAAAATGCATGTGAAAAAAAATATGGAACATATGTATGACCCTATGTCCTTACATAGAAATAAAACAGGTGGTGTGTGTGACACACTTGTGTTTGTGCCTGGTTGCCAGGCGTTGTGTGGTTGAGCGATACACAGGCCAGGTTGCTGGGGATTATGGGACTTAGTTCTCATGTACACATCACACTCCAGGGATGCTGTGGTGTTGGCTCCTCAATGTGTTTACATTATAATTAAGGCTTAATTGGCCCACTTAGACTTGCAACCCCCTCTAGCCTCTGGGCCAAAGTTCCTTCACCCTACCTCCCAGAAATAAACTGCCTCCAAGTTTACCCCTCCCTTCCAGAAAAACAGTCGTTTTTAATCATCTGTCCTTTGCCCTTGCTGTGTCATTCACGTCTGGAAGGAGCTTCTTGATTCTGTGTGTGTGTGTGTGTGTGTGTGTGTGTGTGTGTGTGTGTGTGTGTGAGTGTAAGTCCATACGCCATATTTGGCCCTGGCAGTATGAAGTCCATTGCCTTAAAAAAATGTGCAAGAAATTTGCATGTTTGCCTGTGAAGCACACCTGTCCAACAAACATTGTTTGTTTGTGTAGCAGCACCTGGACAGGCCTCATGAGGAAGCAGAGCAGCCATAACAGAAGAAATCCACCTGTTAGCCGGCCTGGTACCCATTACCCATCTCCCTCCTCTCCCCTCTCCCCTGCGGGATCAACTGGCCAGAAGGCCTCACCAGCCGTCCATCCCAGCTCCCCTGACAAATCCTGCCAATGCTCAATTTTAGTGAGGCTAGCTGGGTTGACAGTTCAGGCTGGACTGGGGTTTGCTGATGGAGTCAGACTGGATGGGATGTGGTAAAAACAGGATATTATCTGGTTGAGCCATATGTTAGCATGAAGGTAAACCGCTTGTGGTTTATACAGAGATTCCAGTTTAATTGGTCCACTTACCCCACAAACTCATTGTCTACATTGTTTTTCATGTAGGTGCACTTATCCAGTGCTGTATAATTCAATTTCCAATTTAATTTATTAATATAAAAGTCATTTTTTAAACTGAAGTTCCATTATAACTACCCCTGTCCAATAAACAGTAAGTCTTTCAGCTTTGGCCAACAGAAGATTATTATTATGATCTGGTATTTTGAAAATAGACTGACCACCTGAAAGTCCAAACCTCAAAATCATTGAATGCATTTGTGATTGCCTTGCTAGCAAGAAGTATAAAAATGCATCTCAGATGTTTAAAATATTTTGATATAAAAAATACACTTAAACTTAATAGAGGTATTCCTAAATGTAGCACAAAGCTGAACCACATTTTCAAATAACAAAGTATTTCTCTGTGTTGTTCAAACAGTGGGTCTTCATTACTAGATCTCACACAGCCTTAAAGCTTAATTTGTACCCAGAAAGAATAGCCTAAAGAGAAATGTGAAAAAAATATTTCATAGGGTTTTTACATTGCCATGGCAACTCAATTGTCTGTATATTACCCACACAGTTCTAATGAGGCAGAAATTAGGAGATTTTGTAGCTTTCTCCAGTTTTTATTTCGATAAAATTGTGACGCCAATGTGTTTTGCACATCCACAAGAACACAATAAGCCTGTAACCTAAAACATTTGTACTCAGGTGGACAAAAGGCTAAACTACAGAGAAAAAACTTCATATTTAAATGAGTTATGTATGTCATTATTAGTACTTATGAGTGATTATACAGGTTGTTCATAAAAACATCATACAGATCACACACATACTGATGTTGTAATGCAATACAACTCAGGTTTGGTATCATTTATACTTTAAAAACTTATGCATTATATATATATTATATTATATTATATAATGCATTATAATGTACAAATTTCTATGTATGTATGTATGATTTCTATGCTGGCAGAATACTGGCTTACCAGTTGATAACCACATGATCAAGCATGACCAAAATCAAATGAAACATACATTAAGCTGGTCAAAAGCTGGAACAGTGGGCTGCATGTTTTTCTGTGCTCATTGTTTAAAGTTGTTTAAAGCATTTTTGTATCTAACATTTTAGTTGAGGTGTATTTCACTACTCTGGGACAGATATTGTTTTGTGAAGAGTGAACAGTGTAAATGAGTGTTATAAATATGTGGCATCCAGTTAACAACCCATTAGGTTAAAAATGGTGAACTTCTGGCAGTGGCTTGTGGGTGCAGTATGCAATTTGTGCTTTCCTTTTCACTGTCATTTTGTACACAGATACTGTAACTGTTAATCTAGTTGAATTTATTGTGCAGGAAAAGAATGTCTGCTATTTTGCACACAATATCTGATAAAACATTGGTTGTTTTTTTATTGACACGGTTTTGAAGTTTTATGTCCTGTTTGTGAATTTATTACACACATATATATATAGCATTTATAAATACTTTATTTGTAAAATCATATCTGTGAGTAATAATGCATTATAACCTGTTGTACATACAGAGTGGCAAAAATTATTTAGTTAATCACTGATTGTGCAAGTTCTCCTACTTATAAAGATGAGAGAGGTCTGTAATTTTCATCAAATCAAAATTATCATGAGAACAGTGAGCAAAAATCCCAGAACTACACAGAGGGACCTGATGAATGACCTGCAGAGAGCTGGGACCAAAGTAACAAAGGCTACCATCAGTAACACACAATGCCGAGAGGGACGCAAATCCTGCAGTGCCAGCCGTGTCCCCCTTCTTAAGCCAATACATGTCCGGCCCCATCTCAAGTTTGCCAGAGAGCATATGGATGATCCAGAAGAGGACTGGGAGAATATCATGTGGTCAGATGAAACCAAAATAGAACTTTTTGGTTAAAACTCATCATGTTCGGAACAAGAAGAATGCTGAGTTGCGTCCCAAGAACACTATACCTACTGTAAAGCGTGGGGGTGGAAAGTCATGCTTTGGGGCTCTTCTGCAAAGAGGACAGGACAACCGATCTGTGTTAAAGGAAATGTTTGACTTGCCAACAAAGGTTATGTTACAAAGTTAAACTTTTGTTATTGACAAAATACATATTTTCCACCATAATTTACAAATAAATTCTTTAAAAATACTACAATGTGATAACAGTTGAAGTGTACCTATGATGAAAATTACAGGAAATTACACTCATCTTCATAACTAGGAGAACTTGCATACATCAGTTGATGGCTTACTAAATGCCCCACTGTAAATTATACCAAAACTGTGGTATAGTGCATTAGTATGTTTTTATGAACAGATTATATAATGCATTGTAACTTGTAATAGATACATTAAAACAAACTTGTTATAATGCATTACAGCATTAGTACATAGAACATTCTTTTGAACAGATATAATGCATTATGAAACCCGTCTTTAAAAGTCACACGCTCTTATTATGTGTTTATATAAATACTTATGTGTTGATTACAGGTTTATGAAAGTCACTATACAGTACAATGCATATGGATACCATATAATACCTTATAAATACTGGACCCATAGGAAGTGTTACCATC
Source organism: Acestrorhynchus altus (assembly GCA_034509495.1). Classification (NCBI taxonomy): domain Eukaryota; kingdom Metazoa; phylum Chordata; class Actinopteri; order Characiformes; family Acestrorhynchidae; genus Acestrorhynchus; species Acestrorhynchus altus. The sequence goes on along the minus strand of CM067522.1, from coordinate 11,455,786 downwards.
TAGCACACAAACACATGTAGAGAGAGAGAGAGAGAGAGAGAGAGAGAGAGAGAGAGAGAGAGAGAGCTATCTTTCAGTATGCTGTCATTGGCATGCTCTTCTTCCTACTCTCTCCTCTTTTCTCCACTTCCCTGTTTAATCCTTTGTTCCCAAACCATGCGTCGGCTTGTCCATTTCCCTCAAGGGGAAAAATATGATTGAGAATTGAACGTTTTCAGGCTTTTTGTTGTTGTTGTTGTTGTTATTTTCTTTTGTCTTTTTCTGTCTCTTTTAGCTGCATTTGGTTCTGTGCTGCTTGTAGCTAATTACCTGCTATTTTCTTCCTGTCAGTAGGCCCTCTGTGTGATATTCGAGCACACACGCGCATGCACACACACACACACACACACACACACACACACTTTGTGCCCTCTCTCTTCCTCCTCGCACACACATACACACAGCTTCTTGTCTTTTTCCTTCTTCTAGAGCGTGATCACACTCAGGCTGTAGCTCTGACAGCATTGAAGGTGGGGGAGAAATCCTAAGGAGGCAGCGGTATGAACAGGCAGGTGTGTATTAATGAGGTAGACGTATGAAGAAAAAAAGGGGGGGGGGTTGTAGTTTTCTCATAAGCTCCAGAATATAAATATCTGGATATGTGAAATAAGCTCCCAGGACAAAAAAATTCACCTTGCCTGTTAAAGATGGTAGTAATATCAGGCTCCTGCAGATGGCATTGCATGATGATGAAATATGAAAATATTATCAGATATTAGATATGAAGTTGAACATGTTCTGATTACAGTTCTACTAGCAGCTACAATTTGAAGTTATAAGGACTAAACAACACTTCATATATCAGAAATCCTGTTGGGAATTCTGATTTCTTCTCAGTCATGGAGTTTCATCTGAATGCTGTATTTTATTCTTTTCAATTGTATGTGACGGCTGTAAAAAAAATTAAAGGCCTTTGCATCCTCATCATGCATCCTGGCCAAGCAGTCAAAATCTAGCAGCCATTTTACCAGAGTGTTTTTGAGCTGAAGCAAGAATTATGATGAATTATGATTAGATTGACATGGATATTTAAAATAATAAGTTCTTCAAAATCCTTTACAGTAATCCAAGTAAAATACACAACCTGACCTTTATTATTACTATGTGTCAGTAATATCCCTTCTCAGGACTTTTATTCTGAAATTTTCCCTTTCCATTTTCTTCTATAACCCAAAACTGGGCTGGTCTGTATAAAAATCAAGCCCTGTATGGAGTGTTTAGTGGTGCATTCCCAAAGTGTGAAGAGTGATGCAATTTGTCTTTCTCTGATGGAAATGGAGCATTACCAAAAACAATGCACAATTTTAAAAATGTAAAAACTTTTAAGTGACACAAAATAATAACACAGACTCCTCACTGCAACAAGCACACACAGGCCTTTATTGTGATTGGATTATGAATTTATAATAATTCTTTACTGATGCAGTTAAACAATCATGGGGTCTGGAAGTGCTGCAGGCTCCCTTTACACCCCACTTCTCTTGTAGAAAACTAAAGTTAAAAAAATAACTTGGATCTTGGATGACCAAATAATTTAGGGGTAAAATGGCTGCTAGATTTTGACTGCTTGGCCAGAATGTATGATGCAGGAGGCAAAGGCTTTCAATTTTTTACAGCAGTCACATACAATTGAAAAGAATAAAATACAGCATTCAGATGAAACTCCATGACTGAGAAGTAAAGGTTATGGTTTATATATAACTGCACTGATACACATCTCATATTAAGGTAGATGTGGCAATAAGAAAGAACAGATGAGACTGTAGGATTCTATCCATGCAACTGCTCTCTAAAATGTTCTGCACTCCTTGTCCTCTCTCTCTCTCTCTCTCTCTCTCTCTCTCTCTCTCTCTCTCTCTCTCTCTCTCTCTCTTACCCGTTGTCATTCTCTCCCTTTGCTCCTTGGCTTGCTCCTGTGGCTGATTTGAATAATTCAGCACAACTCGGGTATTCTCCAGGGCGCCATTCTCTCTATATGGCAGAAGAACGAGAGACAGGGAGGAAGGGAGAGATAGAGGAATGAGGGAGCAGGAGGAAGAGAGGGAGGGAGAGAGGTAGGGAGGGAGAGAGGGAGGGCAAGAGCCGGAGTAGAGACGGGGCCTTGCCTGCTCGCCTGACTGTGTAAATCAGTCCTAATGAGGCAGCGGAGGAGCAATCACACACACTCGCACACGCTTTCATATCTTCCGGCAGCCTCCGGTATCGACTAGCTGATAACCACCTGACCTCCACCTCCGTCTCCTGCTGCACTCTCTCTTTTTCCTCCTCCTCAGCCTCAGCCCAGTTCAATATAGCCTCTGTGCTAACATGCCATTCAGACCAGCCACACTGCTCAAGCATGTGTACCAAACACTTGTAATGAACTCAGGCACTACTCTGTGCATACACTATGCATAATATTTATTTGTTTGTTTGTTTGTTTGTTTGTTTATTTATTTAGCCTGGTTAACAGGATAATTGGCTTGGTGGTTTTATTTATAATCATGTAACTGTTAAAATATTTTGCTTAAAATTAAAAGAAAATATATATTTAATATTTTAATCATTTATAATGTTCAAACAGTGTATTACTATGGATCAGTAATAAGCCATTATTAGACGCACAGCATCTGAAAGCTACAAAGATACAGGTAAGGATCACAATGCCAAGAAGGGGTTCAAAGGTAAGTTCACCTCACACAGGTTCAAAAAGATCACAATGGTCATATTTCCAAAAACTCAAATGCTTTGCACCAAGCAGACACCAGTCAAGAGAGTCAACTTGGACCACAACAGAGCAGTACAACAACAAGGTCCAATTTCATGAAGTAAGTGATCATCAGTGATGGACTGGGAGAACTGGGAAAAATCCCAGTGGGCCTTTATGGGCGTAGTTGCACACCAGCCCACCACTCTGATCAAAACTGACCCGCTAAGCACCCGGTGACTGAAATAACTTGCCAGTCTAACCCTGGTGATAATTCATTCAGAGAGGAAGGGCATTTAGCAGGGTCATGTTATGTGACAGACACCAGTGTAGAGAAAGAAAATGGAAGGCATTGTCCGTATAGTTTAATCATCTGAAAGTTTTGGATGCATCACAAACTTATTACAATGTTTTCTGGTGTTTATCCCACAGGCATTTAAAGCTGGATTCCAGAGCTCCTCTGCTGTAACAGAGTTGTTTTTATGTGTGAAACATAGACATTTGACTTTGGAATTCCCTATTTTTGTCTATCTCTGATTTTCATTGTGTGGGATAGCCATACAATGTTTTGTGGATATCAATATCTACTTTTTACAAAATTAGTATATGTAGTAACTCAGTTCAGTGTTTGGCATGAACAGAGCTCAGTATCTATTTTAAACATAGTAGCCTCCATAGATCTCCCATGACTATCGTCTTCACTGAGTATTGATTCCCTGATCCCCGAAAGCTTCAATTTAATAACATCATAAGAGAGGATATTAAACATTTACTGGGCTTGTTTATTGGAGTTTACAAGACAGGATGGGATGCTGTGCAGACAGAAAGAGGGGACTAACAATGTATGTACTGGAAAAAAGGGACAATAAATAAAACAGTTTGTTTGGATGAAGGAGGATAAATGCACACATGATGAAACTGCCCTTGATCTTACAAGTAGCTGAAGCTGTACTCAAAATAATCAATATACACCAATCAGTCACAGCCACCTCCTTATTTCTACATTCACTGGCCAGTTTATCAGCTCCACTGACCATGCAGGAGCAAGTTGTATTTTTTTAATTGCAGACTATAGACTGTTTTTATCATGGCATGCTTTGTTATCCTCCTTTCACCCTGATCTTCAATGGTCAGGACCCCACATTACCACCACAGATGTTCTATCAAGTCCTATCAGGATGCTGTTAGCTGGATATTTCTGGTTTGTGGACTATTCTCAGTCCAGCAGTGACAATCAGGGGTTTAAAAACTCCAGCAGCACTGCTGTGTCTGATCCACTTGTACCAGCACAACACGCACTAACACACTACCACTAAGTCAGTGTTACTACTGTGCTAAGAAAGACTCACCACCCACATCATACCTGAACTGTAGTGGTCCTGTGGGGTGAAAGGAGCCAGATGTGCAAATGCACACACACACACACACACACACACAAACACACACACACAAAGCATGTCTACATTCTGTACATAAATATCACCAACAGAATAAGACTCTTTGGAGCAGAAGAACTTGAACCTTTGGCTCAATGCCTAATGCCAAGTGTGGGCTAGAGACTGGTGGAATGGTGATCATCCAACATCTTCTCACATTTGTTACTAAATGCAAACAAATCCTCACTGCAATGCTGCAATATCTAGTAGAAAGCCTTCCCTGGACAGTGGAAAGAGTTGATTTGTCTTGTAAGAGTTGTATTTCAGGTCATCTGGTTCTACTTCAGCCAATAGTTGCGCTCAATCTCCGAAAAACAAGCAGCACACAAAGCAGAAAACTGTTACTTCCCTCAGGATTTCAGTGGAAGAAAATTGAAATGATCACAAGAAATGTCATTTAGGTGGATCTGGATGAGCACAAGAAAGGGAACAGGAATAAGAAGGATTGGGGAGAGATGATGAGTCCTGGTCCAGCAGCTTATGCCAACTGCTGGCATGGAACGGAATGTTCAGCATTCACATTTGACCAAGAGAACGCTATAAACAAAGAATAATTTGCTGCACGTGTGTGATAAACAGTGCTACTCCCTCCATTTTGTCACTCAAGTCCCTCCTGGATTCACACGCCCTGACAAAAATACAGACTTTAGCCAGAAGGAATGCTGTGAATAAACAAGGGATAAAAAATAGGATATGCTAGTTTCCCAACTCACATGAGAAATAGAGGGTAGTACAGTTTTAACAGCAAGCTGAATAACAACAAACGGAGCTTTGTTGGAATAGCTGGGGTGAAGATGTTTCTGTTTAGTATCATAAATGAGAATTAAATTTGAATTTCTAAGAGCTATTTAATGTGATATATGTGACATATTAAACATCAGAATAGTGCAAACAACACATTTCTAAATAGTGGCAGGTCTTCTATCATCGTCCAGTCAAAATATCGGCCATTTGGGGTTTTGTTCAATTTCTCTTGCTCCCTTTGCCAATTGATTGAAGAAAATTCCAAGGAATTCCCAATTTACTCAAATCAATTGGTTAAGGAAACAAGGAAAACTAGGCATTACAGCCAAGTGGACAAAACTGGGAAACTTTTTGCACATTAGTCCTGCTCAGTGGAAATATGTACCCTCTTTCTGGAGGCAGGTCTGCTCAGTGAATTTTAATTGGCTTTAATTGGTTATTCTCTCAGAGTTGTTAAAATAACCAGTAGGTAGAGTATTAGAAGCATGTTCCTCGGAGCTGTATATGCAGATGAAATGTGTGTGATTGAGTTTGAGAAGTTGTTTGTATTTAAAGAATTTCTTTATTAGGCTGTTTGTTCCTCATTAAACTGCCAGTATTTTTTTTCTGTGGTTGCTTGCTTATTGAGTTGCTAGTTAAGTAAAGTTGTGCAGTAAAATTGTGCAGAATGTTCAGCTACTGAACATGAGCATTAAAGTTATACATAATATAATTGAAGGTGTGTTTCTTAGTGTGACACTGTCACATGAAAACATCATGGTACATGTTGGCATGCAGTTAAGGAAAGACTTAATAGAAGCTATGAAATGTTACCTTAGAACTGCATGGAGTTTGAGTTTTTTTAATTGGTTATTGCATGTGTTCTGCCTCAGAGGTAGAGTTGCCTCTAGAACCATTTTGAGTAATGATTTTTCACATGAGCATTGAAGGAGGTTAGCCATGACATTAACAGCCACGCTCTTACAGGATTGGAGTAGCATGGAGTAGGATACTTTTAAGGGTATTTTCCGAATTACAATGGTTCTACCAATCACTGATTCACATCAAATCAATCTACGTCAAAATGTCAGGGCAGCAGTGAGCTGAAAGTAATCTCTAGGATGGTTACATTTTTCAAAACTTGATGCAGACAGTGTACTATATTTGTAATCCAAGATGCAAAGCTGGCAACTTCTAACCAAATACAGTACATCTAAAATCTGAAAAGTGTACCATACTTGATAGCCTGAAAGCCAAGTCACCCACCCAGTTTGTAGCTTGTATTCCAAGACAAGAAAAACAGAAACTGTGTTTGTTCGTGACTCATGTGCGACCAATGTGAAACAAGTTTTGTGGAGAGGTTCTGATCATTACCCACATCCCGTCTGACCTTATGCATGATTACAGAACTGCTGTGTTGTCAGTCTGTCAGTTTTTTACATCTAACTCAAAATATCTAAAACTTACAAGTCTTTTGGTGAAGCAAAGTATAGACTTTTAACACCACTAACCACTAATCACTAGGAACAAACCAGAACTAGCAAAGATTACTAACAGCAGAAAAGGTGATCGGTCTATCATTGTATGACGATGGTAATTCATCAAGCATGGCCACACATCTGAAGTGACATCACTCTGGATTTTAAAATGTTCTAAAATAAATAAAAGGTTGAGAAGTTTGGGTCTTTTTACAACCGAAAGAACATTTTTTGTTGTTAAACAGAGTAAAGAACCAAAAAACATACCATTGAGTACTGGTACTGAATTCAATAGACCAGTTCCAGTATTGTATTGGTTCAAATGTGAATGGTAACCAACCTTAGTTTCCTGCAATACTAGGGCTACTAGGGGGAGTGCTAAACATACAGAGTGTCAATCCATATCTGAGTATACAAAGATACTTTCACACCCATACTCTCATTTACACACACCAAGGCAGTTTAGAATTCACCATGTTTTTGGACTATGGGAGGAAACGGGGGTCCCCAGAGGAAACCCACACAAACATGGGGAGAAAATAGAAGCTCCACCCAGATTGGGACTGGATCCCAAAACCCAGTGGGATGTGAATGTGCTAACCACCAAGCAACCTGTATTCATTCAAATGCGTCCTGTGGAATCATACTGTCCAACACTTTTGGGATGAGCTCAGGATGAGGTGGAGAGGAGATCATCCAACATCCTGACCTCACTAACAAACAAAACAAACCAATATGTAGTAGAACGTCTTCCCTGAACGGTAGAGAAAGTTAATCCAACAAAAGCAGGATATAGTCCTTTTAATACCCTTGATGTCAGAAAAAAAAGTGTCCCAATTATTTTTTAAAATAGTGTTTTTGATGAGCTTGTGCAAACTTGTGCATACCATTGTACAAGGAAAATCTTTTTATTACTTTTTAATTTAACCTTTGTATTGCTAAATGGATCCAGACTCACTGATCTGGTAACTGGCCCAGATATTGGCTTACAGAGGGCTGTTTGTTCTCTTTCTTTACTCACACAGTAAATTTCAGAATAAAAGTTGTGAGTAGGGATAATACTGATACATCCATAAATAATAGAAATACAGGACTTTGGGCCAAAGACTCTGAATGATCATGAGGGTTTCTGAGATGTAAATTTTTTAAAAATAAATAAATAAATAAAATGTAGGTGCAGTTATGTTTTTGATCAAACCATGGTCAAATTCATACAAATATTTAAATTCTGTTAATCCCAAATGAAGACAAATGTATTTGAGTATTGAGAAATAACAACATCTGGCATGTCTGACTGTCTCCTATAAATACTTTTCTAATTTCCTGTCAAATAAAATTGCATCAAACTACAAAAACACCCCACAAGCATTCTAAAAGTTAACTTAGTATGTAACCATCCCTGTGTGTTGCACCTAGAAATGGAGCAAAATTCCAGTCCGTGAGGACTATTGTGTGAATCACTGCCCTAATTGATGTTTAAATGGATGTTATTTAAAGCACCATTTTTGTAAATTAGATGTGAGGGCGAAGAATCATGTTAAAGCATACAGACCCTCTTTATAATGTGAAGGTTCCATTTTAATTATTTTTTTAGAACTGTGTATAGCATCATTATTTTCTGAAGTGTATGTCTATTAAATGGGGTGGAGTGAAGTGGTTAAAGAGATGATGTTATTATAATGTTCTGTGACTGTAACGGTCAGGGAAATTGATTGTAAAGCCGGTGCTTGCCACAATGATCGCTGAAAAACACTTACTCTACTGACATAATCTTATCGTTATTACTATGAGTGTGTCCAGTAAGGTACATGTAACTCGGTGAATAAGGCTTTTGCACACAACCTCCTTTGTGATTCCACCCATTCAGCTGGGAAGCTGGATGCAGGGTGTGTGTGTGTGTGTGTGTGTGGGTGTGTGGGTGTGCGTGCGTGCGTGCGTGTTTGTCTCCGTGAGTTCCAACATCTGCAAAGCAGCTGTAGAGATTTGGGTTGAAGAGGCCAACGAATATGTTTGAAGCGAATGGCAGTGGGGTTTGAGCACAAAGATGTCGGCCTTGTATGGAAAAGGAGGTTAAGGTTACATTTCATGCAGCCTTTGTTTTAACTGAAAAAAGAAAGGAAACCATCTCAGTGTGAACGTTTTATGGTCCTTTGGTGAAGTCACTCCTTTTTCACTTGAGCTGCCTGATTCTTATTGTAAGTCCTTAAACTAGTCTGCCAGAAGCCTAATAATTGTAGCCTCTATAGAAATTGATTGACAGTAACAGTTAATTCCAGGCCCACAATGTGACTTGCTGAGATAAGTTCTTGAGTGTTACTCCAAAACATACACATGTAATAATGAAAGGAATTGTGAACAAAAGGAACGAAAATAGTGTCTCAATTCTTTGTTCCATATAGTTTTTATTGATGAGGGTGGCCAAACTTTTGCATGCCAATGCACAAGGAAAATCTCTTGTAGATGGTTCTATATAGAAAAATGGTTCTATTATTGTAATGAGTGAAAGAATACTCTTATTACTATATGGAACTCTTTAGAACTCAAGATCCACAGGGTGTCACTAATGATGTCACTAACATAGATGTTGGGTTACAGAGGAAAATGAGAAAGGACAGGCTGTTTACTGTTTCAGAATTAAAGTCCTGAGAAAAGATAATACTGATACATACATAAGTAAAGGACATTTAGGTTGGGGTGTATTTTTTATTATTTGGACCAAAAACACATTCCAACAGGAACTCTGTGATGTTCTTTGTCCTGTGTGTCCTTAGTTCTGTGATAGTCCTTATAAGACAAAACAAAATATAGGCATAATCGTTGATCAAAACATGGTTAAATTCATACAAATATTTAAATTCCATTCATTTATACATTTCAAATGAAGAACAAAAGGAATACTCCTTCGACAGGGCACCAGTCCATCACAGGGTACCACACATACACAGTCACATTCACAGATATGTGGAGAGCACATGAAACTCCTCACAGACAGCAAATGATCCTGGGATTGAACCCACAACCAAGGTTCCTGGAGCTGTGTGACACATGTACTGCATGCTGCACCATTGTTTTCATACAAAACAATACAAAACAAACCTTTCCAAAGTTACTTCTTAATATTGAAGAGCTTAGGCAGTGTTTGTAACCATGAAATTAATATAACCTGTAACATCATCTAATGTCTTGGCCACTGCTTTTAACCCTGATGACTGGGAAATTCAGAACCGTTCCTCGAATATTATGGGCGTATTGGGCATTATTATGGGCATTCCTATAGAGTGTTGTCTGATGATGATATTGTAAAATAGTGGTGCCTGATAGAATAGAACTATTTTACCTCATGAATAAACAATCTTAATAACACTAAACTTGAATAAACAAACTCGTTGAATGGAAATCGTATAATCACAGTAACACACTCAACATTTGTGCTATAATGTGAGAAATTGGTATGTTATAGCACTCTCTCTCTCTCTCTCTCTCTCTCTCTCTCTCTCTCTCTCTCGTGTAATATTGCTTAATAAAAGTTAAAGGAATAGTGCCTGAAGACATGTTTAGTATATACATATAAGTTTAGTTACTGAGAAAAAGTAGTCTGTGTCCAGTGTTAGCATATTCATAAACACTTGTCTGATAGTGGGGCAAACATGCCTTGGCATGTCAACTGCATCTGGGGTTGGTAACCAATCATATTAATGTTTTGATTTCTTGTTTGCTTATTTTTGAATCCTTTTAGAAACTTTTGGCTCTCTTATTGGTGGGCACCCTTTCAGTTGAGGGTTCTTTAAAGAACCCTTTTATGTGTGTCAAGAACCTCCACATACTCCATATAATTCTATATCAGTTAAAGGTGTGTCCTGAACCACTTAGGTATTTTAAGAGCTTTTTTCCAAAGTCATGTGCAGTGTCAAAGTGTTAATATAGGCACTCTAGTGGGTCCCATATTCCAAGAATGCTGCAAAGACTTTAGGGATCTGCATGTGGGGGCTCTGTTGTTGAATGTGGATATGATTTCTGCTACAGTTCGTTGTCTAGCCAGATTCCACTGAATACAACCATTAAGCACCCATGAGAAGTCAATAAGCTGACCACTGTGGGTGGTAATGCCTTCTGTAATGTTATCACAATACACATGTGACACTATGGATCAAGGAACGTTAAATGCTTACACAACTTTCAGAAATGGAATTTCCCATCCATCTGGCGCCAACTATCATGTCTCGCTTGAACTCCAGTATGTCACCCTGCCTTGCTATAAGTACGAGGGCCAGTGTTCAGCCTCACTCACAAGATAATGCTTCACAACTTTTATAGGTGTGGGTGTTCTCAAGCTGTCCCCTGGGGTAACACTTCATAATCAATTTATGTGTGACTCTGGAATGTGAGTGTATTACCATACTACTGTACATATAGGCATAAATTGTAACATAATTGTAAGAAATGTGTAACTTTATGATGGGATTAAGTGTAGTGCTTATCTCCAAAAACAGACACAGTCGTGCTTCAGCACCCATTCCAAACACCTCACAGTCACTCTTAAGCTGCAACTGAACAGCATCCCTATGTTAGACCAAGTGTTCAAATCTTCCGGTCCAATATATATAGAATGTATTATTAGGTATGTGGATTTCAGCTCCTCTCAGACTCTTTGTCTCTCCACATGGGGGCCGGGGAGGCACTGGTCGTCACACATTAGGGGGTGTGACAGGCTCAACGACAGTAGGGAGTTTCACCGAAGTGTCAACATCACCCCAACTCCCAGTCCCGTTTAGGACAGATTAAGCCGATTGCTCATTGCCAGTGACATAATTTAGATGAATGGTGGGCCTAATCTGTCAAGAGGAGGGAGGAAGGAGGAGGGAGTACATGGAGCTCTTCTTCTCCATGGGCCGGGTGTGGGGGGGTTCTATTACTAAACATGTGTTAACAGCCCACTCTCCTTTTTGGGTAAACAATAGAGTGGTCGCGTGGTACTCCAGTGACAGAAAGAGCGAAGGAGAGAAAGATGTGTTTTGTTCATGGAAAGGTGTGAAAGCGAGTAGAGCGGGCAGAGGTGATGGATGAGCTGGGGAGTCCACTGAGACAGGTGCTGGGCAAGAAGAGAGAGAGAGAGAGAGAGAGAGAGAGAGAGAGAGAGAGAGAGAGAGCTGTGCATGACAGTGAGAGAGGGCAAGACTGCTGGCCCTAGTGTCCATGCTAAGGCTGTGGCAAGAGAGACACCATGTGGATGGATGGTGGAAGTACAACTTTGGCAGTTACACTTGCATGAAATACCTTTGTTTCAAGGGTCCCTGGTTGTCCCATATATTGAGTTTTAAACAGTATATGTATAAAACAGAGACAAACATATTTTGAGAAAAATGTCCTAATCTGATCTTCTAAGAACTGCTGAAGGAAGGACTCATTACATATATACATATATGAATCTATATGCTATGTAAAATATATATATAGCTTATCTTTAGCAAGTTGAAGTAACAGATCTAGTTTGGAGAACAAAGCTTTAGATTTTTCCTGGAACTTCACCAGTTAAATTTTTTCACAACACTTTGTATGTAATAATAATAATAATAATAATAATAATAATAATAATAATAATAATAATAATAGTAGCAATAATAATAATAATAATAATAATAATAACTATTATTGTTATTATTGGTATTTTGTAATAATAATAATAATAATAATAATAATAATAACTATTATTGTTATTATTGGTATTTTGTAATAATAATAATAATAATAATAATAATAATAACTATTATTGTTATTATTGGTATTTTGTAATAATAATAATAATAATAATAATAATAATAACTATTATTGTTATTATTGGTATTTTGTAATAATAATAATAATAATAATAATAATAATAATAATAAATTAATCGATAAATAATGGTAGCTGCTTTTAGTTTAGAAATAAATTAATTGTCCTGAAGAGAGTTTTGTTTGTTTGTTTGTTTGTTTGTTTTTCTTTTTATCTTTCGAAATGTTTGAACTACTGAACTGTCACTACACTTACTTGATTGGGTAAAATTGGGGGGAAAAGTTAATATTGTTGGCAGTACTACATAAATCTTTTTGTCATCTTGACTCTTAAGTCATATTAAGAAGTGATCTGACTGTTCTTTCAAAACCAAGTGGTTTGACTTTAGCCCTTTTCTTATATTCATTCAACTATATTTCAGCTAATATTCAGGTTGATATGGTTGCAGCTTGATCAGAGATGGGTTATAACTTGATAACATATTGAGAGATTTGTAATGTCCTCAATTTCTTCAGCTTAAAAATATTTTTACTATTGAGAGCTTGGCTAAACCTCTAACTTCAGGTTTATCATCTTGTTTTAGAAAAAGAATAATAAACCAATCTCTTATGCTGATTGATGCTGTACTAAGTTGTTCCAATGAAGTTTAAAAGTTCATAAGTAATTCAGTAGTTTTTTCAGTACATTATTAATCCAGTCATTTGAGCAGTGGTTATGCCAGCATAACTGCTTCCCAGCATGATTCATCCAAAGAGTCATGAAGTCATAATGGTTGGGGTTTGAAATTGCATTGTGCCTAGCATGGTGCTGCTGAAGTACATACAATATAAAACCTACCATCTATTTTTCATCACACCCTTTGGGGTATCAGATAGTTGACGGTTGGTGATTACGGTGACATGAGTGTTGACTGCACTGACAGAGAGTTGCACGCTGGGGCTGGTGGTGGTAATACAGTCAGCTAGAAATGTGTTATACTGAGAATTTCACCTGTGAGATGTGTATGTGTGTCACTTTTTCATGCATTACCATTAATCAAAGGTGATCACACTTTTTGGAAACTTCATTATCATTTCTTATGTTCTGAAAATAGAAACCACATGTGGTCCATGAAGGTAAGAGTTGTCATTTAAAACAGTATTCAACCTGACCAGAAAATGGCAAAATTCATATACTTTCTAGTAAAAGATCTGCTCTCTGCAAAACATCACATTATAATAATGTAAAAAAAAAAAAAAACTATAACCAGCTCAATTTCAAGCTTGTACGTTTTATATTGGCAGATTTAAACAGCTAGTTCTCATCAGGAAACCAAGATAGATTCTACACTAAGCCTAAAACATCATAAGTCAAGAGAATTGTCAAATTCAGGTTGCTTAGAGTAAAGGCTACACTGTAAAAATCACAAACTATTAATACTTTATGTTGTAGAAAAACACTTTCATTCTATAAGAAATGTGCCACATTGCCTGCCAGTTTGCAATAGAGCCAAACTCACCTACTCATTTGATAGACCCACCCTCTTCTCCCAGACCAAGCATGTCTGAAATAAATTCCATTATAGTGCAGCAGTTTCTAATTCCAATAACTGTTGGAATAAGACAATGAAAATTGACAGTTTAAAGGAGAAAATGAGAAAATAGGTTGTTATGTTGTTGGGGATGGGTGAGGCTAAATAACATAATGCAAACAGCCAGCAGAGGTGCTTTGAGAGTTGTGGTGTCCATATTCTTCTACAGGCACTGGGTTGAACAGACCAACCATCTTTACAAGATAATGTAGCAACGTGGAGACGCATATCATTTATACTAGAAAGTTTAGAAATGATCTCTGTTACAAAATTATGATGACTAAAACAGCTTGCGGATTGGTCATGCCAGATTGATATCTGATCCATCTGAGGTCAACACAAGAACCCTCCCAGTATACTGGATTGGTTCATCAATAAGTTACATTTTTACATTTATATAAACTGAATAACCAGTTAAATAATTTGTAATAAACTTAGTAAACGCTTCAGCCACTGGGGTTTCAAGAGTACTACATTTTCATAGTATGATAATGATCTCCAGAAATATCACAGTTTCACACTATATGGTATTTTGCAGTTATTATCAGTCTTCTTTTGGTAGAACAAATGCTTTACATCATTAGAGATTTTTAACATTCATGTTATTCATTATTATTAACTATTATTGGAACTATTCTGTATCTAACCAATTATTAATTGAGAAAATTGTGAGAAGTGAAATCACAAATCCTCTAAATGATTATCAAGTTAGTTGACAACTGTAGGTGATCCTGGTCCTTTCTGTAGCTTTAAAGCAACTTTATGTAGTAAGGTGTATAGTGTCTCTACCATTGGCTCAGCACACTGGTGAAGCAAGCAAGAACTGAGCATGAACTGTGTAACACTGTTAGTTTATGGGCTTATTTTGCTTGCTTATTTCTTTTCAGTAACCCATGATAAAAAAACAAAATTTTGCATCATGCTGTTTTAACTCTCACACACTCTCATTTACAGTAATTGAGGTCTGTACTCGGGGTAAGTTCTGTGTATGTAACTGAGGGTTGGGGGCCAAGCTGTATGTGTGAAGTCTCACCTGCTCATCTGTTTCATTTCCAGGATATTTTATATGATTTGTGGATGTCAGGGAGTTGTTATCAATATGTGTAATTCTGGGAGAAGTGAGATGTGTAAGGGTACTGATCACTGATGCAGTGTGGAACCCAGATTTGGAAAATGATTTAGATCATTATGATCATCATTTGAACTTTACACACTTTCTCATTAAGGATCAAATGGAGGGATGGTTCTCAAAGATGGGCAAACAAGTTTGAAGTGCTCTTTTGTTCACTAACTGGATATGTGATTTTGGGAAAATCTCTCTCTCTCTCTCTCTCTCTCTCTCTCTCTCTCTCTCTTAATTCTTCATAATAAGAAGAAACAATATTTCATGTGTGGTGATCTCCAATAGGCTAAAATACCTTCAAACTGCCATTTGTGGTTTATTGCTACACATTCAAATTATTATGAACACAGTATGTGTGTGTGTGTGTGTGTGTGTGTGTGTGTGTGTGTGTGTGTGTGTGTGTGTGTGTGTGTGTGTGTGTGTGTAATCTGATCATGTCTGCAAGGTTACTTACCCAGCTTAATTTGAACGACAGCCACAGAGGAATACTCCTGTTTCCAATGGCAACAAGAGACTTTTTACAAATCTCTCACATCATCCAGACACATTTATACAATTTAATGTCTGTTCATTTTGTACTGTGAAATCAAAATGTGAACATGTTTATTGATATTGTTTCTTGTTCTCGTAATGCAACAACTTAATATATCTAAACACATATAACTGAAGAATTTTCTTTAAAATATAATTTCCAAAAAGGTAATTAGTAGAAATGCAATTTCTGATACAATAAAGATTTCATGGTGGTTTCTGTGGAGCAGAGAGCTCCTGGGTCTGCTGCAGCAAAGCAGCCACAAACCACGACATATCCATCACCATGCTTCACAGTTGGTATGAGGTTCTTATTATCAAATGCTGTGTTTGGTTTATGCCAAACATGTCTTCTGTTACTGTGCACAAATAATTCAACACTGTATTAATCTGTCCAAAGCACATTCAGAAATCCTGCTCTTTGTCCTGCCGTAATGATGTTTTGACAGCAAGGGTTTCCTCATTGCACACCTCCCAAGGAAATTGAACCTGTTTGGTCTCTTTCTGATGGAAAATGCTGCACTTTGGCATCAATTGTTGTGAAAGCTACCTGTAATGACATTTTAGGATTGTTGGAGATTTCTTTACACATCTTGTGGTCTGCTCTTGGGCTGAACTTTTTAGGATGGCCTGACACGGCTATGTTGGCATGTAAATTATTTTCCAGACAGTGGAAGGGCTGATTTCTAATTGTTTTGAGATCCCTTTTTAAATCCCGTCCCAGACACATCCACATTTATAACTTTCTTTCTGAAGACATCCGAGCTCTTCTGATACCACTCTCTTCAACAGTCAAGAGCAAACCAAACTAATTTCTGATGTGTAAATAAGACAGTCCTCAGACATCCTCTCTAACCATGGTCTAATCATTTGCAGCTGATGTGCTGTGCCTGATTCTAATTTCCGGCATTCTAAGTAGCAGTAAATGTGGTGGTGTCCTAAAGTTTTTTCTAATAAGACAATAACATTTCTATGAATAACTTTTTTTATAATTTATATAAACTTCAGTTTTATGTTTAGTTATAACACCCCATCACTCAATATGAAGATCGAATATCCATATGTTTAAATGTTTACAAAAAAATAATCAAAGGTGTTCATGGAGAGTCCTAACTTTCTCACATGACTGAAAATATTGGTCAAAAGTTTTAGAACACCCAGTATAGATTCTGAAATGTCTGACCAATAATGTACATATACTATGCAGTAGCATGTTGTTAATCAAGATATCACATCACAGCAAGACACCATGATGACTACCATGTCAGTGTTACTTCAGTTACCTCTGCCACTAGTTGCAAAACAACCCTAAAGGATAATTAATCCTCCCCCGTGCCTTTTGGAGAGGTATTTTTCCACAAAACTCTGCATAATTCTGCAAACTCTTATGCATAACTCTCAAGGGTTTAATAAAAATGCACATGGCCTAGATGAGATCCACACCTTTAAAACTAATAGCAATAATTTTCGTGAAG
Source organism: Acestrorhynchus altus (assembly GCA_034509495.1). NCBI lineage: Eukaryota > Metazoa > Chordata > Actinopteri > Characiformes > Acestrorhynchidae > Acestrorhynchus > Acestrorhynchus altus. Next base: position 11,438,953 of record CM067522.1, on the reverse strand, counting down.
CTGATTTGTGCTACATCATTTTAGCCAAACTTTGTTTAAAGACATACAATCCAACATTCCATATTTAACATTTCTGTTTATAATGATTATGACTATAAACAGCTCATTAAACACATTCGGTACAATAATGTATGTTATTATTAAGATACAGGAATTTCGGACGGTAGAAGGATTCATTTTTTAACACCATTTTTTCTGTGAATTTCATACTGAATTAATGATGCCAAAGGTTCTTAGATATCGCCTCCCCCACATTCTATTTCCAGAAGATTTGGTCCTCTCAACAGCACCCTTTCAGTGACACCTCACGTCCACCTAGCAATTATAACAAAATTAAAGCTATTTTCCATGGCCACTGTTTGGCCTATTAATAAGCCCACCAAGATAACCTCCATTCATTTAGTGTTTTAGCTCGGCCCTGTCCTCATCATATTAAGGCAAGCAGAGAAATCAAAGTGTCACTCAGAAATTCCAGCCTAATGGCCTGACAACAGCCAGGGTTGCTTTTTTTCTCCTCCCTTCCTCCTTTCCCTCCATTTCTCTCTCAACCCTATCTCTCTCCCAATTACGGCTTTTAATCTATATGTAGATAGTAATGTCCAGCAACCTCAGCCCACCCCCCTGTTGAAATGTCAGGTGGGAATAGGTTATTAGCTAACTTTTAATTACTGTCCATCACTTACACTGGCGGCTGATAAATGAGGCAGTTCACACTCGGGCCTTTTATCTGCTTTCTGGCCATTAGTAGTGAAAGCAAGGTCTGCCATTTTGGAACAGAGAGCCGCTGACTGGTTTTGATGGTGTTCTAGCAGAACAGGTTGGGTGGAAAACAGGGAAAACTGTAGAAACCCAGGTTTAGAGGCATACACTTGCATAAAGATAAGAAATCAGCATAATATTTTCAGAACAAAGATTAAAGAAGCAGCAGGTGAGATAAGGTCAAATTCAAAATGCCTCACGTGGCTTTTTTGATAATAACTAATTTACAAGCATTAACATTTTAAGGGCAAGTTGAAGCTTTGATTAAAAATGGTGTGTTTTATGGTCTTCAGAGGATGCTGTGAATGGTTACATTACCAACAAATTAAAGAATTCAGTATGTAATTAATGATTGTATATGATATTACCCCAGAAACATAATATTAATAATCCAATAAAAGTAAAATCTCTTGACAAATGTCCTGGCATTTGCTTTTAGAATTTATTGTTCCATCAATGATGGCAAGCCACCCTAGCCCAGATGCAGTGCCATGATACCACCACCACCACTGCATTTCACTTTTAAACTAAAAACATTTGTTTTGGTCTCATCCATCCAATACTTTGTTCCAGTAGCCTTCTGAAATGTCCATGATCTTTTGCAAACTGCTGGTGGGCAGCAATGTTCTTTAAGAGAGCAACAGCTTTCTTGTTGGAATTCTGCAACGCACACCATTGTTCAGTGTTCTCCTGACGGTGGATTCATGAATATTAACAGCAAATAAGAAGAAAGCCCTTTAGTTGCTTAGAAGTTCCATTCAGTTCATTTGCAGACTATTACAGGCCTTGCTCTTGACACAATCTTTGTTGTTGAACCACTCCTGGGGAGGATAATAAAGATCCTGAATTCCTTCTATTTGTACATAATCTGTCTGTGGATTATTGGAGGAGACCAAACCTTTTAGAGATGGTTTTGTAAACTTTTCCAGCCTGATGAGTAAACAATTTTTCTTCCAAGGTTCTCCAAAATCCCTTTGTTTGTTTTTTTGTTTTTTTTATGCACTTCCACAAACATATTGTGAAGATCAGACTTGGATAGATCCCTATTCATTAAATAATAATCAGGCTGCCCACTCAAATCTGATACTCAACACCTGACTCTAATTGTATCTTCAAATGATCTGCAAATCCCACACCAGAGGGCTTAAGAGCAGAAAGGCAAGATAATGTGCTACAAAGCACATTATAGTCTTGATAAGAAGTAGTAACATATGAGACAAAGTTTAGCTAGTGCCTTCATAAGAGTTAATAACTCCTGATTAGAGAAAATACAATAGTATTTCACTTACAGAAGACAAGACTGAAGGTAGAAAGGCCACAAAGCTGGCAGGAATTGAAATAGCTGTGACTCAGAGCATCACAAGGGAAGACACCCACCATCTGGTGATGTCTACTGGTAACAAACTTCAGGTAGTCAGTGACTGCAAAGAGTTGGCAGCCGAGTACTGGTCAGGACACTAGGGACTATAAGCTGCAACAAACAAACTAGCATTGTCCTACACTGTTTCCTGGCAACACTGCCTACAGTTCTGTTACAGCATAGACATAATAACTACAAACCCAGTTTTACCTGAGTTCATTTCTCATCTCCTAATGTGTAGTATTTTTTTTTCTAGTTAACACCTCCTGGTCAAAGATGCTTAAAAAAATCTGTTTTTGTGGGGAGATGCAGCTGTTGCTTTCCACGGTTAATGGTGTTAGTGGTGTTAGTGCAGATTAATGTGGACTCATGGTAGCCTTGCATTCACCCATCACAGCTTAAAGTACCAAATGTTATGTCATGTTGTTATGTCACAAAGGGGAGGTGATCAACTACCAACTACCATATCATATGTGATGGGGGAGAGTCCTAATGGAGTTTGGTAATTGGCAAATCAAAATTGGAAATTTTGAAGAAGAAAAATATATGTTATATCCATAAAGATGGAGAGGATTGTGAAAACCCATTCAAAAATGAATGTGGGGGAGATTCACAAAGAGTGGAATGCATCTGGAGTCAGCACTTCAAAAACCCCCAGGCACAGATGTATGCAAGACATGGGTTTCAGCTGTCGTATTCCTTGTGTCAAGCCACTCTTGAGACGGCGTCAAAGCATCTCGCTTGGGCTAAAGACAAAAGGACTGGACTGCTGCTGAACTTATGTTCTCTGATGAAAGTAAATTTTGCAATTCCTTTGGGAATCAAGGTCCCAGAGTCTGGAGGAAGAGAGGAGAGGCACAGAATCCACATTGCTTGGGGTCCAATGAAAGGTTTCCACAGTCAGTGATGGTTTGGGGTGTCATATCATGTGTTGGTCCATTGTGCAGCCATCTACTAGGATGTTTTGGAGCACTTCATGCTTCCTGCTGCTGACCAACTTTATGGAGATGCAGATTTCATTTGGTCTCAAGCCCATAGAAAAAATATCTGGTATTGTGAAGAGGAAGATCCGATACCCCAGACAACAATTCAGAAGAGCTGAAGGCCACTATCAGAGCAACCTGGGCTCTCATAACACCTGAGAAGTGCCACAGACTGATCAACTCTGTGCCACTCCACAGTGCTGCCGTAATCCAGGCCAAAGGAGCCCCAACTAAATACTGAGTGCTGTACATGCTGATACTTTTACAAGCACATGCCTCCTCCAACACATGTGAAGTCAACCACCACCTCTTTTCAAGCTGCCATCATTTTGTATCACTGCTGGGCAGCCAACTGTTCCAGCCAGCATCACATTGAGTGTGATGTGAGGAGAGAACAATGTGTGAAATGGCCAATTTTGCTTTCTCTCAGACTCTGGCTGCTGATGGCAAGCTCACCCAGCTCACAGAGTAGTGCATTAGACTGCTTAGAAACTAGTAGCCATTTTTGCCATTTTAAACACATCAAAAACAAGACACTTAAACAAATGAACAAATGCAAATATCTTTGTAACTTTGAAGAACTTATTATATATATATATATATATAATTATCCATATATATAAATCATGAAAATGATTGCTTTTTCTAATATCAATTTTCAAAATATCAAAACATGGTCAAATTTATACTAATATATAAATTCTCTTAATTCTGTAAAAAATATATCTCAATTGAAGAAACATTTGAGTAGCCAGTGATTTCCTGAAAATTAAACTTTGTATGTGCATCTGTCTCCTGGATATTCTTTTCTCATTTTTTGTTGAATAAAAGTAAATAGTTGAATAAAAGTATTCTAAAGGTTAATAAGTTACACGCGACATTTGACAAGACATATGACAACTAGGAAAATTAAACTCAGTGACTATGCTAGGCAGTTATCATAGGGGATTTCTTTTAGCACAATGCAGAGCCTATGTTTCATAAAAATAAATGAAAAAGACTGAACAAAGATGTGAGGCTTGACTCCCAGAACTGGTATCCAGAAGTAAAACTGTAAAACTGACTCCACAAAAAAAAAAGTCAGTTAGCCTGGAAGCAGGTAAAGACTTCTTCAGGATTAGTCCTAAAGAAGATCTTAGTCTCAACTTGACTTTCACTTGGTCCTCAGCAACCATCTCATCTAGTTATAGTCCTGAACTTGTTCTGCAGTCAGTAAAGGAGACCCTGACTGCAGCCTTGGGTAGAGGTTTCTCAAATAGATCTCAGATCATTTTGGTTTTGATGAAAGCAATGACAAGTTTGTCATTTATATTGCCCCGTCATAAAATGATGAATTTCACTTCTTTCAATTCTCTAGCATGTAATTAGGATTCTATTCCTGGCTCACAATGTACAGTGCATGATGTAAGGTGCATTTATGTAAAAAGAAACTGAAAAGCTTTGCTGCCCCCTGCTGTACTACCCCCTGGTCTATGTTCTGTAAAATGGATGCTGCAACTTTTATCACCTTATTTTCCTTCTCCTTTCACCAAAGGAGGGATGACACTTAAGCTCTGAGAATTGTCCTGAAATTAAGTTCTGGTTCTGCAGTCTTGCACAGTTTTACATGGATCTAAACCAGTGTTCCTTAACTCTGGAGGCACATCTGCCCAGCCCTCTTTAGTGGATTTCCTGCCTTCTTCACACTCTGTGTGCTTAGCAAACTAATAGACTACCATGGTCTCAGCATTGTGTGATGAATTATCAGTAATCCAGCTCAGAAAATCCAGCTCTAAAATCCACTAATATCCAACTGAAATAAATCTCAGTTTAAATATAGTAGGAGTTTCCAGCATGTTTACTGCTCTGTCCATGTGTACATGGAAGCAGACTCCAACTGATCAGCCAGAGGGGGCGGGGCTAATGACACTGACCCAGACATTGGGTTCTAGATGAAAAAAACAATAAAGGACACTTAGGGTTTTTTATTATTATTGTTTAATTTGGACTGGATTTTGAGCAACGTATTATTATTATTATTATAATTATAATTATTATTGTTATTATTATTATTATTATTATTATTATTATTATTATCCTTGTCAAGCTAATCATTACAAAAGAAAATTAAAATTATTGCATGTTCAGCTCATGAACACTCTCAATATTCAATTTCCAACAGGATTTCTGAGATGTGAAGTGCTTTTTGTCCTTGTAAGTAAAACAAAAAGACAAAAACTGTTGGCACAAGTATATTTTTTATCCTAACATGGTCAAATTCATACAAATATTTAAATTCTATTTTTATTTACATCTTAAATGAGGACAACAACAAATAATAATCACTATCAACTTAATTATTGATTTAAAAACACTGTATACGTCAGTTTCTCAGACAGGATTATTTTAGTCCTTGATTCATTTTCCTACCAACATGTTTTTAAAAATGTAGAGAGGAATAATTACTTTAATAAGTACTTTTCCAAAGAAATATTAGAAGGCATATTAGTTGTGCGTTCTCTTTAACATTTTCCGTTCTCTTTAACATGTCTAATTCTTGAGCACTTCATCATACGGCTTGCCATCGGCAGCTGGGGTCTGAAAGAGAAAATTTGCCCATGCTCTGTTTAGGTGGGTAGATGGCACTCTCTTCCCACCTCTCATCTTATGCAATAATGGCTGGCACAGGACCCAGTGTATCAGAGCTGAGGAGCTGGTGGTTTCCTCCGAGCATGTTGGCGGCCCAGCGATGATGCAATGGTGGCAGTTAAAAAAAAAAAAACAGGTAGTGGATGAATTCACATATATCGATGGAAGCATGTGCTTATCTTCACACTCCTAGTGTCTTGAGCATTGTATGTGATGGGTAGACTCCCTGTGGGGTTGGATAACTGGCACTTGCAAATTGTATAAACAGTACCCTATTCTACCTTTACTTCTAAAAAGACATTATGCCTACTTTGCAATGGACAGAATGTACAGTCTCTGTGAGAGTTCTTCTCCATACTTCATCATGGCAAGCTTATTTAATCCCTGTAGTTACCTACAGTGCACATATTAAGAGCTCTCTGCATGCCGGTGGTTGCCTGTAGCGATAATCAAGCTAGTTTGATTACAGCAATCAGGGGGCTGGGGACACAATGACATCCCGCTGTCAAGTCTGATCAAGAGCCGTGCAGTGGAGTAAGGTGGGGAAGTGGAGAGGTTTAAAGTGCTACATCATTCCAGCTGATGGGACTAACAGCAAATAAAACCCAGTAGGGGTTTCTTTGCATATCATGTACAGTTATGGTTAAAGGTTTATGAACACTCATCATGAGCAGGAATGTCAGGCCAATATTGGACTTTCAGCTTTTTTATTTTATTTTATTTCAGCTAGTTATTGTGCAGGGACAGAATGAGTGTACAACATACTACAACATCTGTCTTCAATAGAACAAATTTGGTGATTATTTTTTTATGTACATTGATGAAAAATGTGCATACACTCACTTAGGCTATTTATTCTGTGGCCAAGAGCTCTTCAAATTCGGTTAGTGATAGCAGTAATCAAAACGGATTTATTTCCCACCAGTGCCTATTCATTGTGCTGCGTTTATACAAAGTATTCCTCTAAAACCACTTCAGCTAATTTGCAATGAGGTTCAATGGGTTTCATGTTGTTGTCATTGGCTGGCTGAAGAAATAAGCAATCAAGGCATGCAGTGGTGCCTATTGCATCTCAAGGATTTTATATTGTGAAAAGTGCAGTTTATCAAACTATTAGAATATTTCACTTTGAGTTTGAGTAAATTACAATTCAAACAGAACAAATACTATGTCTAATCTAGCACATTCAGCCACAATCATGAGGGAACCTGCTGACCTGAAGACAACTGACACCCTCCACACAGAGGGTAAGCCATAGAAGGTAATTGTTTGGTGTTCTCAGAGTGCTGTGTCAAAGCATATTAATGGAAAGTTGACTGGAATGGAAAAATGTGGTGGAAAAAGCTGTATACAGATAAAAAAAAAAATAGTAAATTCAAGAACTTGGAAGAGCTTCACAAGGAGTGAAGTCTGGTGTCAGTGCATCAAGAGTCACCACGCACAGACATTTCCAGGAAAGAGGCTACAACTACACCATTCCTAATATCAAGCCACACCTGAACAAGAACCATCACCAGAAAGAAGAAAATGAACGTATCAGTTGCTCAGTTTGTTTGTTTTTTCAGATTAAAGTAAATTTGCATTTCACTGGAAATCAAGAGCCCCTTGAGTCTCAACTCAAATCTCAACTCAAGCTTCTACCCTATAAAAAGTGCACAATCATTGAGGAATGTCTGGAGGTTCTTCAATTTGAAACAGTGAAGAAACCTCTTATCCTCTTATCATTTTGGTTCCTTGAAGCCCCTTAAGAAGTTCATCCAGTTTCAAATTGTGAAAATGAGCAAACTCCAGTCAAAGGAATCTGAAGTCCAGAGTGAAGTTTCTGCAGTCTGTGATGGTTTATGTTGCCATGTCATCTACTGGTGCTGGTGCACTGTGTTTTATCAAGTCCAGATAGACACAGCGTCTACCAGGAGATTTTAAACCACTTCTGCTTCCATTTCCTTCTCTAGCAGGACTCAGCATCTGCTCACAGTGCCAAAATTGTTGTATTTATCTTGTAAAACATAGATATATAGAATAGATTTAGATATAGGATACAGAATAGTGCCTTTCCCAGTGAACCCAATTTACCTCATCAATTATGAATCCATTTGATTGTGTTAAACCTAAGTTTACTGGCAAGCTGTAACTTTAATATCATTTAAGAGTATGCTACAATATTTCTATTTCTAGAAGGGAAACTATATATGTACATAATACACATTACCTTATAGCTACATTAGCATTGTAATTTCTGTGGAAAACTAAAGGTATAGATACACCAGTAAACTTTATTTAAGTTGTGTATGATGATCATAGTAGAATTTACCTCATCTGTACACAAAATGGACAAAAACATTTGCACTGCGTGATCAAAAAATGTGTTTTATTGTGTATTTTAGAGTCCAATGATGCCATGTTATGTTCTTGGTCATATCTCCTTGAATTTTGATAAAAGGTAGAAAATTTGCCGCTCTATAGACCTTATAGAGATGGAGAAACTGCAGGAAAACATACCAGATCTTCAAATAATGTTTTCATCAGAATGAATTTAATCATCTTTGCACATTGTGATTTCATGCCAAGTGTCCAACAGCTTTTCCTCCCTCAATAAAAATAAAACACCACAAACTCATGCTAAGGCCAACAAGACTCTCCCTGGGTTGCGTTTGCCTTGCATTTGCCCCTTACAACCCTCACCTTCTGGAGGTTTTATGTAATCAACACAGACATTCAGTATATTTGAACACTGAAAGTAATAAACTAGTAGACTGTCATGTGTACAACTGTCTATAATTTGCTTTACCAGTTGATGTTAGAAAGCCATTCATTCTGTTAGTTGGTTAGTCATAGTTAGTTTTAGTTATTAGTAGGTATTAGTGTAGTTAGTGCATGGCTCTTGGGTACCCCAAAGAAAGCCTCATAACGTCTTTTCCACACATACAAAGAACGGAAATCCATCCCACTTTGTACTGGTTTAACTGCAACAACTTCCATACTAATTTTGGCTCGATTTGCAGCACACCTAATCAGAACTGTTTGTGCTTGGAACAACATGGCTGCATTCAGGCTGAAACCATTTGAATTTTGCATAAATGCTGTTGCAGTTTTACCTCTTGTGAGTTAAAGGACAAAACAATTCAAGGCAAAGTGATCACATGATTAGGATATAGATGAGTCTGCATGGCCAAGCAACAGAGTGGTCTGGTTAGTAGAAGGGAACATTTTAGTTGAAAAGTTAGTAGATAAAGCTGCCACTAGCAGAGTGTTATGCAGCAGTAACATTAATCCATTAGTCTGTTCTCATGTACACGACCAAAATATTTATCGACAACCAATATTTGCACAAACATGCGAAAAGAATGGAAGTCAGCAGCAGCGCTGAAGAAGAGTAATGCAAAGGAGGAAAGAGAAGAAAGTTAGATATTGTGCACCCAGTGCAACAGTTAATGCAGTTAGTTGGTTAATATCTGTTAGTAACATCTTCCTTTCTCCCCCCTACCCTTTCTTTCAGGATATCATTACAGAACCATAGGAATAAAGGATTACCCAGTTGTAAAAAAAAAAAAAAGGAAAAAACCTCTACCCACCATCATGAAACAGAGGAGGAGAGATGGGAAGAGAATAAAGCTGGCAGTTAGTTGCAAGACAAAAGCATCAGAGTTGCATCAAAGGCACTGGCACATTGTTCCATGGTTAGTAGACTTGTGCTGGTTTACAGCATCACAATGTGTGTAGAGCATCTGTAGCACGCATACATGCATCATTACTACACAATATGCAGACAGACCTAGAGTAGGTGACTAAATATGGCTTGCCACACAATTTCAAGCAAACAAGGACTTCCTTTTATACTTTACTCTTAAAAATAAAGGCTTGTATTGACTTGGATGTACAGTATTAAGAAAAACATTCCATTTATGTAAAGCACTCACGTCTTAATTCAGTGTTTTTAAAGCAGGGGTTCCCAAACTTTCCAGCTCATGGGCCACCTGTTCATAACTGGAAAGATTAACAGCCCACGAAAAGTTGAGAAACCCAGCTTTAAAGAAACATTTGAAACTTTTCAGAACCAGAAGTGGTTCTTCTGTGCAAGGGGTAGGTATATCCTGGTCCTGGAATGCAGGACTCCTACAGAGTTTTCTGCTTAGCCTGCTCAAGCACATCTGATTAAACTCACCTGTTAACTGCCAGGTTTAGTAGGTCTGTCCAAGGAGGGAAATCTGCAAACTGTACCAGAATCCAGCACTCTAGTCCTGGGACTTCCTACCCCAATGTCATTGTATTTGGTGCCTTTATTTTTAAGTGAGTACAAGGAGTTCCTATTATGATTGTATTAGTCTTTAGTTTGGAGAAAAGCCATCTCAGCCCACATAACCTTGTTAGTGGTGTTAGAAATTGTTAGTAATATAGAGTTAAGTGTTTTGAGGCAGTTTCAATTAAGTATAGCATCAGTTTTTGGGAGATATAAGCATTGCAGAGGGATCTCCAGTATTAGTGCTGTAAGCTCTGGAGATAGCAAGTTTTTTCTATTGTTGACAATTCTATAGGCTCATTCCACAAAAAGCAAAGAAGGATAGTAACAGGACAGTCTGGTCATTGGGGGCATCTCATTTTCATTGCTCAATTTCATTCGATTTGGAAGATTCCTAGAACACAAACTAATATTGCCAATATGTGAAATGCAAGGTGTAAATGTATAAACCTCTTTGGTATTTGCTTTTCCACAGTAACATTGCTATGACAGAGAAAAAAAATAACTGAATATAAATATCCTGTTGCAGGTTGCATTACTGTAGCCCACAATTCCCTTTAATCCTTTTCTGAAAAGGTATTAGTATTAGTTGAGAGTAAAACGGGCATTAGTGCTGAGGAGAGCAATGAAAAAAAAAAAACATTCAGTGTCTGTCTGTGTAGTTAAATACATTTTATATATCTATATATCTATTATATTAGATATGTAGACATATTAGGCAAAGTTAATGGAAGCACCAGTTGAACCCAATACCATGTGTTCCAAGAGATGGGCCTAAAATAGAGCATAAGAAGGGGCCAGTAACCATCTCAGAATGACATTGGGTCAGTTAGTTTGATGTTATACCCAGGAAAAGTGACATATTGGCCTTAGAACATGAGGTGATGTCTCCACGATAACTAAATCCTCAATCTGAGGTCATAACATTTTCAAATGCTGAAGAACATTTTAACATGATCAGAGGATTTATGTCTCTGTGACAAAAAAAACTATATAGAATCTCGAAGAATCCCACATGTTCAGTCAGCACAGACGTCCCACTGCATGGCCTCTGAAAGAGCAGAACAGAGTTGGGAGAAAATCACATAAAACAAAAGTGACGTGTACAGAAGGCATGAAACAAACTCAGATAAATACATAATACATGTGAGAAGAGCTGGCCTGTTGAAAAACCAAGATCACTTTAAAATATATATCCAGTAAATCTGATCATCTTATTAATATCTTATTCACTCTATTAATCTAAGCATGAGGCCTTTTCTACTAGCTAAGGATATTCTGAGTGAACAGCAAAGCACTTTTGTAAGTCACTCTGGATAAGGGCATCTGCTAAATACCATAAATGTAAATGAATATACCAAGCAGTTTTTTGAATAAATTCCAGTTGTTATGGCATGTGCCTATTCCAAAACTGCACATGAAATTGGCACGGTATGAAAAAGTTATAATTTTCTTTCTCAATATACCATTTACTCAGAAACTACATTTACAGTATCTGTACAGTTACAGTTAAATCATCCCTGAAATTTTGTTCTGTGGGAAGTCGATGCACCGAAATCACATACAATAAAGTAGAGTGTTATGTTATGTGATGTGATAAGTTGGTTTCAAGCAGATTCACAAATGATAAAGTCATGTTCAGGATCCTAATACTAAAATCCTTACCAGTCTTGACATTTTTGGTAGACTTATTCTCCAGCTGCAAGGGAAGGATAAAGCTTAGGGGAGCACAGTCCTGCCCATCCTGCCTATCCGCGACTCACCTGAAGAGAAAAGAAGTAGAAAAGAGCAGCAAAAAATGGAAGGCAACAGTGTGTACAGCTACAATACACTCTCATGCTAGTTCGGTCTGGAACAAATCCTGAGGTGGGATGCTCATGGAACCATGAGTGATGGAGTAGTGAGCAAGTGAGTTGTGACTGTCTGCTGAAAGGTTTGTGCACACCTTATTGGATGCAAACAGTCCCTCTAATTTGATGGTGGTAAATACCATTGTTGCATAAAATATGTGTATCCTGCTGATTTAAAGCAATTAGGAGTCCAATTATATTGCCAGTCAAAGATCAGCACTATTTAAAAAAAATAGGGGCTGATGAGTGTCCTTTCAACATGCCTCCATCACAGGGGACAAACGACCCTACCCAGTGGCCAAAAGACATATGTCAGATCCACTTTGAATTTGGATTACTATGATCATAAACATTGCATAAAATCAATTCAGGGAACAGGTAGGTATAACTGTTGTAGTGTCTGGCTGCAGCCAGTGCTGACAATCTACCTGTTAGTTAACTATGTTGGGGGTTAGGTTAGGGTTAGCGCGTGCTCTTTCAGCACAGTATCAGCATTCAGTACTCTGATCTGAACATTATAACTGTTGACTTTAGTTTTATTAAATGACCTGTGATGAAGTATTTGCCACAGATGCACACATATTGACAAGCCCTGTCCCACAGTTTACCGGAAGTTGGTTTTTCAGGTCCAGCACTTAACACTTAACACCCCAGGCTGAGCTGCAGCAGGGCTGCCCAGGCACTCGGAGGTGGATTTTAACACACCTCTGCAGTTCACCATTTTCATTCTCTGTGGATGTCCTGAAGACAAATCTCTAGGCTTGTCCTCCAGTCTTTGGGAAAGAGAGGAAAATTGTAAACTAGGTTGTGTTTCATTGCTGGATCTGTAGAACACTACCCTTTCCAATTTGGCAGCAGCAACATGCCTGGATTGTCCCCCAAAAGGGGGTGTGGTCTTTCGGGGGGGGGGGGACAGGAACGTGACGTAGGGTTGCTCTCGTCCATAGAATCAACAGTTGTCCCGCCTTCTCCCATGACACGCCCACTGCTCCATCCTGTACTAGGATATAATATAATATATTAAGGGGTTTAAATCCTTAATTAAGGTTTTACGTACCTGACCTTTCTTGCATCTGTCTTTTGGGGCACACCTACACTGACAAGTTAACAAATAAGAAATGTGCACCAAATGAAAAGGCTTGTACAGGTTATCGAGGAGGGAACAGAAGAGCTCACCTCCATGGGCCCACCTTTCAGCAGCACTGGAGTCCAGTGGGGCTCGTCGGGTGCAGATCTGTAAGCGCATGATTATGTTTGGCGTTTATAGACAGTCAGTCCGGGACATGTTCAGAACGACCGCGGACGTTGAAAAAACGTTGTTAAAACGTCAGTTAAATTGTGACCCGCTCTAAAGAATCAGGACCTTTTCATAACGTCGATACATGTTTAAAAAACGTTAGTCAGCCTTTAATGGGACTCAATTAGTCGTCTTTTCAACGTCTGGCTTTAGTCGTCTTTTCCACCGTGACAGAAAGTGGATTCAACGGCAAGCAGGTACGTAATTTCAACATTAAATCAATGTTTTTTGTTCATGGCTTTAACATGTACTGGTGTTTTAGGCTGCGTATGAAGCGCGCGCAGGCATTGCTTCGCGGGAGCGCGCACGTCCGCAGTTGTAAACACGCTTCACGTCTTCAACAGTCGTCCAGCTTCGCCTTTTTCCCCTCTCAGTGTCTGCTTAGAGTTCCGCCCAGCCCTCTTTCCCTTCGTTTCAGCCGAAGAAAGCGGCATGACGCAGCTTATGAATATTTAATATCTGGGAAATTAAAGAGCCATAACCGAGAACCACTGCTTTTATCCCTGAAATCAAACAAACACGACGTTCAGGACGTTTTCGTCTTTTCTTCTAGCTTCATTTCGATCAGTTGACCTCAGAATTAGAGCTCTCACACGTTTACCAACGTCTGCGCAACAGTTTCTATCACATAAACAGCACAAATTAAAGGGATTTTGGTGCCTAATTCGTGCAGACTCGTACCTGTGTTCCAGTATTACCAACACACCCCCTAAAGGCAGGGCACCAACTGGGTTATCGGCAGCTACGTCGGGTTCAGTGTCCATATCCCAACCCTGGAACAAGGAAAATCACATTTTAAATAATTTCACTGGTAAATAAACTCCCACCCAGCATAGCCCCCCTGTCCTGCTGTAGTCCACTGTTCCCTCATGCCTAGGTGCAGCTGCACACTCAACAATGCAGCCAACTAGACCTTTTTTAACCTGCAAAACATTGATTAAATGTATTCAATCGTATCCATTAACGTTTACCTTGTTTCAGTCCCACGTGACCAGGTTTTTGAGATCCCCATCTGGAGCGGGAGGTCCATGGAGAAGCAGCCTCTGAGAGACTGTTCAAACATCTGATATGGAGAAGATTCACATCAGCTGGGCAGACTGGAAGCCCACCCCTTCCCCCTCCCTCACCTCGCTGTCCATCCCGTGGGGAAGAGGATGTGGAATATATTTCAGTCTCCTTGGCAACCAAATGGAAATGATGCTGTTGTTGAAGCCTAGTTTGTACCAAAAAATGGGCTGCGTGCAGTATTAATAGCCCAGCACCTGCAGCACAATGCTGGCTGTGTCTAAACTGTATTGGAGGTTTACAGCCCTACTTTAGAGCCAGGCTAAAGCAGCGCATTGTGAGGATAAAGCCTAAATGTTTCTTAAATTAGCCAAGTCAATTTTAGACTAATGAAACGTCTTATCTGGTTTAATCCCCCTGAACAGAGATCCTCCAGTGCCTCTATCTTAGTTGTTCCTCAAAGTAGGACAAGAAGTTTTGGTGAGACCGCTGGAACAGCTTTGCAGTGGAGCTGAGAGCAAATGAAAATATAGAAAGCAAATTGAAATCCTACGTATTTATTCTGGCTTTCATGCAGTGTTTTATATACATTTTATGGCTTTCATTTTCAATATATTTCTTTAATTCTATTAATTCATTGATTTTAATCATTTATTTATTTTATTCTAATTTTATTCCAAACAGTTACTTACAATATATTTATTTAACCCATAATCTCAATTTTCTAATTCTTATTGCTTATTGTTTCTTCTTTTTTTCATTTTTATCATCATATATTTGTCTTTTTTATTTTACATTCACTTCCATTCAAAGTTAAGAGCATTGTTGACTTCTCCAGACATACCAACAGAGAACTGAAAATAAATTAGCAAAAAAACAAGGAAAATAAATCCCATGCTGGTTGCAGTTTGAATACATCTTCAATGTCATTTGCTATGAAATATTCAGTCTTTTTACTCATTCAGCCAAACATTGAGAGTGACTTTTTGCAATTAATGGCCAAATAATTTCAGTTGCCAAATTTGAATGGTAATTAGGTTTAATTAGGTTTGCTGCATTAATAACAACAGTTACAAATAAATAAATAAACAGTGAGGGAAATGCTGTAAATTAGTGGACAGAAAAAAATAATAAAGTTGAAATATAATAACAGCAATAAAATATGATCACAATAACTTTGATGATAAAACACAGGTCCTTTCTAATATGTCAAATATGTATTTCTATTTTTGTGAAATTATTTTTGTGAATAAAATATTCTGTGAATAAAATGAAATAATCAGTTTCATTATTAGTTGCTGTGTAGAACAAATACGCTGATAACTGATGTTGTCAAAAATAAGTCAGAAATAAGTCACAAAAATGTATGAACAAAAGAAGTGAACCACTGACTCCCTTTCCTACTGCATGTCTGGACTGGTGAGACTGGTTGGAGATGTGAGATCATGGACAGACGCTGCTGTAGTCTCAGTGCTCACGGGCATGTGGTGGATGAGGAGCTAATGCATGAGTAAATAAGGGAGGGGTGGAAAGTGAAAGAACAAAGAGACTGTGGATGGAGGATTAATGACACGAGCCGCAGGTGTATGAGTGTGTGTCTGAGTGGAGTCCAGCTGTCATTCTCTTCCAGGCTTTTACAATGGAGAATGAATGGCGGCCATCTGCCTGCGCCTTAGAGGCACATTAAAAAAGAACAGCAAAATAATAGACTACAGACTACTGTTTAAGATTTTTATGGGATTTTCTTTTTTATTTTTGACATACTTTTATTTATGTATTTATATGAGACGGGCACACTTGCCAGATATTATGTTCAGGAGTCCTAGGTTACTCTAATTTGTCTTCACTCAAGGTAAAAATTTAGAGAATTTAAACATTTGTATGAATTTGACCATGTTTTGATAAAAATACTTCTGCCTCCAATTATTATACTATATATTTTTTGCTTATAAGGACTTTTTAAACACTTTATATCTCATTATATTTATAATAGTATGTTCTTCAAAATGCTACAAATAAAATAAAAAAAACAAACCAAATATCCTTTAAAAATTTTGGTATTTATTTATGTGTTGGTATTATTCTTTCTCTGGACTTTTAGTCTGAAATTTGAACAAGGTGTGAGAAAAAGAGCAAATAGTCCTTCCTCTCATTTTCCTCCCAATATCTAGGTCAGTGACATCATCAGGCCCACTCTCCATGATCAGTGAAGCAGTAAACATGCACTGGAAGACTCCTTTGGCATTTAAGCTGGGATTTCATTCAGTTGAATTCAGAAATGAGTGTATTTCTGAGCTATAACTTAAAATTTAAAGATACTACTAACAAAATTGCCCTGAATTTATGTAACCCAAAATGTAATATAATCAGACATATTCCAGAAATAGACCCAGTGTAGCCATTTAAACCAGATTTGTTTTTAAAATGCCATTTGTTTATCTATAGAGTTATCTGGACATAGTGGTTGTCATATATGTCTTTACATGTGGTTGCATGGCAACATACACTGATCAACCATAACATTATGACCACCTTGTTTCTACATTCACTGTCCATTTTATCAGCTCCTCTTACCATACAGGAGTACTTTGTAGTTACAGACTGCAGTCTATCTGTTTCTCTGCATACATTATTAGCTTAATGATGAAGGACTAGAGGATGGCCACCACAAACTGTGCAGAAACAGACAAGCTTCTGTCTCTGAATTTACATCTACAAGGACAAGCAATGAGGTAGGAGTGTCTAATAGAGTGGAGAGTGAGTGGACATTGTTTCAGTACTGAAGCAGCTCTGCTGTGTCTGATCCACTCCTACCAGTACAATACATAGTAACATACCTCCACCATGTCACTGCAGTGCTGAGAAAGACCCACCACCCACATAATACTATAATGTTGTGGTTCATCAGTGTAAATGAGATATGAAAATGCCATTTTTCTTCCTCATATTTTGACATGTATGCAACAATATGTGGCCAGAATATGTGATGGTATTTGCAATCAAATATTAACATTTATGGCATGTATGACAGATTAATATACTGTTTTATATGATTTTTTTTATATAAGACTGACTCGGGACTGCGAACTTGATGTATAATTTAATTGCGGTATATGTTAGTCTGCTATCCAAGAGGGCACATATATATTCCCATTTACATGACATATTTTCAGAAACGAAATTATTTAGGCTGAGACTGCACAACACAGGGCTTCCAGTATGATTTTTCATATTATTAATATATCTGACTGTATACCTATAGCTGTGGCGCACATGTTAACTTCAGTATGGAGCATATTGTTTGTGGGCAGTGTAAGAGCTGTTCAGGGCTATTGTTCAGTGAAAACAAAGACTGTGAAACCAGAAACCCTCCTGAGGCTGGCAGCTGCACCAATTGTCAGTCAGTCTGTGTTCTGCCTCTCTTTTCTTATGCAATGAGAAGCCTGTCTGTTCTTATTGTTTGGCTTCCTCTTCCTACCCAGTTATCAATATCACTGTTCTTGTTAAAACCATGCAGGATGATGACAAACCTTTTATCAAGAACATACAAATGTGTCAACATGAAAAAAAAGCAGTAATTCAAATTCAGATAAAGATTCTTGAGTCACAGTAGAGAAACCTACATGGCTTTACCTCATGCCTTGACCTGTCTGGTATCTTTTAATGTTTTTATTCAAGCACTGACCACTGCTACAGTATGTACAGTGATTATGGGAAGTCTGCATTCATTTACGTTATTCCCTCTTTGGAGAAAAAGCAATTTCTCTCTAAATCTCCAGACCACCAATGGAAAACCTTTTCATTGGGTGACATGACTGAAACCGAAATGTGTTAATCAATAAATTATCTGCTTAGGTGATGTTCAGACTGCAGACAAAAGGGACCCAAATCCAAATTTTATCATCATATCTGACACAGTTTCAATTCTGATTTGGGCCACCAATTCACAGCAATACGAGTCATTGGTCTAAACAGTCATACCGGAATTCATGCAACTTTTACATCAATCCAGCTCAACAATCCTCATAAATGCATGCTCAGGAGAAAGGAAAATGGACAACAGCAGTGAGATCTTCAGGGGTGGGACAGCGAGGTAAAAATTATGGTGTAATGTCTCTATTCAAAAACAATTAGAATGCACATACCACATTTACATTTATGGCATTTAGCTAACACCTTTATCCAGAGTGACTTACAAAAGTACTTTGCCATTCACTCAGATATCCTTTGCTAGTAGAAAAAGCTAGGATCCAGAGATTCCTTAAGCTCAGATGCTGTTGAAAACTAATGTGATATTGGGGACCAACATGATTCAGTATGAATCTTTCAGGAGTTAAATACTCTTGAAACAGATGGGTCTTCAGTCTGTGTTTGAAGACAGTGAGTGACAGCTGTTTGGACCCCCAGGGGAAGTTTGTGCCACCATTTTGGTGCCAGAATAGAAGTGTCTGGATGTCTTCCTTGTAATGTGAGGCATGGTGGGTTAAGTCGAGCTACACTTGATGCTCAAAGGGCAGGTCTGCATAGGTAGGCCAGCTAGAACTTCTTCCTCCTTCCTAAGGAGAAGGATGTAGCTACAGCATCACAAAAATTAAAAAGTTTAAAAGCAAATTTTAAAGAAAGCAAGAACACAAACCAAACAAGTGACCATGGCCAAATTATGAGCTCTTTTTACAGTGAGCACAGAAGCATTTTGGTGATAAGCCCATATGTAAACCACTGGAACTGGAATTGCTCACAAAAAGTGTGTGTGTGTGTGTGTGTGTGTGTGTGTGTGTGTGTGTGTGTGTTTCATCATCATGGTCTGACAGTGAGAGTCTGAGAGTGAGGGTCTGACAGTGAGTCTGTGAGGATATGAGAGTGAGTCTGACAGTAAGTGAGAGTGAGGATATGAGAGTGAGTCTGACAGTGAGAGTCTGAGAGTAAGGGTCTGACGGTGAGAGTCTGAGTGAGGGTGTGAGAGTGAGGATATGACAGTGAGAGTCTGAGAGTGAGGGTCTGACAGTGAGAGTGAGGATATGACAGTGAGAGTCTGAGAGTGAGGGTCTGACAGTGAGAGTGAGAATGAGGGTCTGACAGGGAGTGTCTGAGTGTGAGGGTGGAAGAGTGAGGATATGACCGTGAGGGTCTGGAGGATTCTGGTCGTAATCCAGGTCCAGAAAGTAAACTCCGTTCCAGTGTTTAGTTCTGATTTCCTGCAGACGCGTTTTAGAAAGGAACTGTTTCCGGTCACAATCCACAACGCGGTTTGACCCTTCTCAAACGACGTAGTTACCGACAGTAACACGCCGTTACGCTGTTTACGCAGCTGGGCTCGTTCAGTGTTTCGGGTATTTATTGTAATGTTTATATAGTTTCATAGGTATTTACATTAATTAATTATATTATGTGGGATTGGGTTTTCGATTTGTATCTTTGTTTGTTAATTAACGCAGATGAGACGGTACTTTATAAAGAAGCCATAAATACAGTTATATACAGTATTATAGTACATATGAAAGTCACTATCATGAATCTTAAATGAATGGGGTAGAAAAGTGTCAGTCAGAGTTGCACTTGATATTTAAACGTGTTTCTATTACGGATATTTACGCTTCTGTCTCACTGACTGACTGTCTGACTGACTGTATGATTGACTGCATGTGTGTCTGACTGTATGACTGACTGCATGTGTGTCTGAATGTAAGACTGACTACATGTGTGTCTGACTATAATTGACTGTGTCTGTCTCACTGTATGACTGACTGCATGTGTGTCTGACTGTATGATTGACTCTGGATGACTGACTGCATGTGTGTCTGACTGACTGACTGACTGTCTGTGTGTATGACTGACTGACTGTATGTCTGACTGCATGTGTATCTGACTGTATGACTGACTGACTATATGTCTGACTGCATGTCTGACTGACTAACAGTATGTTTGTCTGTCTATGTCTCTGACTGTCTGTATGACTGACTATGTATCTCTGACTGACTGCATGTGTGTCTGACTGTTTGACTGACTGACTGTATGTCTTACTGTGTATCTGACTGACTATGTCTATCTGTCTCTCTGACTGTCTGTATGACTGACTGTATGTCTATGTTTGTTTGTCTGTCTGTCTGTCTGTCCGACTATGTCGCTCTGTATGTCTGACTGCCTGCCTGTATGTCATTTTTTAAATCTGACCAAGCATTTATTACACTGATGACCTTCAGTCATGACAGTATGTACAGTATGTCCCACATCAGACAGATATGGGCCTAACATTCATTGTCATCTGGCTTACATTTAGATTTGGGGTCTAAAACCTATGATTCCTCAGGGACAGAATTTGTGTTAATATGCTTATTGGGGGGATACAATTGAATAGGAAATCCTACCAATTTATAACTATTTTCAAAGTTTTAAAAACAATCAATTAATGGTGAAATGTTGAAAATCAGTAGATTAATCAAATAATCATTAACTGAACACAAAATATTTAATAGACCACTTCATATGCATTTTTATTTTTTTATTTATTCAATAGGTCTTGGTCACAAATATTTGTGATGAATAATATTATGGTCATTTTGACACTGTTTCATTCCAAAGATATAATGACAGTATAATAGAATAATAATGCAGTTACATTATTTTAAAAGAGTAATAAACTTTAATTATTAAGTTTAATTATAAAAAGTACATATCCAAAATAAATAAAACATAAAATAAAACCAATGTAGTTGCAAATACATTTTAGCTAAGCCAACCAATATTTGTATGAATTCCTGTCAGGACTGTAACTGCCCATCTTTCTCAAAGTTCATCCACTATAGGTAACTCCCTGATGGAAAGACCATGTCAGTATCTGGACCTCGACTTTCTGGACTGGGTCAGATAACCGACTACCTCTACATTGGCAATGCTAGGGCAGCCAAGGACAGCTCAGTTATAGTCCACCTCAACATCACCTGCATTATAAATGCCACACAAGACAACGGTAAGCCTTGCCACTCTTCTGTTGAATATGTTTGGGTGCCTGTCACAGACTCCCCTGAAACCAAGCTTGAAGAACATTTTGATGCAGTGGCAGACAAAATAGAGGAAGTTAGAGCACAGAGTGGACGGGCTTTAGTGCACTGCTGTGCTGGTGTGAGCCGCTCAGCCACTCTGTGCCTGGCTTTCCTCATAAAGTACTGTGGCATGTCTCTGGTGGAAGCACACGGACTTTTGAAGTCAAGAAGACCCATCATTCGACCAAACAGTGGTTTCTGGAAACAGCTGATTGACTATGAGGTGAAGTTGCGAGGATCAAGCTCTGTGATGATGGTCTTGTCTCCAGTAGGGCTGATTCCAGACTTGTATGAGAAGGAAACAAGAGGATTAATTCCACTCTGATGCAAACTTTGCAGGGTTTCATCTGTTCAAATGGCTGATTATCAAAATTATTTTCAACATCCTGTAATCCAGCTCCCAGAACACTGGAACCATTAATGGGAGATCTAATGATTTGTAAAAATCCCAATTTGCCCATTTGTAGTTAGAATATGGGCCAAGTCTTTTTGGAGAGGTTTGATGTGAAATGTTTTTTACTATATTCAAACATTTTCAAAATTTGATACATACCAAGTCTTATGCCCCCTTTGTATTGTGTACATGAGGATGGAGGGGAGCATAATAGAGGAGTTAAAAGCGAGGGAGCAGAAAAAAAACATTCTACAAGATTGAAAAAGAACATTGTTTAATAACTTGATTTAAATGATGTTGCATCAACCAGTATCTGTTCTGTTTGTATCCCAATATAGATATAAATATCAATATACAGTCATGTGAAAAAGGTAGGACTTTCCATGAACACCTTTTTGTTTTTAAAGAAATTGACATTTGATGTTGATTTTAACTACTGAGAGATGGAGGTGATCTATCTAAACATAAGCATCTTTAAAACATATTTGTAAAATGTAATCAATATAAATGCAATTTTCTGGCTCAGAGTTGCAATAAAGTGCCGTCTAAAGCACTACCACTATGATCTGAAGATCGTAGGTTCAAATCCCAGGTTATGCTCCTTGCCATTGACAGCCAGAGTCAGGGGTAGGTAGATGGTGCTCTCTCTGGTTGGCACAGGTGTGAGCCATTGTGAGCCATTGTGCCCTAGCTGAGAACCCTGCACTTTCCTCTGAGTGTGTTGGCTGTCCAGCGATGATGCAAATGGTGGCAGTTAAGAAAAAAGCAGTGGTTGGCATAACATGTATCCTCACCTTCCTAGTGTTGAGCATTGCGTGTGAAGGGGGAGAGTGATGATAATGGGGATTTTCACAGGGAGAAAATCGGGTGTCCTGACTTTTTCCCCTCACAGGAAAATTACATTTCTATTAATTACATTTCACAAATGATGTTTAAAAACATTCTTTAGTTATATGTGTTTACATATATCACCTCCAGCTCTCAATATAGGTAAAATGAAGATCAAATGTCCATATGTTTAAATATGTTGGAGAAAGTCAAAGGTGTTTATGGGGTGTCCTAACTTTATCACTTTTATCTTTATATCGCCCAGCCTTATGAAGTTCTATGGTGGTTTTGGATAGTAAATAAAATAAATGTATTTTGTTACATACATCACGCACATCACCACCTTTATAAAATGAATGTTTCTCTACAATATTCAGTATTCAGCTTCATAGAACACTGCAGTGTGACACAGTTTGTCTCAATGTTAAGGAGGGCTGGACTGACAAGACAAATGCTATAATGCAATAAAATTTCTACACATTGTGATTGCAACATATTCAAAACACATTGGTGAACCCTGGGTCACATGATTTAAAAACTTGCGTGCATTATGTATTTTGACCATCTTTCACAAAAAATTCTGTAGTATTAGGATTCCAAAGACCAGATTTGTGTTAACGTAGTGAAAGTTGTTGTCTATCATAACCTTAATTTACCAGCCATTTCATAGTTAATGACTTTATGCTGTATTATGAATGATCATTTATTTGATGTGAAAATAATAACATAATAAAATATATTTTTAACACTTTTAGCCTTTGCTTACCTAACTGGTGTGAAACGTTTTCCTACAACTGCCTGTGTGTTTCTGAAGTTTACGGAATTACCAGAAGATGGCAGCGCAGAGTAGTTCTTCTAGCTAGTGTTTCTCAAACCTGCTCCTGCTCCTGCTCCTGGTGCTTAGTTGAATTCCTGTTTTATTACAACCCTTGCAACTGTGAAAGACCTTGTTAATAAGTGAATTTGCTGAATTAGTTGGAAGCAGAGAAAGCTCTAAAATGTGAAGGGCAGGGGTGCACCAAGACCAGGTATGAGAAACACTGCTTTAAGCTTCCCTGTAGTCACATTTCTTTGTGATTTCATATATTCACGTGGGTCACTCTTTAAATTCATTTCTTCACAGGCACTCATTTATTATACATTATTTAGGATTTCAGCCATATACTGGTTTTAAGTATACTGTGCTATTAAAATTGATGCTTGTCAAATCATGCACATTTGCTTAATACAGTTATTGGAGGGAATACAATTGAACAAGGAATCCTACTAAGTTTTAAAAACAATCAATTTATGGTGAAAATAATCGGTAGATTATAATAATTAGTTGGACACAAAATATTTTGAAAGACCACAACTTCATGTTTGGCTTTTTTATTTATTTATTTATTTTGTTTATTTAATGTCTTTTTCAAAGGTTTTTAGTTATACTATTATATAATTATATTATGAAAATCTTATTAGTATAATCTCAAATAGTCTTATGAATTATAAACATTTTTTATTTATTTTGTTTGTCTTTTTCAAAAGGGAGATTTTTGCTATGTTTTTATAAAATCAAAACATGAAGTCATTTTGGGGAGAATCTATGTTAATTAAACAGTATAATATTTCATATATATGAGTGTTATAAGGCATTTTTAGTAGTTACCAAACATATAAGTTCCCACTCTGTGAGCATGGATGTTCAGTGGAGCTCAACAAGGTTTTTCATGGTACATTGCCTGATCACCACTCAACAGAACATGACGTCTTTCATTGAAAGGGATATACAGTTTGCCATGCGTCACATTGGAGCTGTCAAAACACATGCATTCCAATTATGTTATATCACATTCAGTGGAGTGCGGAATGCAGCCATTTGTGAGACTTTTGCTGAGGTGGATGGCCATCTCTGACCCTGGCTTTGTCTCTGAGGGGATACACCGCCATGACGTCAGCTGGAAATGTTATGCCATCCACTGTGGCAATTAGGGACACAACACATATATAAAGTACATAATGAAGACTTTCTCAATATTGGTCATGCATTCACAGTTACCACAAGGGTGTATGGCCTCTCATTTACCCTCACCTTGGGGTACACTTTTTCATTTACATTTATGTTTATGGAATTTAGCAAATGCTAAGAAATTACTAGCTGTCCATAGAAAAGATCTGTCTAATGTGAACAGGCTTCAGCCTATAGCTTTATTCAGCTTAAAAATCTACACTTAAAAAAATGTAATTTTAATTGGTCTGTTCAGCCAGAACTATTTATAGTGTACAGAGCAGCTACAGCATTCAAACCATGAAGAAAACTAAAATTGGACATGGAGTTACAGAATGGAAGTATGAAACCATAATTCAGTTTATTTTAAGTTTAATTTTATTATGGTGATTTTATTGTTTTTTTATTACATTTGAGCAGAATATTTGCATTTCTGATTTAATCAAGAACCAGGGCATTTCTCGTGGAATTTCTGTTTGTGGCTGGAGGGGGTATTTATTTTAGTTTTTTTTGCTCAAGATGGTATGAAATAAAGTGAAACCATCTCACGGCAACAGTTGTATAACAAATGGGAATTACTTCCTTATTTTCTATGCTCTATCTCCAAAGATCTAGTCCCATGCTGCGGGCGTGGCCAGGTTCAAATACTCCAAATGAGGCCAAGTGAAAAGTCCAGTCAAATGTGGCACCTGGGAAATTCCAGGTATGATTTCCAAGTAATCCTTATCGTTAGCAGAAGGTGCAAGAGAAATTATGCCATATGTGTGATCAAAATAGTTTTTGTTTGGTTGTTTGTTTTATTTATTCATCTCACAGTACAATAGAGTAATAGAGGTCATGAATAGCATATAATGGTCATGGAAAATAGCAGCTTCATTGTTGAATAGACTTGGTGGCTACACAAACCACAAGGGAAACTTCTGTTTCCCACTGGAAAGGTACATTTTCATTGACTGAAATGTCTTGTTTTCCAGCCACTTCTTTTGTTACTTGTTTGCCAGTTTACTCATTGAATTATCAAAAAATCAAATTATTAATTTAGTTTATGGGGTTTTACTGCTGTGAATCTATGAGTATTGCCTTTAACCCACAATGATTAGCATACCACTGCTTTCAGTTCTGGAGTAGCATAATAAACAGTGTTGCCTTGAGGACATAAACCATGGGGGTTATTTCTACAATAGAACTGACCGGCCACAGATAACAGGACTGCATGTGTATGCAGTCACATGATAGAAATACACTTATTGTCAAAACCATAGTTGCAAACAGACAGGATCAACCAACATGAATGAAACCTGGGTGGGTTTAACATCATGAGACATGCAAATTAATAAATTTCACACTCATCTGCACATGAGACATCAGCAAGGGTGGACATTATTGCTGTATCTGACTGACTGCTCATCCTCTTGCACATTCTTTCCATTCTGACTCTTGCTGTTGTGTTGGTAGCATCCTTTGAAAGTGAAGTACGCCTCAAATAATTCAAGCAGTTGGAAGAGTTTGAGAGGGGTCATATCGTTGGCCTCTGAGAAGCAAGATCGGCCATAATCCATGCCATACAAGTCGTTATTGTTGGTGGCAGTGAATAGAAGAAGGCACATCTGAACTAATTAAAAGTTTTCCCAGGACGGTACTTCCAAGCTACACAAAATATTTAGGCAAGTTTTAGGAAGCTCTGGTATGAATAGAGCCTCTGCAACATTTTCTGTAATTATCTTCTCCTAGCCATGTCATAGTAAAGTTATAGCTTGCAAAGACATGGGCTTGTGAGGGCCATTAACCCTTTGTCTCATTGTTCTTGACCACTTCATCATTAATAGAACATGACATCTGGGGGTTGAGGCAAGTGCACACCCTTTTGTCCTGCAAGGAAATGGTGATTCACTCTCAGCAGTGTGGTAGAGTGAGTCTATTCGTGTGGGCATCCACTCTGACACACGTGCGCAACATTGACGAAGTGACTGAATGAATGGGGCTCCCACAGCTATGATGAATATACAGTGAAGAGCAAGAACTAGCATAATTTCAAATACTTAGAACACAGGGGAACAAAACATTTTTTCTAGGGCCTACACTCTTTAAAATCAAGATGCTACCAATGGGTTTTTGAGGATGATCACTTGGGGTGCTTTTACATCATGTACAGTATAATACAGTATATTTTATACAAAGGTTAAAGTCCTGCATAGCTTAACAAGGCTAATTTAAGTACCATACCAATTACATGCTGATATATACTATAGATTATACCAGGAATCTGTGAAGAGTCCTTGATTAGTTCATTGGTGCATTCCCCAGATGGCTAATGAGAGGAGGACGGTATGAGAAGGGACCTCACATGAGCCATTTGAAAAACCATTATACAGCCTGTTATTTGCTTATAGTTGTTTTGAAACTACCTCTTTATCTATATGCACACTACTGACCTACTGATAGTCCATTTACTATATCTCATGCAATGCTTATAGACTGATAGACCTTTTAACCCAGGAAATGTTCCCGTAATCTCAGCTTTTCTCTGACACCCCTACAAATGTAAACATGACACTGTCAACAGTTTACTAACACACATTTGTACAGCAAGGAAATCAGTGACTAGTCCATAAGGAGTATCTGCAGTATATTATTCATGTTCTCCATGCCCCTGGACACACACTCAGAACACCATAGCATTCAGAATTGAATAATTGAACCACATAATCCACATAGCCTCAAATCCCCCAATAACACAGTGTGTCCCAGCCTACTAAAGGTTATGCTGCCAAATGAACTTGAGAGGAACAATTTGGAGCCTTATATGCACTTAATTTGTCTCAACAACACCCTCCCCTGTGACATGTTTTCATGTGCAAAAATCACTGCTCAAAATGGTTGTGAAAGCAGCTCTGCCTCTGAGGCAGCACGAACGCAATTGTTCTGCCTCACAGGCAGAGCTGCTGTCAGAATAGTTTTGAATAGTGATTTTGCACACAAGCCTGAAATACAGTGACAACAGACTTTAACAGAAACTCTAAAGAACCAGTGGCATATAGGCTGGGCAAAATCTAATCATCTAATCTAGAAACATTCTAGCAAATGAAGCAATGCATCTTCTTAGAAAGAATCCTCATTGTGCCAGCAAAACTATAATGTTAGAAGTTCAGTAGACACCATCATTATGGAAGGGCTCATGAATATAATACATTGCCCTAATGTGGAGAACATCTGGATCATTTATTTTTTCAAAATAATTCCTGAGGAAATGCTCGAGACTGAACAAATCCTGATGTATCTGAACAGATCTGGGCAGATACATAATCCCAGTCTGAAGGAAAGTCCCTTCAGTGGGCGAAGCGGCTTTGTTGCAGGCCACGCCCCCTGCGTTTGTTTGGTCCTGCTGTAAGGCCGGCTGCTCTCAGCCAATCATATTGCAGAAGGCGGGGTTTGTCCGATTGTCAGAAAAGGCTGCGCGCGCGGTGAACGTCAGCACTTTCCTAGAGCGTTGGACACAATAATTACAACTTATTAGTTACGGTGTTTTGAGGAAAACTTCAAGATGGACGTGCTCATCCAAAACAACTCCCAGCAGAACATCACTTTTCCAACTGAGAACTGGACATCTGTAAGTCATTATAGAGTTTCCATCAGTTTTCACAGTTAATGTAACTATTACGTCATGTCAGAGTCATGAAATGTAGTCTGGAGTTTGTTATGTTTATTTATAATATTAGAAAAACTTCACTTTAAGTGTTGAAAAGGAGTGTTTGTGTGTTTTGGGGGTAAAGAGCAGAAGTGCACACAAAAGAACTTGGCTGAGGGACATGTTCAGCAAAGATAGGATAGATAGATAGATAGATAGATAGATAGATAGATAGATAGATGGTAGACATAGATAGAGTTGTTGAGTCTTTTGTAATGCTTAGATTGAGCAGGATATTTATAATAAAATTTTATTATAAATATCCTGCTCAATATCCTCTTCAACCCAATACATGTCAGTGATGCCATTAGCCACGCCCCCTTTCACTGATCAGTCAGGGTCTGCATGCAGGTTGAGCATGTACACTTGTACATAACAGTAAACGCACTGCAGGCTCCTTTAGCATTAAACTGAGATATTAAATCAGTTGGAAACAAGTGAATTTGAGCTGTAATTCATGCTGGATTACACACACCATGATGAGGCCACCATGATTAGTCTTGCTGTTTTTTATGTGTATCATGTCTGCATTTTACCTGCGATAATGCTCCTTCACACACTATTGTTGAAGGAGCTGCCCAGTGCTGCCAGTGTTTCATGCATGGGGTGGGAGACAATGTGCAGCATAAATGCCAGCTTGGCTAAAATCCTTCTGTCTCCCACCTGCACTGGGTCTAAGGGGCTTTCCAGGACTGACCCAGCCCTCATTATGAGTTTGTTCAGTTTCTTCCTGTCAAGATACTACTGCCAAAGCAGGCTAGATGGCAGATGCCACCACTGTTTCACAGAAGGTCCACAGGAGTGCTCCCTGCACTCCTAATGACCTTGGTTTCCTCAATAGGTGGAGTCTGCTCTGGCCTTTTCTGTAAAGAGGTGTTAACTGACCAGTTCAGTTTGGTGTTTAAGTGAACACCCAGACACATACAGTGCACTGTATAAGAGCCCACTCTCTCAGTGTTCACTCCCTGGATGTTCACTGAAGGAGGATTGTGTCTGCACCTGCAGAAATCCATCACCAGTTTTTTGGTCTCCCATGCATTTGTTTGGAGTTGGTTCTTCAGACACCAGTCCACAAAGTTCTGAATCAGTTCTCTATACTCGCTGTCCTTCTCATTAGTTATGAGGCAGATTAGTGCAGAGTCATCAGAGAAAGTCTGGCAGGTTGGTTGTACATGAAGTCAGCAGTGTACAGGGTAAAGAGGAACGATGCCAAGACCGTTCCTGAGGGGCCCCTCTGCTGCTGACTACATTTCCAACAGACAGTCCCATGCCCTCACATACTGTGGTCAGTTGGGGAGGTGGTACAGTATCCAGTTTGACAAGTCCACATAAAGATTTTAATATGCTTTTTAATTGTCTTTTTGCAAAGGTCTACTCAGCTGTGAGATGGATTCAAATGATCATGGCTATTTTAAGGTGAGGCATCCAGCTGACATTGTTTAATTTCATGGAATGAAATTGATATGAGCTATAGAAGCAATACAATATATACTACATCACAATGCAAATCAAATCAACAAAAATTCAAATAAGGATTGATTTTAGTGAGAAAACAAAATATTAAAATGCCCAATTAAAAATGTGCAAAATGCACACTGAGCCTGGCAAAAAACATTAATTACAAAGTTAAAATTGTATTTTTATTTTTCATTGTTTCCATCCTGGATGCTCAGACAAAAAAATGCACCTTACATGTTTAAGGTGTTAACTTCAAGCTCCTTCAGATGGCATTACACGAGCGTCAGATGGCATTACAATACGCAACAAGATTAATAGATTGAAAAGAGACGCAGTGCAGTGCAGTGAATATCTCGATGTATGGAAAACAGGCCGCAAACAGATGTTAATGATTGGCATTTGGGTCTGCCAAAGACCACATTGTGAAGGAAGTAGCTAAATTTGCTGGGCAAAGTGTATGGTCGTACGTGTATACCAGCAGTGGCAAAAATCCCAGTTCTCTTCAGAATTGTGGATGAAGGACAAAACTGATGGGTAGAAGAAGCAAAAATCCCATCTTGCCTGGAAGTGAAGTGACTTTTATTGACAAGCCAGGAAACATGCCAGCAGTTCCTATCCATCAATTTCATCTTTCATGCTGATTGCAACCCATCTTGCACAAATTGAAAGAGAAATTTGTGACACTGTAATACCTCTTCTCAATCTGAATCCTGTCACACGCATGTAATTATAGCCTGATCATCTTCATACAACACCATCTGCAGGAGCCTGAAGTTGCTCGTTTTAAATGCACTAATATTTTTTGTTAGGGAGCTTTAGTTTGATATGTCAATATTCTATTTCAAATGTTGAATTTTATTCTCACAGAGTAATGATAATGATTTTCTGTCTGGTTTCAGTATTTTAGGCTCAGGCTCCATAATCTTTTATGCCGTTTTCCAGAGACTTGTAAGAACATCAGAGGTAAGAACTGAATGTAATTCCTCTCTTGTATCATTGGTCATATTTAAGCATGTTATTAAAGTTACAATTTAACTTATGTCTTCACAGTTTGGATGATTCAAACAAACACAAACAAACCAGCAAACGGTTCTATTTTATTATTGCACTGTTTACTGACCCAGCTGTTAACGATTATGGCTCCACTTTCTGTCGCAGGTGCTGCCTCTGTTCCTGTTGAGTTTAACTGACCTGCTGTTGGCTGCTAGCTGGTTGTGTGGAGCTCTGCTCTTTACCACCTCCTGTGACTCTTATGCCACCTGCTACAACCTCCACACAGTGGAGCAGGTAATTAGAAATAGCATAATTTATAGTATAACACATCACCTCAATAAAAATCTTTACTATTTCTGAAATGGCCAATTCCCTGTATGTACTATATTCTTAAGAGATAAGCTTTTTTTCATCTCACTTTAACGGGGAAAGCCTCACATCAAATCATGTGAAATCATGTAATTATAATAAATTACATAATTGGAAATAAGAACCATGCTGTATTGCATTAACCTGACACAGATTACTTCAGATAGAAATGCAGTTAATGAAAAATTAGATATTTAAAGTTGCATTTGTTCTGAAAGGCTATTTGTGTTAACTCATTAAAGTAGGTGACGTTGGTCTATTCTAGTTTTACGCTTGGGAAACATTTGGTGACTGAATCAATGTTCAAACATGATTTCAAGGGCCATTGTTCACTGGGTTACTTTGGTTAACTATAGTAAAAGTCCCCTGTGGAGGAACAGGTTAAATCTTGCTTGTGGGCATAACTGTAACTGTGATCAGACAAGACTGAACTCTCTGATCTCATGGACTACAGCCAAGGTCTGGCATTTCTCTACACGAATGAAAACAGGGTGTTCCTTTAACTGACCTCTGTGCTACTGCTAGAATTCATGATTGGATGTTTCTCCAGCTATTGATTCAAAGAAAATTGCTCATACTGTTCAACACAAATTGACCTGCACACTGCTGGGATAATGTAACACTGTCTAATTGGTCAGTTATATTGGGATATTTTTATCCATATAATTATGTTGATAATTATATTATTTTGTGATGTTGTTTTAACAGACGGTCCATGGGTGTGCATTTACAGACTTTATAGTTTGTGACTTGTGAAGCTGACGTGATATATCTGCTTCACTGCTATTTATTCATTTCTAATATTCCAAGGGTAATATTTAGCCCTGTCCTTAATTATGCTGTTGAACACACTTATATGTGTGACATGTTGAATCTTGCAGTTATGTGTCCCTGTGCAAAGGGGTGTGTTTATTTTTTATTTATTTATTTTTATTCACTTTTGGGATGCTTGCCCGTATCACGAGTTTTAATTTGGAGGTACATTCCTGGGTAGCATTATATTCGTAGTACATGCTACTGCATGTTAGCAGTGTGCTGAAGTCTCCAACATCTGGCTTAAATTATGGAACACATTCTGATGCTGAACAACAATGAGTCATGAAGGCCTTGTGAGTCTTTCATTTTTGTGAGTGGAGAGCTAGGTATGTGCTTGTATTTATTTTATTGCTTTTTTAGCTGCTTTTTTTTCATTCTTTACCATAATTGGTACTTACAAAAGTGAACCAATTTCAACCAGCCTAAAACCAGCTTATGTGCAGACTGGCCTAAACACACGTCCACACTTTCAATTTCAGTCAATAAATTAGCACAGATTCCCCAAACATTTTGAGGTTCTGACATGGAACCAAGTGGGACAGGCCCGAAAAGGAAGTGGAGCAGCAAATTTGCTCCAGACATTAAAAAACAAAAACAGTCTGTCCCACTTTTAGGCTCTTCACGTGCCTGTCAGTGGAGGACAAATTGAGTTTGTTTTATCCTACTGGTTTACCATAATGAGCTGATGAACAGGGAAACAGAATCTGTGGCAAATAGGGACACAGTATTAATTGCAAATGGTCATTTTTTTTTGTCCAAGACAGCCTGGTGATGAACTACATTTTCCTTTCAACAACAGGCCAAATATTTACAGTTGATTACAGTTAGAGTTGGGTTAAATCTCCTAATAGAAATGTCATAGATCTCAGTAGGACTATTATAGTGTTTAGTTGCAATATTTTTGGACAATTGTGGCTTCATTTCTAGGGTGTTTATTTAGTGATCAGATTTGGTTAGGGCCACTGTCTTAACACAATCTTCTCATGCATTTGGTTTCTTACAAAGTACCCAATCAGATAACTTGGAGAGTTAGTTATATAGTTAGCAGTGATCGTGTTTACAGATCCTGTAATGTATCCTTGTAATAACAGAAGAAAGATGCTCAGTATTACAGAAACAGACACTGTAAACATATACTTGTAAACAATGAACACCCTGACATCTGACTCAAATGAGACACAATATTAGATTTATTAATTTATTAATGCAGATTGCACATTTATTAATTAAGCAAAATACATATCTGTGACTGGCAAAAGTATGTGAACCTTTAGAGTTAGCAGATCATTTGAAGGTGTTTTCAGTCAATGGAATGAGTTAAAATTAGTGAATAATCAATAGTTACCGGAAATGTATAGTTGCTGTTATTGCTGCACAGGGGGCCACACCACATACTGAAAGCAAAGGTTCACATACTTTTGCTACTCACAAATGTGTAATACTGCATCATTCAGATGATTAGATTAGTTTTTCACAAACATTCACGCATTTAGCAGATGCCCTTATCCAGAGCAGATTGTTTCGCTGCTTACTCAGATATCCTTAGCTGGTACAAGAATCCAGAGATTCCTTAAGCTTAGATGCTCTTGAAAACAAATGTCAGATTCAGATAGACCAGGGTAGTGGCATAGCAATCTACTTAACAGGTACAGTTGTAAAGCCAAAGGGAGAACAAAGTCCACATGTAGTATATTAAGGAGTATTGTATGGTTAAGTTTGCTAAAGGTCAACAACCTACCATTCAGTCCCATTTAAAAGGGCATATTTGCACATTTCTAGATGGATTTACCAGAACTTAAACCTATTGACACTGTAACACCAATGTTGATCTTACGCAGGGATTCCAGATTCCACCCTGGCAAAACTGATTAGGAGTCTGAGGGTGGGGTGGAGGGGGGGGTGGCTTTGATCTGTGAGTGTGACCAGAGGGGTGATGGTGGGTGTGCTGGGTGATATGGGGGGAGGTGGCAGCAATCAAGTGTAAAATAAATGCATAATAATAACATGGGGAAACTAAGGCTATGCCCACAGATACCACAAATTAATTTAAATTAAATAATTGATATAACTCTAGGCTTAGCACCCATTCAATAATGTTAGGTTTAATATCTAGTGTCCTCTGTGAAATATTTAGTGAACATTATGAAACTACTATGTAATACATGATTTTAGAAATTCAGTATACAGTATTCTTCCGGTTCCGGTAGTAGCAGAACAGAACTGAATAAGTTACTGGAGGACAAAAGGAACAAAAGTTCTTCTGCAAATTGTTTATAGTGCACCAGTTGGAGAGAAATAGTAGCCATATGTTGTCCTAAATGAATATAAGAATGAGTAGCATAGTGTTACACTGTTACAGGTCCTGTATTTTAAATTGTCTAATTTCAAATAGGGCTGGACGATACATTGATATTTATATCTCTGTCATCATATAAACAGAGTTTTCGAGTTTTTAAGCTTCTAAATCTTTTTAAGCTTCAATCTTGCTGAAATTTTTTTTCTGCTCTACCCCTTCCTCTCAGCTCCTCCTCTACTCTGCTCTCCTCCACCCCATTCACACTCTTATGTACACTTTAGGAAGTGGCATAAGACGTATATACCGTGTTTCAACAGCTACAGATTCTCAAGCTTTCATTACTGGTATGATTAAAAAATTGTGACATCATGCTAGCTCAGTAAAAGGTCAGTTTTAGTTTGGACTTCACAGTGTTGAAACTAATGTACACTGAGTCATCACTGGGATTTACCATAGACAGATGTGTGGGGTGATGAGGCATTTCTGTAAGCAAAAGGGTGCGAGGAGTCAACTCTGTAGTGCTATACCGTCTTGGAATGTCTTGGAATGTTGTTCAGACTCTTGTCACAATGGTTTAACATGAAAACCATGATGGCAAAGGTGAACCCACATTATGTGGCACATGAAAATTACAGGATCAAGTGGTAGAGTGAACACTTATGTAAACACGTGTGAAGCAAAAGACTGCATCACTATGTGATATAACATGATATGCCTGTCTTTCTCTCTCCCTCTCTAACAGACTTTCTACATGGCTTCATTTTTCTACACCCTGAACTATGTCTGGGTGCTCTACACTGGCCTGAAGGAAAAGTATAATCGGAGACAGAACGGTTTCCCAGCCCAGGTATTCAACCCAGTCATGTTCAGAACAGCCCATGATAATCAGCGGAAATAAATAATGTGAAGCTTGAGACTGAATTTTCTCTTTATTTCAGCATCCAGCTCAAACAAAGCCCTGCAGACACTTGGCAGCAGTTATGTCATGGTAAGGAGAATACTATCATTTATGTTACTGATCAATAATCAACTGATTCTTTTGACAGTTTTTTAAAGACATATTTAATAAAATACACTACAATGTTGTGTCAGTATCTTGACATTCAATCACATTTTCTTTGTCTCCTTCCAGTGTCTTGCCTCTGCTGCTGACATTGCCAGTCTTTATAACAGGAAACGTGGACCGGTGTTACGTAAACTTCACCCAGCCCTACAAGTAAGTCTGCTTCCAAGCCTCTTGTCTGTGTGTAGATGACGCCTGTTACATGGAAAGCCCCAGCCTTGTAACTCTGGATATATTCCCAGTGATTTTTTAATCATATTAGCTTTTACAGGAATGTGTGCAGTTTTCTGCATTCTTCAAAAGTAGTCCATCAATAACTTTCCAAACACTGTTCCATTATTTTGCACTGGAGGGGTGGATAACGTAATTCTCAGTATGCCATGTTGTGTCAGAACCCTTATAATCACGTCTATTTGAGATAAAAGGTAGAATTACATTTGGAATGCGTAAATTTGGGTTATTTAACTTTCATCACAACTTAAGACCAATGGAATAACAACATCAATGGGCATCATTATTCTACGACAGATTGACTTGGGTATTAGTGGTTGTCCTGCCATTGAAAACATTCAACTACATAATATCTGTCGACATTGGTGGCCAGCTGGGAAACTTCAGACAACAGATGTGTTGTGTAGAATTTAATTGTATGCTTTACTGCTCCTTTACAATGAAAACAGTTCTTTAAAAACGTTTTGATGTAGTTAGTTGTTTCATAAGAACAACATAGAGGAATACACCAACATATGCAGAACATATTAGTATTTGTGCTTCTCTTTTTCTAAAGAATATTGGTTGGTCTGGTTATAATGCTTATAATGCCCAGACTGAAGCATCAGATCATACAAAAATGCAAGATGTTGCAGATGTTTAAGTGTAATCTGTATTAGTGAAATGCATGTTATATTAGCTCCATTGCAGTTATTGAGTGAAGCATTACTCATGTTTATCTCCAGATGTCTGCTGTTGTATACTGGCGCTCTCTTCCTTACCTCATCAGTGAGTGAGATGCTCCCATCCTGCAAGATCATTAGTGACTACACCATCACCATCTTCCTCATCACCTTTTTAATCACCCTCATAGGGATTGCGGTGAGCTGCTTTCTGATATTGGCTTCTTTCAATCAGCTATGAGGAATTTCATAGTTGTTAATAAGGATATACTGAGTTGTTCAGAAACATCAACCCAATTGGTGTGTCTGTATCATGTGAGCTATATGTGCTGTATACACACTGTCTGTTACCCTCCACCCTTATACAAATGGATAGGGTGCATACTTAACACCACCACCACTGACCAGATTTTATTTGGATACTGGAAACCCAAATACACTCATTGACAAAAAATAACGCACCAAAGAAGGAGTTTTTGCAAATTAAACTATATGTGTGAATGTAATGATAAAATATGTAAGTTATTGCAGTATTAGAGTAAAAGGATCATCACACTAGTCGTTGCTCTGTGTCACTCCAGAGCAAAGGCAGGACTAAAGGCCTCTTGAACGCAATCATTGTCAGGTCCCAAATAGAACCTGGATTCATCAAGACAATATGCTTCCAGTTCAGGTTTCTTACTCACAACAGCACTGCCATCAAAGGCAACATTGGCTTGGCCAAACAGCTTATATGGTAGACAATTTGTTGAAACAACCATCCTTTTTCTCTCAGCCCAGTAATGTGCTCCTTTTCTCAAAGTCTGTGAGCTGGGCAGAATGTCTTCAACTTCATTGTAGAGGCATGTCTAGTAGTCAGCGGTCTCTCACCAAGAGGTACACTACCCAAAAGTAGCCTCCGAGAGCCTTTTTATAGGGATAAATGGGAAGCACTTTTATGTCTCTACTCATATCTGCCTGAGACTGCAGGAAGAGTTTGCAACAATTTGACATTTGTATCTGGGTGTGTTTTTTTTGTTTGTTTGTTTGTTTTTTTGTTTTTTGTTTTTTGCCAATGAGCGAAATATCTGGTCGCAAACAGGCAATTCACAAGAAAGACACTTCACTATGAAAAATATCCTCTGAAACTATGACCACCATGCAATACTGTATTTGAACCAAAATAACATGATAAAATAAAAAGATGTACTTTGTACTTTTGTTCCAAAAATGATTTGATTTAATGTGATTTGACAAAAGTTATTCCTGTTACAAGTATAACCAGATTAGCCATAATAGCCACCTGTCGACATGATAAACGAGAATACATAATTTCCACTGCTGTACTGAACTGAAATCATGCCACTCCTTTCCTGAACGTTGCTCTTCTCACTACAGGTGTTCATGTATAAAGCTCGTTCCTTGTACAAGCGCTGTGTTACCTCCCATGGTTTCCTTGCCGACCGTCAGTGGGCCACACTCCGTGTGTTGGAGCGGCGTATGGTCCTTTACCCCACAGCATTCTTTTTCTGCTGGGGACCAGGTAAACACACATTTTGAAAAACACACACACACATGATAATCATGACACATAAAAATCAAGCAGTGGAACCAGCTTTGAATGGAAGTATTTTGTAATGATTTTAGGGGCATTTTCCCATCATATAGACAACAATAAAAAAGCATAAAACAGTCTTAAAACAGGAAAAGCAGATGTGAAAAAGACCAGATACATTTAGTAAAACATTTTACAACTTCCTCTTTCCTCTTCTGCACAGCAATTCTCCTGGCCACAATGATGTTATTTAAACCAGAGGAAGTGAAGGGACAGGTGGGAGTTATCCTGTATATTTTACAGGTGAGCCAAAAAAACCTGCACAAGAACAGTTGTGGCATTAGTGTCTAATATTCCCTGAGAATTCATGACACAAAGGACCACTTACATATACACAAGCAATGAGTATTTATTCCCCCCCTCTCTCTCTCTTTCTCTCTCTCTCTCTCTCACTCTCTCTCTCTTTCTACAGGCATTCACCTCTGCCTCTCAGGGTTTACTGAACTGTTTAGTGTACGGCTGGACGCAGCAGCATTTCCGCTCCCTGAGCAGTGCTGGCATGCGAGATGCTGACACACAGACACCGCTGCTGCGCTCGCAGAAACGGACTTATGCTGCTCTTCGCTCATCCAGCTCACAGTTGCAAAGTATCTGAGGAACACGAACTATGAAAATGTCCAGCACCCCATCCTAATCTCCCAGCAGATGCCTCCTAGACTGGAATATTGTGGACAAAACAGCAAAACACTTTTTTGTGTTTTCTTTGAGATTTGGGGTTTTGCTTTGACTTCTAAGGTCAAACAAGGGTCAGCATACCTGTTGCCATGCCAATAACACCAGGTGGCCAGTCAACAGGGTTAAAAGCAAGGACAAACAGCCTTATCTGAGACAGCCTTATAAGCGATGTGAAACGAGGAAGGTTTTGTTATGAGTTCTGTTGCCGCACCTGCTGCCCGAAAGCTAAGACGAGGGAATTCCTCTCCAGTGACTGAAGATATATTTGTACGCTGCACAATCAGCTTCAAATATGCACAGCCTGAACAGTGAGATAGGACTTGCTTTCTCACTCCGTATACGGTATTGTTATTACCCTGTATGAGAACTGACAGAAAGGGAGGAAAGGAAAGTTGTCTGTTACTGTAAAATGCATCATGTACGTCATGCAGAATTTTGAGTTTAACAGCACTGTTGCATCAGACTGAAAAGCAGGAACCTACATTTGTAGTGCCACAGCAAACATTAAACATTCTACCAACCCATGTGAAATCCTCTTACAGTTGGTGTGAACTCTAACAGCAGATTGAATACACTCTCTCCTGGCTCATTTACACCTCTGTGTAATTTGGAAAGAAGTTCATATTCATGTAAGAGCTTTTACATGTTAAACTAATATAAAAATCAATAATATTTCCTTGCAAATAATGTTCTCAGATTGGTTACTTTATTTATTGCTTTAACAGTCTCAAGACCTGGTCAGTCAATTTTGATCTAGGCTATGTTACATCTGTCACAAGTAGAGAGTACACGAGCAGTGTGGGCTGAAGGGAAAGACCGAGGGGGATTACAAGGAGAAGAATGACTGCTGTGAAACAGGATCTGAGAGAGCTACAGTGCCTTTATTCCATCCAGAACAGTGAAAATATGCCCTTTCAGAGTGTCAATCTTAAACTTCCACACAAAAGTTATAGTGTGAATTATGGCTCCTTCTGAGCTCAGAGATATTTATGACTCGAGTGTTACACGAACAAAAAACACAACAAAGACATGACTTTGATTTAACTGAACGAATTGAAGGCAAAGAGTGCACTGTTTTTAATGTTCTGCCGTTTTTTCTTCTAATAAGGGATTCATATTCTTCTGTCAGGAAGCCGTATGTTTTTTTTTTTCTAGATCTGTCTTGTTTTTTCATACACATGCACTTAATTCGAGGTGTTTGAATTGTACATTTATCTGTTGTCTTTTGTTGCAGTACCATCAGATGAACCATTAACTGAAAAAGTGGTCAAACGTTTCACCTGTATTAGTACACAGAAACATTGTAGAACATCAAATTGTTTTTGTTCTATACAAAATCAATATTAAATAAACTTGTTCTATTAAAAGTGATCTCTACATATAGCAATATGTCCAACTAGAAACATTTTATGCTGATAAATTACACTTTTTCTCTTCCAAATCTAGCGAATGCACCCCAAGAGGATAAAAGTTGTGCTGTGTTCATAACTCTGCCTCAAATGTTCATTCATGTGTACTTAGGTGTCGCTGCTGGTTGTTTAGTATAAAAACCCACAGCCCCACCAGCCCACTGTGGATCCAGTTTGAGATCCCA
Source organism: Acestrorhynchus altus (assembly GCA_034509495.1). Classification (NCBI taxonomy): domain Eukaryota; kingdom Metazoa; phylum Chordata; class Actinopteri; order Characiformes; family Acestrorhynchidae; genus Acestrorhynchus; species Acestrorhynchus altus. The sequence continues at coordinate 11,399,149 of CM067522.1, read as the reverse complement.
CTCTATTACCTAGCAGTTGGCAGCGACCTTTCAAATGTTACCATCGTAAGAACTTGTAGAGAAGAGAATTTGAGAACTGAGAATGTTTTTTTGGGTTTGTCAGACACCAGAAGGTGCTCCAGAGAGAGCCCAAAATAAAGCATTTGAGCAATATCATCACAAAATGCTCTCATTTATTCAATCCAGAATAGCATCAAATATTTCTGCACTGCAGGCATTTTTTTAAACCTTTATAAAAATAAGAATCTATATAACTATATAAATAAATAAGTAGCAGTAAAGCTAGAATATCTATGGTCCAAAAAGACCTTAAATATTAATATTAAATATGAAATATTAAAAAGTAAAATATTCTTGTCAACTTTCCAAAATTAAAGGAAGATGCTGGGCAGGTGGACACTGGTTTAGCTTTGACTTTTAAGCCATTTAGCCAGACTCTTTAAACTGCCTCTGATGTTTCCACTCTCATTGGTTGTTGCAGCAGAAAAGCCTCTGACTGGCTTCTTTCTACCCTACTTGCTCCTTATTTTGCCCCACCTCCACATACTCATTCTTGATCAGTGGACGGGAGACCTGCTGGTACTTATGGCAGACATAAGCTTTAATTCATTTGTCTTGATTGTAGCAACATAGCTGTATAACTTTGTTAAAATGCTGCCATATGTTGTACAGTTATGTTTTCATGATTTAACAGTGCACAACTCAATTCATGAAAAGTAACAAGACTGTAACAAAGCTACAGAATGTAAAAAAATGAGTAATGTGTGATTGTGTAATAAAGAAGTGCACAGTCCTGCAATTGCGTCAGTACAGATTTTTCTTGAGATGTTATTTTTGAATATATTTCCTTTAGAGGAACAATTTTGGACATTACGGGAATGTCCTAATTTGTATGCTATGTTTGCAGAAGATACCTATAATATAACAGGAGTTTCCAGTTTTGCAGTAGTTAAACAGAGGGCATGTTTGAGTGATGTGTTGTAAAATGTCTGGCTTGTTTTGCTTGTTGCACATTTCCAATCTGGTTATCAGCATGTATCTTACATAATACAATGGCTGTCACAATATATCACACATACATGCATTCATGTATTCTTGTCACTATGCTAGTGCATCTCAAGGGATATTGTGTAAAAGTCCATTTGTGTTCATAATTCCATTCAAATAGATAAAAGACAAAAGAATTGCTGTTCATACATTAAAACAAAAAAGCATAAAATACATACAATTATTTTTTATTTAATTTATGAACAAATTATCAACAAAATGAACTTTTTCATGATATTCCATTTGCCTGAGATGCACCAGTACAATCTTTATTAACTCTGGGCCTGGAGACACTTTGCCCTTCACATTTTAGTGGATTCTCTGCTTCAGTACACCCCTTGCAACTACAACAAAGGGTTTGTCAGTGAGTTGGTTAGTTGAATCAGGTGTGTTTGGAGAAGGGAATGCACTAAAATTTGCAGAAACACTGTACTTATTTATGATCATTCCTGAACCTCCTCCTTGCCATAATAAGATAAGATAAACAATTATTAGTCCCGGCAGTGGGGAAATTCACGTTACAGCAGAAAAAGGGATAGCAAGGCAGTACAAGAAATTGATAAAGTATAGTATAGTATATACAGTATAGTATCTACAATATTAACATTATAAATAATCTCAGAAATAATATATACAGATAATGTCACATAGGGAGATGGAAGAAGTATTGCACATTAATATTAGACACTGAAAAACTAATAGTGTGTGGAGTTTGTTTGTATGTGTGTTTCCCTGGCCTGCTGAGAGCAATCCTAATGTCCTACAAAAGTTTAATTATAGAACATAGCATTTCACATCAGACCACTTTAAATGAATTTGTTTACATCCTATTTAATTTGATGAAATGGAGGGAAATTGCTGGAAATCCCCGCAATGAAACAAAAGCCACCTAAAATTCCATCTCAACCTCTTACCCCTCCTACCAATTACAGTATCCTCTCATTTTACAGTCATAATGGGTCCAAATATAATTTGCAAATGTTTTGCAGTGACTGGTTTATACTTCTGCTGTTTCTCAGATCATTTGATCGACAATTTGCATACAAATTTCAGGGTTGAATTTTAGTCAAATAAAGCCAGAGCTTCTGTGTATCCAGGACTTCCGGAGATGTTTATGGCTAACCTTATAATTTGAATGTGGTCAACCATGCTGAAAATGTGCAGAGGCCTGCTGCAGAGTGAAGGCAATAGTGACAGAAAGGCTGAAATGTTTGCACAGGGTCAATGTGTGGCATTCTGGAGTGGTATTTACATCAAGCCTATGCCAGTGTAAACATGCTGTCTATTAGCAATTAAAGCACAAATTCCCTTTCTATATTCTTATTACTTTGTCACTTCTTTCTTTCTATCTCACCCATTTCCTGCCTCCCCATGTTTCTTACATTTTGAAATTTATAGAGCCCCTAAGTAGACATGTCGAGATGGTTAAGTTGTGGCCAATATTTAGTAAGTCTTAGTCGCCTCCTAAGTCTTTTTGTTACAAAAACCCAGCCAAATAACATTCAAAACCTGACAGCACTTCATTGATCAATGGAGGGGGAGCACAAATGAAAAAATATGAAACAATTACATTACTGGGGACACAGGCTCCACTTATTTGTCTAGTGTGCTATCCCGGCTCACGCTGCTTGCCATCAGCAGCCGGAGTCTGATAAAGCATTTAAAAAGAAACTGGCATCACATATATCAGAGGAGACATGTGCTTGTCTTCACCCTCCTAGTGTTGGGAGCATCAGATGTGATGGGGGAGAGTCCTAATGGGGTTGGGTAATTGGCACTTCCAAATTAGGGGGGGAATAAAATTAAGAAAAGAAGAAGAAGAAGAAGAAAAACAAGGACATTGCCGGGACGAAGCATATCCAGTAAAGACAGTCCATTTTATCAGTTCCTCTTATCATACAGGAGCTCTTTGAAGTTCTATAATTACAGACTGTAGAGTCCATCTGTTTATCTGCATACTTTGTTTTCCTCCAGCACTGCTGTGTCTGATCCTCCGGTGACAGCACAACACATACACATGCCACCACTATGTCAGTGTCGCATCAATGTTCAGAGTGACCCATGGGGTCCTGACCATTAAAGATTAGGGTAAAATGAGGCAACGAAATGGATAGATGGGCTGAAAATGTCCTATAAGGTGAATACAGTGGTGGTAATGTTAAGGCTGATCACACTATACAGGCTTGAAATGTGTACTGGATAATGTTCATTTTCAAAAAGCAAGGAAGGTTTCCCAGGAGGTTTCCCGTCATGCTTCTTTGGATGTTACCTCACCTGCTCCTTTGTTTCTACTCCATCATGTGCACATCCTAAAAGTGTTTGCTTCCCAAAAATTGTAAAAGCTGATTCTGAACTGAGATTATTGTGTTTTCTACCAGTTATCAGATCAAATTCATTTATATGGCACTTTTTACAACTGATGTCAGACATGTGTCGTGTCCCCCCCAGGCTCCGTGTAAATTTCTGCATAGTCTGTGATGGCAGATGAGCAAGTTGTCCAAGGCAGGGTGGGGTAGAGCTTATCATCTCTCCTTAAAAATCATGTGCCCAAATTTTCCCTTTCCCCTAATTCCCAAGCAGATGTTTTTCCTCTGACACTGTTTCATAACATCTAAAATGGGCTGTGGTTGACCCAATTTACAGTCCAGGGTTAGAATGAACCGAGGCAAGCTTACACTTGAATTGTCCCTGCCTCACCAGTACAATCCAGTTTCAAACAATCTTTGCAGCCAATCTAATATTTCCACAGTGTTACCAGTCTTCAGGTATACTCAGACAAAATCTCAGAAATGAGTTTTATTTTAAGTGTGAACTCAAGTTATTATAATTTAGCAGGTAACAGTCAGTGATTGATAATAGTGGATATTAAATTTTTGTACTCAAAACATTCATGGCCTTGCAACTTTCTGTATTGCAACTATGGCCTGGTGGTGAGGGAACCACCCTAGTGCCCTTGAACACCCAAATGCTCACTGGGCACCATGGATAGGGCTGCCCACTGCTCCGGGCTCACTGCCTCCTAGTGTGTGAATTCAAGATGTGTGTGTATGTGTGTATTTCACAATGTGGATTGGTTAAATGCAGATGACAAATTTCTCTGTGTGCAAGAACAGTGGATCTATATGGATGTTTACATTTATTACATTTTTATTCTCTAAGTTCTGTAGTTGCACTAAAGTCATGGGGTTTCACTGTAATACCCATACCCAGGTTAATGTTCATAACATGTTAAAACCTCAGCAGCTTCTCACAGAGAGCAGACAATCACCTCTGATTATCTGTCAAAAATTCAGTACAAAAAGTTATTTAAAATTTTAATATATATATATTTAAACTTTATAGTTTCTGGATCTCAGAACTATTTTACTGCAGACACTTAAAACCTGTGCTGTCATTATTTATTTCAGACAAAACATCAGCCCTGAGTCATCTTCTCTCTTTTACTCACAGTTTCCTAAGTTTATGTTTTATATATACCTGTGCTGACAGAACAAAAAAACCCATTATTACATGTGCAGAGTCACAGTGATCTGATAGCACAGACGGAATGTTGGTAAGCAAACGAATGTGCTTTCCAGCATTAAACCTGTTCTCCTGCTTGAAGAACAAGAGATGTAACCTGTCAGTACACACACATTCCAGCTCAAACACTACCTCTACAGTGCCTTAATCATGATTGTACTTACTCCCAGAATTTGTGAACAACTACAGTCAACACGTCACCAGTACAATATATATTTATTTTATTTTGTACAGAAAATAGTTTTTAAAAAGTATTCATTTTTGTAGACCTGTATAGAAGATGATGTTTTGCATAACAAGAACAGCAAACAATGGTTTAAGAATTTGGCATGTTTGGAATTTATTTAAAAGTGATTCATTTCTGATTAACAAAGAATCATAATATTAAAGATGATTCATTGCCGATATAGGCGCTATAGGCTCACTGAGGATAATATTAAAGGTGATTAATCACACGTATAGGTGTTATAGTGTCACAGAATAATAATATTAAAGATGAATAATCACAGATATAAGTGCTATAGTGTCACATAGAATAATAATATTAAAGATGATTAATTGCAGATGTAGGTGCTATAGTGTCACATAGAATAATAATAATAAAGATGAATCACGTTGAAACAACATTATCTTTTTTTTTGCCAGAGAACTGCACAAAAGAATCATTAATCATAATTAGAGATGACTCTGTAAATAAATATTCGACAATACAATCACCTTTTGTTAAATATCTACATCTCTGACCCTTTAGCTACGTTTTGTTGTAAAATACCTTAAATTAAATGCTGTCGTTGTAGTCGGACTTTTATTTTGGTAAGTAATCATTACGTCATGTAGCTATTGTTTTCGTCACGTGTCTCACTGTGGCTGCGTACTGAGTCCAGAGTCTGAAAACGGACTTCTTGTAATAACTGTGAATTTCACAGCTTTACATTTATGATCCGCTTTTTACAAGTTATTATCGACCTGCTGGTTTATTAACAATAAACTAAAGCCAGTTTAACCGCTGACTGTGAGTATAAGCTGTATGTTTATTACATCCGTAGTTTGGGTATGATTTGTCCTGTTTGCCAAAAAGACTTGAAATGCATGCAATGAAAATAAGCCATTTGAGCATATTCATATGAACATATATATATATTTTAAATTATACATGCAGTAATGCACTATATACTGTAATATTTATTTTATTGAGGAGCTTTTGTACAACAGCAAAAAATAAATAAACTATGAATAAAATTCCTACCTTAAGAATTTACCTATTCTTTGGTTTGTAATATTGTTCTGTTCTTTATTCTCACTTCTCAGTTATGATTGTATTCAATTATTTTGCCAGAGAAGGTTGGAAGTGGAAAGTGTTTGACTATCAAATACATTGAACTCAGTTCATTTTAAAAAGTGTGTTTATAACCCCTTAAAATGACTTTATTAAATGTATTGTCATAATAATAATAATTCAACAGTTCTTTCCTTAATAGACTGTTTTTCTGTTAATATTCCAGGTGGCACTGTGAGGATGGTGCAGCTGTCACAGAAAGCTTTACGCTTGCTTAATGTGAAGCGATTCCTGCATCCATACATAAGTGTGGCCTGTGTATCCACACATAAGGCTGTAATATTTGATATGTTTGGAGTGCTGATACCATCACCTCTCCCTAAAGCAACAGGTGACATGCAATATGTGTGTTGTGTTGGATAGATTTGCATAATTACATCATATAAACAAGAGACAGACATATAGAATCAGCATGTTGTTGTAACAGGCTTCAGTGAATCACTGCAGTATCCCTTTAATTCTGATTTACTGCTGTTTTTCAGTCTTTTATTTATCTTTATATAGCATTCTATTTTTTTCTAATCTTTGCTGTTTCTCTGACAGAGTGGGAAGATAAGAATGCTGTTCCTCGGGGCACTATAGGCCAGGCCATTAGGACAGGAGGCGATGGGAACACCTGGAGGAAGTACATGAGAGGGGAACTGGGGCCAGATGAGTTTGTGGAAGCCTTCAGTCGGGACTGCAGTCAAATTGTAGGTTTCTAGTGGAAAATTAAGATACCCAATGAAAGTTCCATCATAATTAAAATGAATCCTGTAATGTTGGAACAGTTCAATCCTCTTCATTTAATATACTGGGACAACAGAGTGTTAAAGTTATTTTCTTTATGCTCCATTTGAATGCAGAATTTATTAACACATACACACTGGGAAAAACTCCTGAGGCTGCCTATGTGATTGTTATTATGACAAAACCTAAATATTTTACAGTGCAGGGGTGCACATATGCAGTCCTGGAAGGCTGGTCTTCTGCAAAGTTTGGTAGCTGCTCTCATCAAACACACCTACTTTGTCTGCTGATTAACTGATGAGTTGAATCAGGTGGGCTTGAGAAGGGCAACTACCAAACTTTGCTGAAGACCACCCGTCCAGGACTGGGGTTGTGCACCCCTGATATAATATGTCCAAATGTAGTTTTATAGGTGAGATATTAAAGTCACCCAACTGAAACATGTCTGTTTAAAAAAAATAGTAAGCAGTATTCAGTTGAAGCTTTACTTGTAACAGTAGGCAAACTTCTCAAACACTCATCTACCCAACATGAAGACATACAGCTAGTGTGTTTGTGCCCAATCAGGCTAGATTTGTTAATGTATTTGTTGATGTATTTTCCCCTGCATAACTCAATTACCACTGCATGTGTTAAACTGCTGTGTAGATAGTTGCTGTAATAATGGGATGGTGTAACAGTGCACGACAGGACCCAGAACAAGGATGACAGTATGCGGATCTGGTCCATATTGAGGAGCACAGAAATATTTAGTACATTTTGCAAGTGGAACAGACCCAGAAACAGATCCATTTTGCAGACCCATCCCAGATGTTGCCACAAATTCTTTACGGATTTGGATACTTTCTACTTTTTAATTTTAAATGTTTAACTTTTTTATTTTGAAGTAATTTCAGTCCACAGATTGTTCAGCTATCACAGACCACATGAGCCTTGCCTGCTATAAACTGTCCTCATATTATTGTTTTCAGGTAGGCTTTGATGTCAATATTGGCTCTTTCCACTCAGCATTAACCAGTGCCTCCATGACACAGCCTGTCAAAATTATGCTGGAAGCTGTGCATTGTGTTCGTTCTGAGGGTCTCAAGACTGCTGTGCTTAGCAACAACTTCCTGCTGCCTGGGGGGAAGTCTTACATGCCGCTGGACCCCTTCCTGTTTGACGTGGTAAATGACTTTACCTCATTTTACTCATAGCCATGACATCACACAACACATGCTGGTCTAGACACTGTGCCAAACAACATTTAAGAAAACAGCAGCTCTGCCTCAGTCATTGTTGGGGAGAATCACCATAAAGTAGCATCAAATGTGGGGGAATTTGCCATCAGGTTGCAGTGTTTTTGTGATTGTACTGTATTTTGTTTCTTTATCTTTTCATTAGATAGTAGAGTCCTGCAAGGTGGGCTTATGTAAGCCAGATCCCAGGATCTATCTACTGTGTGCTAACAGACTGGGGGTCTCCCCTCATGAAGCCGTGTTTCTGGATGATTTGAGTCACAACGTGCATGCTGCAGTGCAGCTGGGCATGCATGGTATCACGGTGAGCTTTGTACTAACACTGTAGTAGGTTCAGGTGTTGTATGGTTGGACAATAATTCGTGTTAACATACCTTAAAAATGTTTTGCTTTTTTGCTGAGTACTTATTAGCGTAAACAATTTCTATTATTATTTTTTGCACAGTACAATATTATCTTTCAGAGATAATTCTATGAAGTTTGATTTGGTTTGACTGACTTACAAAGCCAAAAATGGACCAGCCCCTGCCTATCTAATGTCTATGGTCAAAACCAGGGGTGGGTTTCCCGAAAGTTCCTTAGCCCAAAGTTGATTCTTGGATGGTCAAACAAGCGTCACATTGAGCACTCTCTCCCAGTTAAGACAGTCTTATTGGGCCATGATCTGTACTTCAGTGCCACCATGTGGCCAAATGACAGGTTCATGAGTTTGCTTACATTCATTATCAACTGGTCACTGGTACAATAAACTGGATATGGGGGTATCACTGGAATCACTAGTATTAGTTGTTATTGGTAACAACTTCAAACAGGGGAAGAATGTTTAAACTCCCGAAAAATTTAAATATAACCAAATTATTAACTGTTAGAGAAACAGTTATTGGGGAAAAGAATATATATATATATATATACATTTGATATGTATAGACTTAGAATGTGTACATATTAACTTACATATAAATACTTTATACATGCATTGTTGAAATACTGTATAATATAAAAACTATAACATAGATATTTACATTCCTATTAACATGTAAAGTGGGAGAAGTTTCTGGTGGCTGCAGTGTAAGTAAGTAAAGTGCAGATTCAGTGCAAGCCATGAAGGAAAACGTGATGGATGATTGCCTTTCCTTGGCCATCTCATAATTTTCTCAATACATAGTTTTCTCATTGATCCTTTGTACATTTAGACATTTAGAGTTTGTGATTGAGCTTCTTTACCGTGACTGGTGTTTTGTGGATTGGATAGTCTTTTTGTCATGACAGCCTAAAGTTCATGTGTGTGCCATGTGTACCACAACACTACTGTTTAAAGATCTTTCTTTTTTTGCTAATAGATGAAAATAGAAACCTGTACATGTAATGAATGTAAATGTCTTTAGGTGAGAGACCCTGTATTAGCTGTCAAGGAGCTGGAGCAGGTTCTGAAAGTGACGTTAACTGGCTTTGTCCCTGGATCTCGCTCTGTAAGGTCAAACCAGCAGTTCTCCATGGACCAGCTCATTCAGTATCTGAACAAAACTATTCAGCTTCCACCCACAGGTACTTTACAACTTATTATGAAACTGTGCATCAAACATTTATCAAGATGTTTGGGTCACTAACACTTTCATTATTCCTCATATATATATATATATATATATATATATATATATATATATATATACTTTTCCAGCCTTGTGAGCTTCAATAACACTGGTTACAATATTTATTAGTACTTACTTTAGTAGTATTGCAGAAATCCTACCAAGTCCTAGTAAAAACACTAAGTCTGTATGCATGCTCCTAGACATTTACATAATTTTTAAGACATTTATTTCACATCGTATTAGACCCACCGCTTTCCTCTGAGCGAGTTGGATACCCAACAGTGATGAAATGGCAGCCGTTTGAAATGAGGACGTGTCTGGCTTCACATGTATGGAAGGAACCATGTGCTTGTCTTCACCCTCTTGGTGTCTGGAGCATTGTATGTGTATTGTATCCTAATGGGGTTGGATATTTGGCACTTAAAAACTGGGGGAAAATTGGGACTGGATATTATGATCACAGATCAGATTTTTACTTCAATAACACTGTGAAATATCCAGATAGATAGATTTTCTGCTATGTTAAAGCTCTGTATAGACAAGCACCAGTGTATTGTACAAAATGTATGTCTGTAAGTGTTCCAGTAAGTAATCTTGGAACTGCAGCTTGAGGCCTGCAAATGCCCCCAAAAAAACAATACCTAAAGTACAGAGACCTTTTTTCTTTTTTACGATTCTTCAACACAGTGGAACTCAATTCTGAACTGCTTACAGATACAGATACAGATACAGAACACAGATACTTTAATTTAGGATCTACTTAAAATTCGTTCTTTAACTCATTGATCTTACTTAATACTCCCAACTCACTCATATTCATCCTAAAATTGAAATGTAATGTTTTTGATCTTCTGCTTATTTTGTTTCACTGTAGATCCAGTTACAGTGCGACAATTCAGAGATAGTCATTCGGATTCCACACACATCCTCAGCTGCAGAGGGCGCCATATTGTGCTGAAAAAGAAGTCAAATACTGAAGCTCTGAGGAAAGAGTGCAGGTTTGCCCTGTTTCTTATGAACTGTTTATTTATTGGGCTTAATTCATATTTAATAGGATGCATCCTGGAGGACCGGATGAATTTGTGCGTTTGTTGCCCAAGCACACCTGATTCAACTCACCTGTTTAGTGCTAGATGCATTTGGTGAGCTGGACCAGGGAAATCAGCAAACTGTTCTGGACACTGCCCTTCAGTTCCCCACCCCTGTAATACAAAATGAAGTAAATATTATTTATATAGCAAATGTTTGTATCTAAGTTATTTATATATTTTTCATGGTGTTTCACTTATTCAGCAAACTGCACTGGATTAGAATAGGGCCACCTATTATTGGTCAGTCCACTAGGGAGTAATGCCTCGTTCCCCTCGTTTACTTAGCCAATTGATCATTTCCACACAAAGGACCCACATCATTTTTTAATGAAGCCACACTATCCAACTGGCTGGATATTATGAATATTGTCCTTTTGCATAAAATAATTTTTAATTATTGATATTTACAAATTATTGTCCAGGCTTCATTTTTAACTTATTTTTTGCCAATAGATCAACTGAGAGGGTAGTATCTGTGTTTGTGTTTGCGTTTAATATCTTTTTCTGCAGTCTTCTCAAGATGCTTAATGAAGTTGGAGTTCCTGTGCCAGATGTTGTTGCCCAGTGCGAAGTGCCCAGGTAGGAGTACATTCACATCACAACCTGCATCATTCTGTATGTTGCTATACGATGACTTGAATATATGTAAATTTCATTTTAGTTCTTGTCATTTAATGGCTTTGAAACATTAGTGCCATGCAAAGCTTTGGCCACCCTTAGTCAAAAGGACTGTTACTGTGAACAGTTAAATAAGTTGCAAATGAAATGATCTCCAAATGACAAAGTTAAAGATGACATATTTACTTTGTATTTGAAGCAAAATTGTTTTTTTTGTTTATCTTTTACATTTTCAAAATAACAAAAAAGGGAAAGGGCCCGAAGCAAAATTTTGGACAGCCTGCACGGTTGAAAATTAGAAATTTGCGTTCCCTAGCCTTTCCTAATGATGATGGTGAACAAGCCATAACCCTAACAGGCTAATTTCAAAGTTAGGTCAAAGTTATCTGAGCACTCATATCTCTTAGGGTTCTTATACATTCTTATTCATCTTTAACCTTATGCCTTCTGGTGATCATTTCTTTCAGCTTGGTTAACTGTTCAAAGTAACTTTCGCATGCCACTGTATATCCAATCTTCATTTCTTTTGTTCTTGCCAGTGTGATGGACACCCCATTTTACCTGAGATCTTACTGCCCGGGACGAGTGTTTAATGACCCCGCTCTACCTGGACTGGATGCTAATGGGAAGAAATGCATGTATGAGGCCATGATTCAAACACTGTGTCAGATACACAGAGTGGACCTCAGAACCTCAGGCCTACAGGAACTTGGAGAACCAGGTATGATGTTGCTACTACACGTAAGCTAAGATATCCAGGATATCCAGGATTGAGTCATCTCTCAATAAAATTGTAAAATCTGAAAAAATAAGGGGATTTTTAAATTTAATTTGTTATTCAATTTACTCAACATCCAGACAATCACTGGATCATTAGACATCCAGTTAATGTTCATGTCCAAACAAAAATACTGATTTAATATTCAAACTGCTGTTGAAGTAGCTTGGGTTTGTTTGAAGAAATTCCTGGAAATAAACAGCTGACATGTGTAGAGAAGCTGATAAAAAAAATATATACACAAACATTGTTTGCACATGAAATTGATGACTGGCTTGTATTTCAGTGAACTTTATGGAATATCAAGTGAAGATATTGGTGCAGCAGTATCAGTCTTATGAGACTCAGCCCATTCCAGCCATGAATAGACTGATAAAGTGGCTCCAGTCACACCTCCCCACACAGCAGAGAACCACACTACTGCATGGAAACTTCAGGTTGGGTGCACAATTGTACTGTATTTTATGCTTGGCTCACACTATAGCATTTTAAAAATCTTAACTGATGTTGAAAAGGAGACCTCACACATAAAGACACATCACACAAAAATAACATGGAAGACGCTGCGCTGGAAAAGAAGGCAACGGCTTATTACTTATTACTTACTGCAACATTTATGCAGCCAGCACGCTCTGAGGAAAGTACAGGTCCACAGGACCAGGTCCTACAATACAGCGGCTAACAGACACCTGTACCCCCTGACTCTGGCTGCCAATGGCAAGCATCATGATCCAGGATTCGAACCTTAGGATCACGAGCTGTTCCAGGTCTTCTCCATACTTTCTTCATTCTGGTACAGGTTGATCTTAGTTTTGTCTGCTGTTCCAGAACTAGGCCGGTTTCTGGCATGTTTTTTTGGCAAAGTCTAATCTGGCCTTTCTGTTTTTGAGGATGACTAATGGTTGCACTTTGTGGTAAACCTTCTGTATTTGCTCTCACGAATCCTTCCCTATATAGTAGACTTAGATACACCTACTTCCTGGAGAGAGTTCTTCACTTGGGAGGATGTTGTGAAGGGCTTTTTCTTCACCATGGAAAGGATTCTGCTGTCATTGACCACTGTTGTCTTCCATGGACATTCAGGCCTGAGTTTCTGAGTTCACCAGTTTTACCAAACAATTGATTTGGCCACTCTTAACATTCCTGCCCTATCTTTGATAGTTTTCATCTTTTCTCAGCCTAATGATGGTCTGTTTCACTTCCATTGAGACCTCCTTAGGCCGTACGTTGTGTATGCACAGCAACCAGCAAGTTTCCAAATTCAAATGCCCCACCTGGAATCAACTCCAGGACCTTTAACCTGCTTCACTAGTGATGAACTAATGAGGGAATAGCCCATTCCCTCTACTCGCACTACTCATACTCATACACACTACTCTACTTATTTACACAAACAATACACTTCAATTTCATGTTGTTTAATTTCAAATCCAATGTGATGGCACGCAGAGCCAAAATCATGAAGATTGTGTCACAGTCCAAATATTTATGGCCCAACTGTTTATCAGTTTCACACCAGAGATTGAGCATCCATCCCCTACACACCCCAAACATTTATGAGTCACAATCTGGACTGCCTCAGCTGCACTGGGAGAAGATGAGAGGAGCAAAGATTGCATTGTAGACCCCACACACCACAGGATAATCTGGGAATATCATTGTTTACAATCACTCTGAATTCGGGAGACCTTTTTTGATTATCGTGTGGAGCAAATCCACCTAATATAATGCAGAACTATTTCACATTCTGTAAAGCTTGATGAGCATCTTTTCCAACAAGACTGAAGTCCCACATTTAATAAGTTCACTCGTGGACTGTTTCTATTTGCCTTAAAAACAAATCTCGAGGATGTAACCCTGAACACTAAAGTGTGTCCATACTTTTAACTGACACTTTGACTGTTATTTGACTTTGCATTTCAACTGGATTTCTTTTGCAGGCTGAACAATCTAGTTTTTGATGCAGAGAAGCCTGAGGTGAGGGCAGTGCTGGGCTGGGGTTTCTCCACTTTAGGTGACCCATTTGTGGATGTAGCTTCTCTCTGTATGCCCTACTACTTGCCTTCTACCACTTCTGCACAAGGTAAAAGCAAGTTCTATTAACCAAAGTAAAGCCATGCTGCATTATTAAGCATTAGGTCAGAGCTTAAGTGTCTGTTTTTTAATTGTGTTATATTATGTTTTGGTTATAACAGAATAGGACTAAACCAATTTATTATATTCACGTAATTTGTTGGTTAATTAATTGAAATATTTGTCATGATAATATGTGTAAAATGTTATACACAGTTACTGCTGTGCAAGCTAATTGGTTGAGGAATGTTCAAACCTTGTTGTTATCTCGCCATAGTAGCATGTACTTTCTTAAACACTGTGTCACTTCACTGTACAGTGCTGCAGAAACTCCTTTAATAACATAAATGACCTGAGCAATAGAACGATACAAAATGAAAAGGATTAAGACTATGTGGGGGACCCAGAGGTTGGGGCCAGCTGCATCCATTTCCCAATGCCTTCTATAAACTCAACCCTTACTGGCTCATGAGGTCATGTCTCCGCCATCTCTGAGTTCACAACAAGAATTCACAATAATAAAAGACAGACAAGAAATATAGAGTTTTTATCTGAGTTAGGAGCTGGAGAAGGAGCTGCAGGCTGAGTCCATTACTGTGAAGTTGCAACAAGCTACTAGTTAAGGAACTATATTTTGGCGTAAGGAACTGCCAACATTGAAACCCATTAAACACGATGTTCATGGCTTTTATTTTCTTTTTATTTTTTTATTTAATTTTATTTTTTATATTATTTATTTTCTTGCTTTATTTTCTGAATTGTTGTATAAAAGCAATGTTGTTGTGTGTTGTTGTAAACAGTACGGCTGTGATGAAATACTGCTTCATTTTGTCCGTGCTGTTATTTTACGATAATGCACTCCTTCTCATGTTCTATTACTTTAATAATTATATTATATAATAATAATGTAATTTTATAATGTATTAAAATTATATATGCTCAGTTTCTACATTTTCACATCTAGCAGGGATCAAAGTGAGCTTTTATATTAATAGGACAGAAATGGCATAACTATCAACTGTGTATACTACGGCCATGTTTAACAAGTCCCTGCATATTTTAGTGGATTTCCTGCTTTAAGGCACCCCTGCAGCCTGAAAAGGCTTGTAAATTACTTGATAAGACCATACCTCTTATCAGAGCCCTATGATGCAACCCCTCTTGAAATCTTCCAACTGCATGAATTGCTTTCGAACTCTTTTTCTCTTCTTCCGCACAGGATGCAACCAACACAACAGAGTCCAAATAGAAAGCATGCCCAATGGGCCAAGCTTATATAGTCGATATAATATAGAGTGTGAATCTTCAATCATTTGTATTTTCCACAATGTCAAACCTACCTGCCAAGTTTCATTCCTGATGGGTGATTCTTTCTGTGTTCAACTATATTTTTTATGTTGTGTCTATGTAATGAAACTAAATTGTATATTATTGGTGCATTGTGTGGATAGAACAAGTTACTGATTATTTTTATTTCATTTTCTGTTTTATGTTTATAGAGAACACGCTTGCTTCAGTGGGTATTCCCAGTGCAGGGGAAATATTTGAACTGTACTGCAAAGAAATGGGACTCAAGAGCATCCCAAACTGGCAATTCTACATGGCCTTTTGCTTTTTCCACCAGGCTGTCATCTTACAGTCCAGTAATACAAGCTATCACAAAGGTAACGTGTAATTTGAACAACTCAATCTGCAGTAGATCGTTGATGTGAAGCCCCAGACTGGGTGGAAGAACCCTGTGTTTAAGGAGACACAAATTGTTCCCTCCAGCATCCATGTTTGTTTGTTTTGTGTCCCCCCAATTCCGAAGTGCCAATTAACCAATCCCATTAGGACTCTCCCCATCACATACAACACTAGGAGACAAGCACATGCTTCCTCCGATACATGTGAAGCATCCACCACCTCTTTTCAAACTGCTTTTGTATCACTGCTGGGCAACCAGTGTGCTCAGGGGAAAGTGCCAGGTCCCCAGTTCTGATACAATGGCTAACAGATGCATGTGCGACTACCATCACGCTAGGTGTGATGTGGAATGAGACCGTCATCTACCCACCCAGAGAGAGCATGTCCAATTTTGCTCTCTTGCACTCCTGTTGTAATTGATAAGCAGCATGACCCAGGATTCGAACCAGTGATCCATGGATCCTGATGCTAGTGTATTAGACCCTGATCTACTCACGTTAGATACACTCTTTAACCTCCTAAGACCCAAAATCTTGCAGGGCATGCATTTTTTTATTTCTCTTTGCTATTTGGGCTAATTGGCACCTGATTGGTGTAAAAACAAAGAATTAGCTTTTTACATGATGAAGTTCCTGAGAAAATGATGTCCACATATATATTTCATATATAATATCATAGAAAACAGTGAAGTAGCAATTAGTGATGATGTGCAAAACATTTATTTTGTGGCTGAACATAGCAGCATTTTTTCCCCCTTGGACTAACACATCTGGGTCATCCTGTCCTGAAAAGTCAGAGCTCAAGTCATTGGCATGCTGAGTCAAGAATGTCCAGCCGAAATTCAAGGAACTGAATGTTCAGCCACAGAATGTTCTTCTGTGGCATGCCACATAGAGTCAGTCCTTTGTGTGGAAGCCACACATGTGGACGCCAGGTCCTAGGAGGTTAAGGACCATGTAAGTAATAGAGTGTGAATAACCTTGACTGGAAAAAAAGGTTTTTAGACTTTCATATCTCTGTTACAAACATAGGCTGAGGACTTTATATAATTATATATTATATTATATTATATTATATTATATTATATTATTTCATAATAAAACATAAAAACGTGTCAGGGTTCCCCCCCCAAACCTTTCACTCGATAAAAAACTCATAGGTAAAATTCACTTTAGAAAACAGGAGTAATTGGAGATCACTTGAATATGTTTTAGTATTATATCTAACATTTCTGTCTATTTATCCAGGCACTGCAAGTACAAGACACATAGAAGATATGGCAGGAGTGGCATGGGACTTTGCTACTAAGGAGGGCTTCCGTATCTTCAATGCTATGCCCAGGGCAGCAGGCTTTTAAAGACAAAACTGTACTCTCAATGCATCCATCTCTCAGCGCAACACACTCGTGAGGTGTTTCATATGTTTAGAGCAGCTAAACAATTGTCCTGCTGTGCACTTATAATCAGAGCAGGAAGCTGTGTGGGACTTTGCAGTGTGAAGTGCTACAGGTTAAAAAGTAATAGTTCATTAGTAATGGTAAATAAATGTGAGACCTGCTAACAAAGAAGCAGGTGTTCACGTACAGTAGTTATCAGATGCAATCTTAAGCACTACAACACTTTATCTGCATTTCATGTGCACACACATTTGGAATACTTGTTGGGCTTCTCTGTACAGGTAAGTTTTTCCCAAAACCTGGATTTACTGTAAAACTGAAGGAAGGTGTTCAGGCTTGTGTAAACAAGGTCCATTCATCTTAAATGGTTTGTAATGTTAAGGACTGGTGGATTAGTTGGATTAGACTAGGATTAGTCTTTAAAAATAGATATCTAAAGAAACATGTTAGGATTATATAGTACAAACATACTTTACACTCAGACATTTACATTGTGTGGAGGAACTTTAAAAACAATCTTGTGCATAACCTTTATTAAAAGAGCTCTTTAAAGAAGCCTCTTTCCAATAGTTTGTCTAAAGTTTTCTGGCTAAGTAAAAAATCCTGCTTTGTGAATTCTTTTTGAAATTTTTACAGAACAATGGATTCAGCTGATTAAGACGGAGGTGTTGTGTTTATTACCTATTATGTTTATTATCTGATAAGTCTCATTCAAAGCTATTCTCGGGTTCCTTTGAAACTGTAATTCAAATCAAAGGGCTTCATTGGAGGGTAATAAAGTGTGCTTTGATAGTATCACAGTACATTAATCCATGTATCTCCACTTTATAACCTAACAGGGCCATAACATTTTGCCCTTTAATTGTGAAGTCTGTTAAAATGCCATACATGATTTCTAATCTATCCCCTAAAGATATGTAATTTCTTTATTTAACAGGTATACAAATGCAACAAAACAAATGTGAAACACTGGAAATTAATGTTGTAATAGACAGTAATTAATTATTTTTTGTAACAGAATTCCAAATTCAGTTCTTAAAAAAATGTAACAGTGCAAACAATAACAATGCCATTCTACATCTCGTTAATATTATAATTTATAATATAAATTATATTATTTATTATCTCTGTCTTGGTGTAGAAGCCAGGTTCTTTTCAGCATCAGTATCACAATTGCTTCCAGAATTTGCTAATATTTTGTGAAATAAAGTCTTCCATCTACTTGTTCAGTTCTTCCTATACATTTGGTTCCCACATAGTGCCAAAGAATGAGAGATCCACCAAAAGTTTTTATACATTTTTGAGAAATACTTTGGAGTGAACAGTATATTTTCTAAATAAACAAACAATGTTTAAACAAGTGAGGAATTCACAATCTGTTCTAATTTTTTCCCAGCCTCCATAAGCTCCCTCCACCAATCTCAGCTGTCTTATTGGCATTGGTTTGGTAAGAGCCAGCCATGAATACTGAACAACTAGAGCTTTCAGTTGAAAGTGTGTTTCCTCCTCACCCGTGGAGCTGTATCTCTAAGATGTTCAGAAACCAGTCAATCTGTAAACATGTATCAGTGTTGTGTGTAGAAGCTCTCCTTAAGTTTAATTTTGTGTTAAACTTTTCCTTCCCCTTTCACTCTTTCACAACAGCAGCACTTCCACCCAAACAGTGGTTTGTCTGAAGCCATTTAAATTCAGCAATTGATTAAACAGCTCTCTATTTAAAATGCTGTCACTGATTAACAGGTTTTGTGTCATTTTTAAGGAGTCATTCTGTAAACAGCTCATACCTTTATAGAAACAGCTTTAAAGAACACTTTTGTGAGTTGAGTCTTCCTAAACACATTCTTCCTGCTTGTGTTCTTTTTTTAACAGCCCAAACAACTTGGCATATTGCTGTTTTAATGGCTTTAAGGGCTTTTAATGTGGAAACAAAAATAGTATTTTGATGAATTTTACATTATATGTGTGTGTGCATGTGTGTGCCCTACGATGGATTAGCGCCCTGTCTAGGGTTGTTTCCCGCCCTTGCGCTCAGAGTTGCCGGCTGGGCACCGGCTCATCCGTGACCCTATTCATGAATAAGCGGTTCGGAAAATGAATGAATGAATGAATGAATGAATTTTACAGGAGTAGATTACTGTGCTGTAGACTTGGATCAGTATACAGCACTTTAATGCATTTATTTCCATATCAGACTGCAGTGTTGTCTTTTTTCTGATCTCCTACAGGTTTGCTGTTAAGTCAATTGCTGGTATATATGGTGCCCTTGGAGCTATATGGTTCTATCTGACATTTTCTGTCCCAATTGAATTATTTACATATTTACTTATTCTGTAGTGGTATGTGATTTGTTTTAAGTTGTGTATATTTTATCTATAATTTTCTTTATCTAGAAAAGGTTTCCATCTCCATATATGTCAATTTCACCATGAAGACTTTAAGGCTCAATATCTCAAAACTGCTCAGAATGCAGAAAGAACCTTATAGCTCCAAGGGGACAATGTTTGCATAAACATGCTAGAAGATGATAATCAAAAAAGAATGAGATCCCAAGTACAAGTAGCTGAAATTAGTTCCCTCCACAGGGTGGCTGAACTCTCCTTTAGAGTTCAGTCATCCAGGAGGGGCTCCACGTAGATAGGAGCCAGGTGAGCTGGTTCAGATGCCTCCTAGGCACCTCCCTTGTGAGGTGTTTTCAGACATGTCTGATTGGGAAGAGGCCCAGGGAAGACCCAGGACATGCTGGAGAGCATTGGAATCCTTCCAGAAGAGCTGAAATAGGTGGCTGTTGAGAGGAAGGTCTGGGCCTCTCTGCTTAGGCTGCTGTCCCCACGACCTGAACCCTGTTTAAAAGGCAGATAATGTTTGGATGAATGTCTTTACACTTGTAAAAGTATTAACCATCTGTTCCTCAAGTTAAAACTATGGGTGAAGATGCTCAGTAAATGTAAGAGGACATTATTCAGCCCAAATTGGGTCGACAGTTTTACATAATGCAATGAAAGTATTTTTTCCCAGTCGTTTTCGGCAGTTTTCTAGGTACATGTGCAATATGAACATGTTGCATTAAAATACTAAGTAAGTGGGAAATGGAAATGTGTCACTGACCAGCACATAAACAGAAATAGCTTATCTGTCATTATATAACCAGCAGCACTCAGCCAACATGTCAGCTCTTGTTTCATTATGTAGGTTTTGTTTGACAGTCTGAAGTTCACTTCTGCAGCTCTACAGCCCAATCATCTCAACACCAGGTGATCTGGACTGTAAAACTGTAAAACATCCATACTTTGATCATTTTCCATTCAGACATGCTGTAGTTTGCTGGACATTTTGATTAATCTGATAATAATATGGGTCACTGAGTGAAGATGTGTTTTTCATTTTTATATTCAATCAGCTTTTTTCACACTCACACAGTGAGCTGGAACTGCACTGTATCAGGTGACCTCCTCTCTGTAGTTCAGAGCAGTTGGATTGTGGAGTTGTTACCTGGCTATTGATGGGACAGTGGCGGAAATAGTCATTTTTTCCAAAAGAAGGTATATAGCTTTACTTAAATACTTTAACACAATATTTATGAATGTATGTATTTATTTAACTGGTTAAATCTCATCAGATTTTAATAAAGGCCCTAAAAGTAGATGAGTAGAACCAAATCAGACAAACAAAAGTATTGCACTTGGTCATGTATGTATAAAAGAAAATGATCCATTATTTTATTTTTGTGAGTGGCAAAACTATGTGAACCTTTGCTTTCAGTACCTGGTGTAACCCCCTTGTGCAGCAATAACTGTAACTAAACCTTTCCAGTAACTGTTGAATAGTCCTGCACATTGGCTTGAATGAATTTTAGCCCATTCCTCCAATTTTAGCCCATTGGTGGGTTTTCTCCCAATGATGGATGGGTTGCTTCCCAACTGCCTGCGTCAGCTCCTCCCGCAACATTTATTTTGGATTAAGGTCAGGAAATTAATGTTTTGGGGCATTCCAAACCATTCATTCTTTTTTTTAAACTCTTTTTACTTGTGTAAAGGGAAGTTGTCATATTGCATGCTCCACAATCTCTTGAGAATCAGCTCACAGACAGTTTTCCATTAAAATTTGTTGGTATAATTTTGAATTAATTATTCTATCATAATTATTCTAGCTATTTTGACCTCACAAAATATTGTTTCCTTTTAAAGAACTGTGACTTTCCCTTTGCAACCCTGCCACGATTATTGTTCAGTGTTTTCCTGATGGTGGACTTGAGCATTAACAATACCCAATGTGAGAAAGACATTTGCTCATTACCTTGGGTTCCTTTTTGATCTTGCAGACAATTACATGCCTTGCTCTTGGCAAAATCTTTGTTCGACCAGAACAATCATGGTCCTGAATGTGCTCCATTTGTCCATAATCTGTCTTACTGTAGAGATGGTTTTGTAAAATGTTTCAGGCTGATGAGCATCAATAACTGTTCTGAGCTACAGTTCCACAAACATTTTGAAGATCAGACTTTGATAAATAAAACTGAATGCCCACTCATATCTGATTGACATCCCATTGATTGAAACACCCAACTCTAATTTCACCTTCAATGATCTGCAAATCCTAAAGGTTCACATACTTTTGCCAGTCTCAGATATGTAATATTGGATCATAATCCTAAAATAATTGTCTCATTTGTTTAGTTTTAGGTCAAATTAGAAAAAATGATTCACAAAGTTTTAAGCTTCACTGTATCCTAAAGGTCGGAACAGCTACCACTAGTGCCTCAGACCACTGATTTGAGGGTGAGAATTTTTTGAGGGTGTGCATTTAACACGTTCTCTCTACTTTGAAGACTTTGAACTAGATGAACAATTATTTCTCCGTCGTTGAACAATTTTGTCTCCTTAACGATTATTTCTCCTTTATGATTATTTCTCCTTAATGTTTATTTCTCCTTAGTTGAACATTTATTTCTCCTTAATTTAACGCTTATTTCTCCTTAGTTTAAGGATTGTTACTCCTGTCAGCGGGTTAAAATGTAACATTTCCATCTGGATCATATCCTTTAGGTTATGAAACAGGAGACAGCAGTCACTGCAGGAGGGATCTGACTCTTTGTTAAGTCCAAAACAAACAAACAAACTATACAAACCAACAAAAACCATAACCACAGTGGTTATGAAGATATGCATTTGGATTAAGCATGATGATGATGATAAATCATGACACTGTGTTCACCACTACTGGCCCAGTATCGGGTCGATATATCGCACACCAGTAGCTGCAGAACTGGTTTTGAGGATTGCCTGGTGTTGAGTTTTAGCTCACGCATGCGCAGTGCTGCCCCCAGGCTCCGTTCTAGCAGGCGACGCTGAGGGCAGTTCTCTGTGGGGCTTCAGGTCCGTGTGATGTGTGTGAGAAGCCGTCTGCCTTCAGAGGACTTGTGACTCCACCATGCTCCGCACCGTGCTAACCCGAGTCTTCCCGACCCGCCCGCGGCTCTCAGTCTGCCGCTTCTCCGCTGCAGCCGTTCCGGCCCCGAACCCGCAGCCCGAGGTCCACTACACCCAGGTACTTTACAACTCACTCCTGATCACTCCCGCTCACTCCCAATCTCCGCTGCTGTCTTCACTGTTCACTCCCCTGTCAGTCTGGCAGAGAGAGTTGTTCACGGAGCTCTGAAGGAGCGGGATATTAATCTGGGCTTCGTTTCTCACAGCTCTTCATTAATAATGAGTGGCACGATTCGGTGAGCAAGAGAACCTTCCCGACCATCAACCCGTCCACTGGAGAGGTCATCTGCGAGGTAGCGGAGGGAGACAAGGTAGGACTGTGTGTCTGTGTGTGTTAAGGACCGGGTGATGTATCGGTGTTTATATAAACTTATTAGAGTTGGCCGATGTATCGGTGTTTATGTAAACTTATTAGAGCAGGGCGATGTATCGGTGTTTATGTAAACCCTTTAGAGCCGGGCAGTTGTAATCCTTTATCTCCATTTTGCTGTTCTCATAATTAAAGCAAATGTGCACGATTCTAAGAATGTATCTCTGGAATGTAGCCTCTTCTAAATAGCTACGGGTTTCTGAGTGAACAGCAAAGCACTTTTGTAAGTCAGTCTTGATAAGGGCGTCTGCTAAATGCTGTAGATGTAAAAATGTCAGTTGATTCTAGAAACAACTGTTGAACAACTGTTATTTTAATTCAACAACACTACAGTCATGCTCGTCCTTTCAGTGTTCTTTCAATTGCCTTCCCCAATTCATGCATGCTTTAACACTGGACATTTTTCCAGTATGCAAACTGAACGGACAGCTAGCAGACAGTGAGGGAACATTTACCAAATTTTACAAAAATTGTAATGAATTGAAATTTTGCACAAATCCTTTAACAAATTGGTTTGAGGTATTAGTCCAAACATCTGTCTGATACTGATCTCTTAAAATGTCCTAGTATCATTTTTCACCCCTAATGTTTTTGAGTTTGCAATGTTGTCATATATTTATTAGAACCCTTTTTGATTTTGCCATTAATCTTGAAGATAAAAATTCCTTAAAAATTAAGGAACCTTAAGAATAAGCACTTTAAGAAAATGTGCCCAGTATTACTCAGTATTATTACATTAAATATTAAAAACAATAATAAGGTGCCCCTAAACATTTGACTGGCACTGTCCTTCAGGACATTGTCAATAGTGCCTTACTTCTGTCCTTTTGCTCTTCTCTCAGGTGGATGTGGATAAAGCAGTGAAGGCTGCCAAGGATGCTTTCAGGCTGGGATCTCCATGGCGACGAATGGACGCATCAAAGCGAGGGCTGCTCATGAACCGCTTGGCTGATGCCATCGAGAGAGACTCTGCCTACCTGGCTGTGAGTGGCTGCTGGCTTGTCTATGTGTGAAGGAGTTGCATGAAACAGTGTGTAGTTTTAGGGGAACATCTGTTCAAAGAGCACCACCTTGGCTGGCTGGAATGAGTTAGTTGACAGTAAAAATGTTTTGAGTGAAATTTATATACGTCAGTGACTGAAAGATTAAAGACGGGTGACATGGTTCCATTCCCTTCCATTCTATAAAAACAAAGCAAAAATTGTCATGTTGTGAAATTTGCAGATTTACTTCCTCATGATTAATTTGCATTTTATTGCTTGAGAAAAGTATTTAATCACCTACCAACCTACAAGAATTCTGGCTCTCACATACCCATTTTTCTTTACAAAGGCCTCCTACTCTGCACTCATTACCTGTATTAATCACACCTGTTTGAACTTGTTACTTATATAAAAGACACCTGTCCACACACTCAATCGTAATCCAACCTCTCCACCATGGCCAGGGCCAAAGAGCTGTCTATGGACACCAGGGACAAAATTGTAGACCATAAGGCTGGGATGGGCTACAGGACAATAAGTTAGCGGTTTGGTGAGAAGGCAACAAATGTTGGAACAATTATTAGAGTTGGGACCACAGTCTCAAAGATTATAGTTAGTAACACACTACGCTGCCATGGATTAACATCCTGCAGAGCATGCAAGGTCCTCCTGCTCATGTCAGGCCCCTTTGAAGTTCATCAGTGACCATCTGGATGATCCAGAGGAGGCATGGGAGAAGGTCATGTGGTCTGATAAGTCCAAAATAAAACATTTTGGTATCATCTCCACTCGCCATGTTTGGAAGAAGAAGGATGAGTACAACCCCAAGAACACTGTCCCAACTGTGAATCAGTAAGGGTGGAAACATCATACTTTGGGGTGCTTTTCTGTGAAGGGAGAGGACGATGGCACTGTATTGAAGGGAGGATGAATCGGGCTGTGTATTGCCTCCTTCCCTCAGTAAGAGCTTTGAAGATGGGTCGTGACTGGGTCTTCTGGCACCATAAGGCCATGGGCCTAGCCAGTCTCCAGACCTGAACCCAATAGAAAATCTTTGGACTGAGCATAAACTCAATGTTGCCCAGCAACACCCATGAAACCTGAAAGATCTGGAGAAGATCTGGATGGAGGAGTGGGCTAAAATCCCTGCTGCAGTGTGTGTAAACTTGGTCAAGAACTACAGGAAACATCTGACCTCTGTAATTACAAACAAAAGTTTCTGTTCCAAATATTAAGTTTTGTTTTTCTATTGTATCAAATACTTATTTCATGCAATAAAATGCTAATTAATTATTTAAAAATAATTAATACAATGGATTCACAGCTGAAATGTATTTGTGATAAAAAATGATAGAACTCTCCATTCTTTGAAGGTGGGAATACTTGCCGATAGTTTATCAAATACTTATTTTCCCCACTGTACAGTCATTGGTTTACACATTCAGCCTGTAGAACACTGCTGTATCTTTATGACTTGACTGTTAATGAACTTCAAACTTGCTTTCAGTTGGTAACACCTGGTTATCCATGACTGATGGTTTTCTTGTTTTCAGTCACAGCTGAGTTTTAGAACAGGCCTTGATGTTCTGCATATGATATATTGGTCATGTGCCTGGCTTACGTGACGTCCAAGTTCACATTTATGTATAGTATATAGCAATGAGGCTGTAGTTTTGCTGCTTGAAATGAATGTAACTAAAAGGTAAATGATGCTTCTATGCCATAAATTAGCGTGATTTTGTGCAATTTTTACCTGGATCAATCAAAACCAATTTAAGATTAAAAATATTGCAACAGTAAGTATCTTAAAAATTCTGGTATAGCTGATTAAGTCAAGAGCATCCTTGTGTAGGTGTTTTATGTAAGATGTAGTAGTTTTTTAGAGAGTGTTTGGGTTTTTCTCCCACTTTCCCTCTCATTGTAATTCTGTGTTGCTGCCATTCTTACCCAGGTCTCCCTTTTAAAAGTGTTCTATTAACCTGGTTAAATATTGGTTAAATAAAAAAGGCAGAAAATTCCGAGTTCAGGGTGGCTGTTATACATTCCCTGATGTGCTCTTTGTTGGACTAGAACTTGACTGGTGGCCAAATAAGACAGTGTCTGGCAGAGTAATAAGGTAAACATCGCAGTCCGACATTGCAGGATTTAATGCCTTGTTTTATTTAAGATCTCGGGTGAAATGTAGTGCAGTCGGATCATATGTGATTGTGCAACTTTTGCTTGTCATTAACTGTGAACAGTAATATTTGTTTGAGATAAAAAATGATACAGGCCCTGAGGGATTATGATATTGCTACAATACCTAAATGTGTGATACTCTTCTATAATGATTCCAAATGGCTAACTTGGAATCTATTTTCTCTCCAAAGGAGAAGAATGTGTCTCTGTTTACAGGCTAAGCTACTCTGTTAATCACAGTGACAGATCTCTGTGTTATGTAACAGATGCTCATGGGAGAGTCAAAAACACTGCAGTGTACTGAAGCTTTTATGGCCTAATAGAACAAAATGAAACCGAGCCGGACCTGTTAATGTAAATATGTGCTGTATATTTGATCAACATAATTGATGAATTTCATATAATCTGCAAAGTCACTGCAAATTCTGTTGAATGGACTAACAAACACATGATCACTTTATCTGCATGTTACATAACTGTGGGTCTAATAATAATGATGTTTTAAAAGATTTGAAAATATGGGCTGTAAGTAGTTTTTAAGCAGTAGATCATTTTAACTGAAAGTTAAAAGGGGAACCTGGTGGTGAACTAGATAAGGTATATGGGTGAGGATGGGCCAAGGTCACTGAGGTTTGCTTGTGCAATTTGCTTTTGTTTAATTCACATTAAGCTGTTTGCTTTGCAGGAGCTGGAGACTCTAGACAATGGAAAGCCATATGCTGTGGCCTACTCTGTTGATTTGCCCATGGTGGTCAAATGCTTGAGGTGAGACCTGATGACAGTTACCAGTAGCTTAACTAAATATAGGATCACATTTGAACGGCAGATGGATTTGTTTAGTTATTTTGTAGTAACTAGCAATATCAATGTCAGATACCAAATGCCTGTTTATTTCCCAGATTCAGATTAATCTTTTTTTTTATCTAATAATTTAGTTTTTGAGGGCCACAGTCTTGGGCCTAAGTGAGCCTTCCTGTGAGTTGTATTCCACGTATACACAGATCAGCCATGACATCATCATTCACTGTATAGATCCCCCTTGTGCCACCACACAAGATCTGACTGTTTTTGACCTCTGAAGGTGTCTTTTGGTATCTGGCACGAAGCCATTACCAGCACATATTTAAATTCCTGTAAGTTGTGAGCCGAGGCCTCTGTAGATTGCATCAGTCAGTCTTGGTTCACTGGTTGTCTTTTCTTGGATTACTTTTGCCTGATGTTCTGGAGATGCTCTGACCCTGTTGTCTAGAATATCACAGTTTGACACTTGTTCTAAAGTTTTTATGCTTGCTCATTTTTCCTGCTTTAAACACATCAGCTTCAAGAACCATCTGTCAGAACAGAAGCTACTTAAATCATGTACATGTGAACAGAGCAATAATCATACAGTGGAAGCTCCTTTGGCATTTAAACTGGGAATTATTTCAGTTGGAATCTAGTGAATTTTAGCTGTTTTCCAAGATGGATTTCCCAGAGATGGTTTATCACACATTGATGCCATCATTAGATTTGGGATTTTTTTTGCTGGTAAATCTGTAGGTTACTCTGATCCTGAGATATGATACCTAGAAAATAGGATGTTATTGCCCACAAAGTGTGGATCTCTGGTTCTGAGAATTTAAAGCATAGAAGTGTAACCAAAATTACATTGCTTTCCACAGCCCTAATACATTGAAGTGATCTTCAGGTTTGATAATTCCAGCTGACATTATCCTACGTTGGTGTTGCATGGTCTAGTAGAATACAAATACCAACATGCCCACGAGCAAAGCACCTATCCACAGTGTTCACATCTAACGTCATGTGCATCCTCTAGAAGAAGTGTAGCATATGATGTTTACTGACCACTCAGTGGACATGTTCTGTCACATTAACCTCACATGTTCTAAAGAGAAGAGCACATTCAAACAGAGGACAGTGCTGTGTAATAACTCTACCTCTGTTCAGTAACAATAGTTTGGGGAAAAATACTATATCTTTATACAGTCCACTCTTATCCCCTGCCTCCTCTACTGTTACACCAACTATCTCCTTGTCCACCTTCACTATATCCATAAACCTTCTCTTCTCCTTCTGCCCGGCATCTCCATCTTCCAACATTCTTTGTCCGATATATCCCCTATTCCTCCTCAACACATGTCCAAACCATCTCAACCTGGCCTCCCTGGCTTTATCTCGAAACTGCTCCACCTTCACTGTCCCTCTGATCTGCTCATTTCTAACCCTGTCCATCCTCGTCACTCCCAACCAAAATCTCAACATCTTGATCTCCGCCACCTCCAGCTCAGCCTCCTGTCTTTCAGACAGAGCCACAGTCTCCAAACCATACTTCATAGCAGGTCTCACTACTGTCTTGTAAACATACGTACTGTGCTATACTGGGACTATTTTATTTAGTAAGTTGTGGTGGAAATACGGATGAATTCAGACACTTCCGCAACAGCACCAGTCACTTAAACCTGTGAGTGTCTGTGCTGTGTTTAAGCTCCGTACACACACTCAAAACTGAATTCTGAATTAAAGTTTGTAAAGCTCTGTGCTGTTCATGGAATCATTTTTGATTATGTTGCTTACAAACATAAACCTCTCATTAATGAACTAACGTTACATGGAAAACATCTAACATCTGAACTTCACAACATCCAGTAGCTCGTAACTGTCACTGGCTTAGCAATTATATGAGAAATCATCGTCAGCTCCATTTGCTACACGGTGTTGCTTAGTAATGAGACTCATGTTTGCATTCCGGTCCATATTGATCTCATGTAGTGAGCTATGATGTTTACTATTAATTACCAGTGCATTGTGGGAGATTATATTTCCTCAATCACATTCAATTTCTACTTTACATTTTGTGTATTCAGAGGAGAATGGCATACTCATTAGTGTTCTAACGTGTGTGTGTGTGTGTGTGTGTGTGTGTGTGTGTGTGTGTGTGGTACTTTGCAGGTACTATGCTGGCTGGGCTGACAAATGGGAGGGCAAGACCATTCCTGTTGATGGAGATTACTTCTGTTACACCCGGCATGAGCCCGTTGGAGTGTGTGGCCAGATTATACCTGTGAGTGTGTGTGTCAGCAGTCCAGAGTATGATCTCTTGCACATGATTTTCATTTTGTACCTTGTGCTACAATGTCATCTGCTAAGAGAAACCGAGACAAATGATACTCGGTACAAAGCATATTAGCATAACCTCATTATTAAATGAGGTTGTTTTGGTCATTATTACATAATCTTGGTAACTGAAGAGTGGATTATATTACAGTGTTTGGTATTATGTTGTGCAAAGTCTGTGTGTTGTCATGAGAAGGAACATGGTGGAATGAGTGGAAAAGGTCATGGTTACTGAGCGAGAGCGAAAGCAGACTGTTGTGTTGCGAAGCCAGCTTATGTAAATTGATCCAGCTTCTTTGCGAGAGAGGAATTTGAATTGCTCTCACATTAGCAGTGCTGTGTTTGTGTGAAAAGGAGAAAAAATATTCTATGTTTACTGTATATGTAATACATATTGTCAGTGTCACGCAAAAACATTGTATCTCATTTTTTATGTCAGGCAGTTGTGGCACAGTTTCAGGATAGTTGAATGAAATACTCCTAAACAAATTCTCTTTGGAGATAAGATTATTGTGAACTGTACATAACTGTCTGTGTCAGTGTTGGAAGTTTCATTATTTTCTTCATCCAGCCACTTAATTTTTTTACTAGCCACAATTTTGCAATCATAGTTTTGTGAAACATATTTGTGGGTAATGTTTATAATAGGCACGCCCCTCCAAAACTGAAACTGAACCCAAAGAATAACACTTTTCTTTCACCATTGCATATATTAAATAGCTTAAATGTATTTTGTGTTGCTTTTCAAAGAAAAAAATATGTAAAACTATGATTTAAATTTAAAGATTTTAATTGGATTAGCTGCTGCCCTTCTCCTGTACAATGTTTTTCATCTACAAGTAATTGTTCCCTTAATGATTGCAGGGATTCTAGGCCCAGAGCTAGCAAAGCAGCTTCAAAGCATGATGCTCCCTCCACCATGCTTCACAGTTGAGATTTTGATGTTGGTGTACAATGTTGTTTTTTCCTCCAAACATCACAATAACAATACCCTACAACCCTGATAAAGACCTATGTCTACAGAATCTTTGACCAAGCATCATATGTTTTGATGCATATATTGTGGTATTTTCGGTTAATTAATGGCTTGATGCAGTTATGGCAAGGTATAGATATGCAATCAAAACTTGAGTTTACTTTAAGACTCTTCCAATACTTCAGATTACTGTAAACATTGGGTGGCCTGCCCTTACTGGTTTAACACAACTAGATTTAAATGTCAGGAAATTAAAGCTGAAATTTTCATTTTTATATTCATCGTTTGTCCCAAATATATTCAGTGTATGTTAGATTTGGTCTTGCTGTCCCTATATGTTGGAAGGGGACTGTATATAATTTTGTTATTCATCATTGATGATAATAGTGATGTTTTTCTTATTAGTTTCTGTATGTTTTGATTCTGTATGTGTTGTTAATTTCTCTCTCTCTCTCTCTCTCTCTCTCTCTCTCTCTCTCTGTCTCTGTCTCTGTCTCTCGCTCTCTCTGCACTAGTGGAACTTCCCACTGCTGATGCAGGCATGGAAGCTTGGTCCTGCTCTGGCTACTGGCAACACTATTGTCATGAAAGTAGCAGAACAGACGCCTCTCACTGCACTCTATGTGGCCAGTCTAATCAAAGAGGTTTGATCCTTGAAAGCACACTTGTGCAGGCATTACTTGACCTAGATAGATAAGGTGAAACCATGTCATTTCAGCTCTTCTGAAGCAAAGTGTATCTTATTTGACGTTTTTTGTATATAAAATATACTGGCAGCCCAACCGTCTCTCATTCCTCCACTGTTATGTACATAAATCAGAGCAGTCACACTGTGGTAAAAGAATTCTGTGCATAGATCAAAGATAAAATCCTGTTCTGTCTTTACTTTCTATATTTCCTGCTTATTTTCCTTGTGAACTCTTAGGTGGGCTTCCCTCCTGGAGTTGTGAACATCATCTCGGGAATGGGTCCTACAGCTGGGGCAGCCATTTCTTCTCACATGGATGTCGACAAAATTGCCTTCACTGGCTCCACAGAGGCAAGAATTTAGCCTATCATAACTGACTTTGGATGGTAGGCCTGTGTAATATCTACAATACATAATTATCACACTATTTTTTCTTTAATTTAACACGGGTCCTTCGTCATCAGTCACAGGACGCTGCCCTCAGGATGTCCATCAGTGACGCTGAGAAGTTTAAACACTCCGGCAACACTGCTGTCTGATCCACTCATGTCAACACAACGCACACTAACACACCACCAATGTGTCAGTGTCGCTGCAGTGCTCAGAATGATCCATCACAGAAATAACACCTGCTCTGTGATAGTCCTGATCATTGAGGAACAGGTTGAAAGGATGCTAAAAAAGTATCTAGAGAAAATGATGGTGTACAGTCTGTAGCAATAGAACTGCAAAGTGTTCCTGTATGATGAGTGTGTTTGTATGAAGAAGAGAAACAAGGAGGTGGTTGTCAAAATGTGATGACTTAATTCACATTGTTTACATAATAACATAAAATAAATAAGTGTACCTATATACTAACATAGTTTTCTGCTTGTGTTCCATAGGTAGGTCACCTGATCCAGCAAGCTGCAGGTGCCAGCAACCTGAAAAAGGTTACTCTAGAACTGGGAGGGAAGAGTCCCAATATTATTTTGTCTGATGCCAACAGTGAGTAACATCATCTGCTTGAAAGATTCTTCTGACTCTTGAATGTCATCTGATACCTTATTATGTTCTTATTTTTGCAGTAGTGCAATTGTTTCCTGTTGAAAAACTCATTGTGATTTGCTTTGATGAGTAACAATTTTGACACACAGTGGAAGAAGCTGTGGAGCAGGCCCACTTAGCCACATTCTTCAACCAAGGCCAGTGCTGCTGCGCAGGTTCCCGCACCTACGTACAGGAAAGCATCTACAATGAGTTTGTGGAGCGCAGCGTTGAGAGAGCAAAGAAGAGGGTGGTTGGTAATCCCTTCAGTCTTCAGACTGAGCAAGGACCGCAGGTACAACCCTGGTGAACACCTTGCCAGAAGTAGCAGTAGCAGTATTTTTACATTGGATCAAGAATTAAATCAAAAATTAAATAATAATGAAATAAATCATATATAGTTGGTCATAAACTGGAAGGAGGGACTGATCCCTGCAAGACAAAACATCATCACAATCTTATTTGTCTAGCTTTAAGAGATTGTCCTGATTCATATCAAGTCTTCATAAATGTAAAAATTATGTAAAGTTTACATTTACTTTAATTTTACAATAGCAGTGTGCTGTGTTCTGAAAGTAAACAAGGTAACAAACTGGGCATGTTTAGTGGATCATTAAGGAACTGGTGCAGGTCCAGCACCACAAGGTGGCAATGTCCCTACTAATCCCCACCTTCTGTTCTCGTTCAGCAGCACCAATGCATGTCTTGAGTGATGTTTTGTTTAATGATGGCTCTTAACATTGAACTCATTAAACTTCATTATAACAACTGATATATACTGAACATATAAAGCAAATCAATGAATATTTGTGTGTGGATTTATAGAAGAGAGAGTTTGTTAGCAGTGTTATCCAAACATCTCACATCGTAAACTAAAGCACATATTGAATAGCTCGTCTCTCATGGCTGATCACCTGCAACTGGGTTAAGCAAGAAATCATGTTAATTTGGTAGTCATGGTAGTTTTTTTCTCCCTAATCCTTCAAATTTCAAGGGATGGTCAAGCTTGTTAATATTCATTATGAAGCTTGAGCAAATGTGCACTAATAAACTCCTAATTACTGCCTCAACACTGAGGGTGAGGAAGAAGCTCCCCATTTTCAGGGGTGAAAATGCTTGGAACAGAAACAGAGCAGATCTTAATACTCGTGCTCTGACTGTTTTCACTACAGTTTTATGTGAGTGAGATTAGAGATGAACCTCAGGGCTGGTGACCTCCTGGCTGATTGTGATGTCATCATCATCAGGATGTGCATCATAGCATTTAGGTTTGACAAGGTTTGATAAATTGGATCATGCTGTTCTTAAACTCTTAACACCATTAAATCCATTGTTTTACTGTAGAAGATTCTCAGCTAGTGTGAATCCAGAGTTTAATTTTCCAGAGTTTAATTAGGACATACCTGGTATGTTGGCTTTTTAGTGGTTCTCGATAGGTTTACATTGCATAAAGTTGTGTGATGTTTCAATTGCTGCTTTTGATTTCTTGCCTGAAGGTTGATGATGAGCAGTTCCAGAAGATTCTGGGCTATATCAGCAGTGGGAAAAAGGAAGGAGCTAAGCTAATGTTTGGAGGTGGTGTGGCAGCAGACCGTGGTTACTTTATCCAGCCTACTGTATTTGGAGATGTTCAGGATGACATGAAAATTGCACGTGAAGAGGTACATTTAGCTTATAAACACTTATAGACTATTTTAGTCAACATGAAGTTAAACATTTCTAAGTGGAAGTTCACATTTAGTGAAACACTGATTTTAACTGTGCTTGTTAGATCTTTGGGCCAGTAATGCAGATTCTGAAGTTTAAGTCAATAGAAGAGGTGATTGAGAGAGCCAATGACACAATATATGGACTGGCAGCCGCTGTCTTCACCACTGATGTAAACAAGGCACACTACATCTCCAGCAGTCTTCGTGCAGGAACAGTCTGGTATGTCAGTCATGGGCCAATAACGCTTTTCTCTAAGCTGTGCCCTAACATTTGGATCCCAGTGTTCGTTCCAGTTGCACCATTTCTTACTGGTATTAAAAAAAGAGTTAATCCTGTGTTTGTTGAAGTTACTGTCTAGAGAAGGTTTTTTACTAGATTTTGGAGCATGGCTATGAGGCAAGAATGTTAATAAAATCAATACCTTAGATCACCCCTCTACCTCAACTCTTGAATTCTTCCAAAAATACTGAATGGACCAATCAAAAATCAAAAATAAATGTAATGGCAGTATTAAGAAATCATTTTGCTAAGGGAGTAGATGAAGAGAGTTGGCCAGGTTATGCTGGAATTTTAGTCAGCGATGGATTTAGTAACTGTGAATGTGTCTGTGTCTGTTTCTGTTATTTTCCTGACTCTATTCTGTTTTTTTGTTTGTTTGTTTTATTTTTTGGATGTCTAAAGGATCAACTGCTATAATGTATTTGGAGTCCAGGCTCCCTTTGGTGGTTACAAGGCTTCAGGTACTGGACGTGAAATGGGAGAGTATGGCCTGGAAGCCTACACTGAAGTCAAAACTGTAAGCAACTCTCCTCCTTGTTCCTTGTGATGGCATGATTTTGCTTACAGTGGAAAAACATTGAAGATTGTAAGAAACCATAAATGGTGCCTGCAGGGGTAGGCAACCCTGATCCAAAAGTGCCAGGCTTCTGCACAGTTTGTACTCCTCTTGCTGAAGCACACCTGATTCACCTCACCTGTTAATTGTAAGGTTTAGTAGGTGTGTTAAAGCAGGGTAATCCGTAAACTGTGCAGAAAGCTGGACTCCAGGACCCATGTTGCCTAATCCTGGTGGAGAGATCAAGGGTCCACATTCTGCAAATGTTCTTTTTTTAAAATGACTGAATAATACTGCTGCACTGTGTCAAGTGTGAGAAAACAATGGGATTTGGACTCTGCTGTACCATTATTTGCTGATTTATCCTTTGTGCCCTTTGGAAAACTGGTCACTTTCCCTGCACAAATTTTGACTGGGGTGCCCAAACCTTTGCATGCAACTGTATGCTTATTTTCATATTCTATGTGAAAATGTGTGTGGGTATAATGTATGAATTGAAATCTGAGTGTGTGGTGTTCTATGTTTTGCCTTACAGGTGACAACTAAAATCCCGCAGAAGAATTCCTAAGTGTGTTCCTGATCTGGAAGAAGACATCTGTAACTGCGTGACAACCAATCCGATATTGGCAAAAGGCTTTTGATTCATTCTGTGTTGCAAACAACTGTATGATGCTCCATGTTTGTTAGTGAGGCGGTAAAGTGCTGTTTGATGCCTGAAGCTCTCTGAGAAACTGTATTTTTATCATAATATAAAAAATGACACGTTAACATTATTTTTGTTCCACGTTCATATAGTGAATCACAACTTGTGTCGCTACGCCCTAGCGTTTCTATAATAAAAGCCTCAAAGCATATTTTGGTGGGATTTTGTCCTTTGTTGACATTGACATTTCAGAATAAATGATAATATGGAGTGAGGCAGGGCTGGATGCAACAAAGCACTTTTCTCCAACAACCAAACCTCATTATATACAGGTATCTTTAAAATATGCAGACAAAACATACAGCTAAACACTGCAATATGCAGCATTTGAACTCTTTTTCATCAATAATCAGGTTTCCTCTGCTATCATCATGCTGTTTCCACTGGGGCATCTGTGGATTGTGCATCGCTTTTGTCTTGAAGTGACACCTGCCTTTATAAAACCCCACTCACATATTCCTTCTCCCTGCAGACCCTGTGTCTGTATTTTGACAACAAAGCAATACAGACTGACAGCCATTGGCGACAAAGGGACAAGCAGTAGCTCCCATGGCTCCTAGTACACCCAAATTTCATTACATTTTTAATATGGAGCCAAAGACATCCGTTGAAAATAAAAGAACTGGGGGGCTTTTACATTCATGGCATTTACATTTATTATGTCTTACAAATGTGTTTGACTGCATTCCTCTACACACTTTAAAAGTGATGGTTCTTGAAGGGTTCTTCAGTAATGAAAATGGTTCTATATCGAATCATGAACACTCAAAGAATCCATCATTTTTAAGTTTGAATAGACTGGAGTCCAGTTACTATGGATCATGTTACTAGTTGTACAGATGGAACTGAAGGAGAGCTGAGCCTGAATTCACCTCCATCACAGGTAACCTGATGACACACCAGCCTTCAGAATTCCTACAACAATGGATTCACACTAGCTGAGGATCTTCTACAGTAAAACAATGGATTTAATGGTGTAAAGAGTTTAAGAACAGCATTTTGTCTCTTTAAATGCTGTGTTTGTGCTTTCTGTCTGATCCAATTTATCAAACCTTTCAAAACCTAAATGCTATGATGCACATCCTGTATCTTCAAATATTGTGCTATTGTTACATCTCAACACCCCAGCTTATTGTATGTCTTAACCATTTCAAAGGAGAACCAGTGCGAGCTGAACTGAGTGTGAATGACATCACCACCAACCCTGAGGTTCATCTCTAATCTCACTCACATAAAACTATAGTGAAATCAGTCAGAGCACAAGTATTAAGATCTGTCTGTTACTGTTCCAAGCATTTTCACCTCTGAAAATGGGGAGCTTCTACCTCACCTTCAGGGTTGCAGTTCATCAATCGTATATAAGGTAAGCAGTCTAAATATAAGACTTTTGGTCTAAACAAAAGCTCTGCAGTGTTGTATTACTAAACATTGATATTTGGTGTTATAGAATATGGATGACAATGATGATGACGAAGATGATGACTGATGATGATGACAATTATGAAGCCACTGTGGGTAATCAGGGGATGACTGCATTGTTGTAAGTAGCCAAGATGGCGCAGAAGATGTGATAGCGTGTTGCAGTAGCTTGTGAATTTCCCCACTGGATTATTTTATTTTATCTTATCAGCTTTGAATATTTTCAGCTTGATTCTAAAATAGATTTGTTGGTTAAAAGTACACATTGTCATATGTGAAATGTGTTCCTTTGTCACAGCAACGTCTGTAACCGATTGGGCATCTCCAACTTTACCTACAAGCTGAGGTACCTGTGCCAGGTCTTCTCTGTACATAACTAAATATTATTGTTCACTGTCTACAGGAATGTTTGTCCAGTCCTTCACTGATTATTTTGTTCATTTTTTAGATCCTTCTGAATGATGACGAGCATTGCTTCTATATAACCAGAGCAACCAGTCTGGTGCTGAGTAATCTGTCCTGCCGGAATAAACAGGTAATACAAACAGACAGTCTAAAGCAGGGGTTCTCAACCTTTTCCACCTCATGGCCCATGTGTTTATAACTAGAATGCATAAAAGCCCACAAGAAACCAAAACTAGAATGTGCTTAATGACCTACAGATTGAGAAACCCTGGTCTAAAGCATGTGTGGGATACCCCATGAATATATAACCAAAAAGAGCTGAATGGTCTTGTGTATTAAAGAGTTGAATTATGAATTTCTTTCTCCTGGAGAGCCTTACCGTCTACAACGAGTATTACAATCTGGTGGCCATGATTAAAGATCCAGCCAATACAAAGCTCCTTTTGGGGTGTATTTACCCTTGGCTTTAGTTTAAAACGTGACCATATAACTACAGTTTTTTAGGGTATAGTGCCCAAAAAATTTAATATCATGAAATTCTGTGTGTTGGTAACTAAAGGTTGTGTAATGAATATGACAGTTCAGCTGAAGCTGATCTTATAGAAGTGCACTTATATATTTATATTTCCATCTCAGAGTGCTGGAGGGTTTCTCGTCTGCCTTCGGGGAGTGCTCCTGTCCATTAGTGCAGACTGTGAGGAGGAGAGATCACCCAAAGGTGAAGAATGCCAGGTCCATCTGCAGGTAATAAGCACATCTGTACACCACAGCTGAACTGCACTAGAACATTCAAAGCTTCCAAAACCAATCAATGATATTTATTCTCGTTATTTTGAGGAGTATTTTTTGTTTCTGCTGTTTTTTCTTCATTTGATAGCAGCCTTTTCTCTCTCTCTCTTTCCCAGCATGAGACATGCTCACTCTTATTTGAGATCTTTTCTGGAAACGACAAGCTCTATGAAAAGCCAGAGTCCCTGGCTGAGGTTCTGCTGGGGTGGCAGAAGAAGTACTTTGAGAGCTCAAGGAGAAACTTAAAGAACCATGAGACTCCTCCCCCATTCTTCATGTCTTTCATCTTTAGTTTCATTCCCACGATCTTTCAATAATAATAAATTATAAATAATTAAATGTATTTTATAATAATAAAAGATATTTTCACCCATATTTTAAGTGGTTTTAGTGTATAAAAAACTGCATGTGACTACTTATGGACTGCATTTTTAAACTAAATGTCACATCAACTGCCAGGGAGAGGAAAGGTTTCAGTCAGCAATCCAAGCTTTAGGGAGAGAGTACAAGAGCAATATGGATGTACAGCTGTAATTAAAGCAAAGGATGGCTGTACAGAATATTACACCAGGACATTGATTACTTTATCAAACATGTTATTCTAGTTTCTAGGCTTCATATCTCAGAATCAGAGTAACCTACAGACATGATACACATATAACTATCTACAAGACCTATCTAACTATGGTGGTCTCATCAGTGTGTCATGAATCATCAGCAAATTATCTAGCTCATAAAACAGCTAAAATACATGAATTTCCAACTGAATTAAATCCCAGTTTAAATGCTAAAGGAGATTCCAGACATGTTTAGTGCTCTGTCCAGGTGTACATGATCAATCTGCACGCAGACTCTGACTGATCAGTGAGAGGGGTGGGGCTGAAGATATCAGCTACTGGGTTATAGAAGAAAATGATAAGGAAGGGGCTGTTAGCTCTCTTTCTTTACTTATGCAGTATTCAAATTTCAGAATAAAGGTCATGAGAAGTGATAATACTGATGCACATAAATAACAAGCATTATTTTTTTAAGGGTTTATTTGTTTTATTTGAATTACTGTCAAGTATTTTGAAGAACTTATACATATCCTCCTCAATCTAATCAATACAAATAACTCACCAAAATTATTGCATTTTCAGCTCATCTGGCATGTTTGACTGTCTCTATACTATAAATACTTTTCTAATTGTTTGGTACAAAAAAATCCCACAAAAATGGCCTAGGGTTCTAAGGGTTAAAAGAACTGTTGCCTTTTACTATTAGGCTTGATTTTACAAAACATTAAAGATATTAAGTGTATTGGGGTATGATACTGTTCTTGATGTATTATATAAATAAATAAATAATAATATACAATATAAATAAACAGTAATATAAATAATACTGTTTTCTTTTAAATGAAGAAAGCCATAAAGTGCATACCTATATCCACTACAAGTAAGTAAAATAGGAAGCCTGCCTTCATTTCAACCCATCATAAATAGCAACTGTCAACCCTGGCCTTATGAAGGACTTATTAACTCCATGTGCTGCCCTCTAGTGGTGTGTCAAATGCAGCTCAGGCAGAAGTCGTTTTGGCCAAGAACCTTTACCTTTAATGTCATACATTACCTCTTCACAGTTTGGACATTTTAATTGCCTTGCTCAACAATGTTTGTAGCAGCAAACCAGATATCAGCTCATGCAGAACCTGTAAAAGGCTGGTTTAGAAAATTCAGTGATTGAATGTTATTTTAGTTCTGATGTCTTTATTCTAATGCCATCATTGCAGTTTTGGACAGAAAGTTTACATACAGTCATCAAGAAATGTTGTGGCTTTAAATGACTACCTTTATATACATAGTAACCAACTGTTAAACTTGGTGGTGGTAGCATGCTCTGTGGCTGCTGAAATGGACCAGAGAAGGAGGACTATCTTCAGACTAAACACCTCAACCTCTGCACGAAGCACGTGACCAGTGGTGGCAAAATGAACCCCTCCTCACAGCTGCCTTACATTAACGCCTACACCCTCCTCCCCCCTCCCCACAGCAGAGAGGTCTGGCCTGATCTCAGATCAGCCCCATTCCCACCAACCAGATGGGCGAGGACCCCACGCGTCATTCGCAAACCCAAATACTAGTAGCTGCCCTACATTTCGCCTGTTCGTAAACAAAGAAGCGGTTTGTATTTCCACACACTGTGAGCTCGGGTGAGGGCGGCGCCGGTTATCCCGACTGACAGAGACAGAGGTGGTGTAGTTTAGGTGAACTCGGTTGGCCACAGAAGCAGTGTGTGTGTATGCTGAGCTCAGGCATATGTACGGACAGCTGTCCGCCGCGGAGCTGCTCGCCTGTGTTTGTATGAGAGTGAAGCGGCGGCGGAGGAAGGCTGAGGACTCCGCTCCGAGCAGAGCTGCCGGCGCCGTGGTGTGGGTCTGCGGGCTGCGCTCACAGCGGAGGACGTGCTTCGGGTGCTCGGTGTAGTGTGTGTGTGTTGTGTGGGCTGTCTTCTCTCTGTCGTTATAAGCTGGTATCTGATCTGTCCGGCTCGGGCGGCTCGTTTATCTCTCTGTACAGTGAGATTATTGAGATTATTCTCCCGCGGCGGTTAAATCTCACCGTTTCTCTGCGACCGTGTCAGAAAAACGCGGCTCAGCGGCTCAGCCGGCAGCTCCGATTCGGCTCGGCTATAAATACACAGCTTTGTTTCCTCTCGGCCAAAATCGGAAGCTCGTCTGCTCAACCCGCTCTTCACTGTTGGCAGAGATCCTCGACCCGCTCTCGCTGGGCCGCCGGAGGAAGAGCCGGGACCTACGACACCAGAATAACGTCCGTTTAAAGCGGACAGTAACGCCGCTCTTCTCCGGCCTGTCGCACACAGACCGAACGCCTTCAGCCCCGACTTTGATGGAAATCCCCGGCTGGGCTCCGCATATCAAACTCAACCCGCCGCGCTCAGAGCCCGAGGGCAGAGAGCTGTAGAGCAAAGTGGCAGCGAGACTGAGGACCCCGCCGCTCCGGGACACCATGTCCGAGGACAACAATGCAGACAAGTTTATTAAGGTGAGACCGGATCCGATACAGGTGGTGACTCTGTGTCATCTCTGGCAGTTTTGTGTCATCTCTGGCAGTTTTGTGTCATCTCTGGCAGTTTTGTGTCATCTCTATGGCAGGTCTGTGTCTGCTCTGTCTGTCTCATCTCTATGGCAGTTCTGTATCTGCTCTATGGCAGCTCTATGGCAGCTCTATGGCGACTCTGTGTCTGCTCTGTGTCATCTGTGTCGGCTGTGTGTATGCTCTATGGCAGTCCTGTATCTGCTCTGTGTATGCTATATGGCAGTCCTGTATTTGCTCTGTGTATGCTCGATGGCAGTCCTGTATTTGCTCTGTGTATGCTCGATGGCAGCTCTGTGGCGGCTCTGTCTCATTTCTGTATCGGCTCTATGGCAGTTCTGTATCTGTTCTGTCTCGGCTCTATGTTGGCTCTGTGTCGGTTCTGTGTCTGCTCTATGGCAGTTCTGTATCTGCTGTGTTGGCTTTATGGTGGCTCTGTGTCAGCTCTGTCATCTCTATGGCGGCTCTCTGTCAGCTCTGTCATCTCTATGGCGGCTCTCTGTCAGCTCTGTCAACACATGAACAACCAGGCCTAATAAAATGAACTAATTAGTTAACTAATGTTAATGTTTTCCTACTCCAGTACTTCTCCAGGCTTCTCGGTGATAGAAGAGTACTTTAACTTGAGTGTGGGTTAAAGTGTCCCTTTATCTGTTTTCTTTACATTTGTGGAATTAATTAATGTGATGGTCCTTTTTATTTAGTTTTTCTTTGCTTGTTCTTAGAGGAACATTTTATTTGTATATAATTTTTAGTTTTAGTTTTATTGTGGATAATAAATAAGTGACTTGAGAGAATGTCAGGATACAACCACACATAAGGTCAGTGTGAGAGGGTGAACTGCAATATGCTAATAATAATAATAATAATAATAATAATAATAATGTTAGTTTTGAATTATTGTTCATTTTATAGTCCAAAAAGAAATGGTGTCCATGCTTTAATTTGTCACCCATTTTTTCATACTTATGGGTGTGAGTTTACTGAGTTTTATACACACCCAGTTACACACATTGTGAAAAAGCAGACCATTTATGACACACTTAACCACATTACTCAGATTAACTCTCCTGGCTGAGCCCCAGTCAGTCATAAATGTAGTAGATAATGTAAATCATTCACACTTCACATTAAAATGATCATCACTGACAGTTCTTAAACATGATGGAACTGAATTTTGAGTTTGATGTTGAGGCACAGCTCCATTGACATCTGTTCAGATCTTGACCACATAAGACTGCAAGGACAGACCATGGATGCATTTCTCAAGGTTTAAAACCTGAAATATCATAAAATAGTCAACCAACCATCATGTTTAACACATGAAAAATGGGGAAAGTGCTGTAGGTGAAGTCACTATGCCAAGACTACAATGCAGCAATGTGCTTGTTTTTCTAATCAATGGTTAACAGTGTCATCGAGTCCTAATTAATAGATTATCTTCAGTAACCCCAACTGATAAGCAGGTGAATTTATTAAAGACATAAAGATGATCACACAGCCTAATAGCCTATAAATGGTAGGCTACAGTAACTTGGAAGCTAACTGCAAGGTATGTTTGGAAAAAATGTGCTGCAGGTACAGGGGTTGGACAATGAAACTGAAACACCTGTCATTTTAGTGTGGGAGGTTTCATGGCTAAATTGGAGCAGCCTGGTGGCCAATCTTCATTAATTGCTCATTGCACCAGTAAGAGCAGAGTGTGAAGGTTCAATTAGCAGGTAAGAAAAGTGAACAGTGAAAGACAGAATTTATACTGACAGACATATTTATTGATGCAATCAAATCGCAACTAGTCGGGACTGAGCTGTTTGTAAAAGCATGTGTGCTTTGTGGAGACATTGAGGCCTCATGATGACCCTAAAATTCTGTTTGTAGACCTTGTTCTGCTAAAATGTGAAGTCACAGTACTTTTAAGTTAAAATTAGATGCAACACAAAAGTATATTTAGTTTATTTCATTTACGTGGTGAAAAATTGTGGTAGATATTCAGCTACCTTTCATTTTGGTGTATCATGGGTTTGGTGCATGTTTGAGTGATCATAATGCTTTTCCTCTTTGATAAAAAATGATTCTGTTTTATGTAATAATCAGCACAAAAACATACAATTAGCAGTGTTTTTTCTTTTTCATATAAAAATCATTAGTATGGTTGGGCGACACATCGATATTGGGATATAAACAGTGTGATATGTGTTGAGGTGATATTTATGTAGAGTTTAAAAGTTTTTTAATCTTGCAAAAAAATTGTTTTTCTGCTCCATCACTTTGTTTTGGCCCCGTGCTCTCAGCTCCTCCTCTACTCTGCTACCCTCTGCCCCCGTTTGCACTCTCATGTACACATGAGGGGGGCATGAGACCAAGTGTGTAAAAAGAAGAAATGAGGATCAAGTTTAAATACAGTAAATACAGTTGTCCATGTTGCCCAACCCCAGTGATCTAGTAACAGATGTGCTTGACGAAGTGCACCTCCTGGCATGAGGGCCAGACAGCCCAGCAGAACTCTACACAGTGAACCATGCTACCAAGATTAGTGTGCATTATTCAAGACTATAATAAGACTGTCCTAATAAAGTACTATATGTTTTAATAATTGCATCTGAATGTGCAGAATTAGGTAAACAAACATCTTCCACTACCAACTGTTTTCAGTTGGAGGAGTCTGTCGAGCCCAGGGTTATTACGTGGGCTGGATAAGCCGTCGTTTAGTAAGCAGTTTGTTAGATATCTATCAGATAATACGGACATACCACAACAGCTCAGTCTTAATGCTGTTTGAATTAGGGGCATGTTTACACTACATGTTAAAGTGGATTATTTTTATGGATTGACTACTGTCTTGAGCCAAGTAAACTTGTATATTGTACAAAACTACACACTCGTGTGAGGAATTCATTGTTTGCTAAGGAGCTTTAACAAATGCACACTCTGACGTTCTGGTTTAGCTCACGTTTCTGTCAGGTGGCTTTAGTTTAAGTGAGGGGAAAACTAGTTTTGGTACTTTCTGTCACAGCACAATACCACCTTGTATACAGCATCCACAACATGGCGTCCCCGTGGAATTGTTTTTCTTTTTTTTTGGTTTGTGGTGTAGATTTTTTTTTTTTTTTTTGTGTGTGTAGACTTTAAACACTCACTGGAAGGTAGAGACATATTACATGTTGGCTTCATAGTAATCATTGAAT
The DNA here is from genome assembly GCA_034509495.1 of Acestrorhynchus altus. Taxonomy (NCBI): domain Eukaryota; kingdom Metazoa; phylum Chordata; class Actinopteri; order Characiformes; family Acestrorhynchidae; genus Acestrorhynchus; species Acestrorhynchus altus. Next base: position 11,355,081 of record CM067522.1, on the reverse strand, counting down.
AATTAATTGATATTTAAAACCGAACAATTCATCAGTTAATGGAGAAAATAATGAGCAGATTAGTCCATATAAAATTAGTTGGATACAAAATGTTAAAAATTATTTTCTCTGCCTTCAATTCCTTTATTTATGTGTTCATTGGTTTATTTTTCTTTTCAAAATGGATACTTTTATATATATTTCCATTCCCTATTTATTTATGTTTGTTCAGTCAAAAAATAAGAAACTCCTGTTTTTATTTCTTTAAGCTAATTAATATCAAAATAAGAGGGGTTATGCTGGGTGTGCTGGGCTATGGTAAAGGCATTGTATTGTTAAATGGCCATCATACAGTGAAAATATCATTACTGCAACCATAATGGTGCATTAATATCAGTATTATTCCCACAGGAAAGTTCCATCTTGGAAGAGTACAATATCAACTGGACGCAGAAGCTGGGTGCTGGAATCAGTGGACCTGTAAGGTGTGTTTTAACTTGCATCTTATTAAAAATGTCCATGAGCATGTGTAAGTTCAGTACTGCCTGCCCCCTTGATCGGTGGTCTGGCCAGGTTGTACATTTCAAATTCACCAACCATTACCAAGCGAGTAATTTGTGGAGTCCCACAGGTGGTAAACACTTCCAGAACTGGGTGTTCTTAATGAGGCATTTTCACATAAATTTTATCTACTGGCGCAGAGCTGGATCACCCTCTCGCTTTATTTATACTTATGCTTTTTTGAGGTTGTGTGTTTTATGACTTATTTTACAGCCCAGATCTTTAGTTATATAAGCCTTGTTGCCAGTCTCCAGGGCTCTTGAAGGCACGTACTTGGTACGCTATGCTGTTTGAGGCCAGGGGGAAAAATGCCAGGAGAGTTGGGTTCACACTAATTCACTGACCTTTCTCAAGCTGTCTTCCTTATCTGTGTTTCACTTTATGACTGAGGTCTTGAATCATTTTCTGACAGCTTAGAATGAACGCTGTCATTGCTTGGCTTGATTTAGTTTTTAAATATAAATTTAAACCCAAACATCAAACTGAAAGCTCTGTTTCCAAGATTGCTGTACGTAACTCGACCATATTTAAAACTATTGTCCTGTTCTTGAAACAGCTTGCAGACTTTATCAGCCAAATGGGGTTGTCTAGGATTGGATATGGATTGGCTTGACCTACATCCTAGCAGTCTTTGCTTACACAGGAAAGCAAATTTTGTATGTAGGTCTTTATGCCACTGCTCCCTTTTGCATACTCCTCTAACTAGTTCTATGAAATTTGCTCAATGAACAAGGTTCTTGAATGGAACTATATAATCTGAGCTTTGGATCAGTATTATAGTTTGGGTTTTTTGGGGGGGATTTCTGTGAGCAGTGTTTAGAAGATTAACTTTTTTTCTGTCTGGTAAAATAAAATTTATCCATGTACTTTTTAAAGTTTTTTTGTTTTTTTTTACTTTAGTTTCTTATTAGTGTTCTGAGTTTAACGACTTCTTTTCTTGTTTATGTAAAAATGAGCCAGTGTTGTTCTACCTATGTGTAGGCCATGTATCAGCTTTGGACAAACGTCTTACTGAGTAAAGCTTTTGATCTTATAAAACTTTATTAATAGATTAGCAAACAAGGCAGTAAAATTACATGCCTAATCACTAGTGCCACATCTACATTCAGGCCCATTGCCAAGTATTTGTCTCTGCTTCAGGAGGAGCTTAATATTAGGAATGGTGCAGTTTTTGCCCCATTTCCTGGAGATATCTGTGCGTGGTGGCTCTTGATGCAGCCTTGGTCCACTCCTGAAGTTCCCCCAAGTTCTTGAATTAACTTTTTTGTGACAATGCTCTCAAGGCTGTTATCTCTTGTTGCTGGGGCACTTTTTCCCGCCTCATTTTCCGCTTTTGGACAGCTTTCCATCAGTATGCTTTGATCGAGCACTCTTACAAAATCCGGTAATGACCACCTTTGGCTTACCTTCTTGTGGAGGGTGTCGATGCTTGTTTGGACAGCTGTCAGGTCAGCTTTCTCATGAGCTTTAGGTCACACAAAACACAAAACCTTGAAATGTCACTTTATGCTTAATGAAAATGACAGTTTACCCCTTTTAATTCAATTATACTATAATGTACAATATTACATATTAAATGTAATATACAGTGAATTGAGAGTAACACCACAGTAACTAGTGGATGTGCTGCTGTTTGTAGCTTCATTGCGAGACATACTATCGTAGCATCAGTTACATACATAAGAGTATTGAATATTTGCTACTACTCTTAAGAAGGTTCTGCACTGTTTTTATTTGTTTATTCAGGCACCACAACAATGAATTATGCAGACCATCATCATGAAGACTAAAATGAACACTCCCATGACATTTAACAGCAGACAGTGACAGTAGGGGGGAGGAGGAGGGGGATCTAAAATTAGTGGATATTTATATCTTAACTTTAATTATGCTTTGTTTTGGTTTTGGAGCTTTACAGCAGGCAGATGTAATGCACGTTTTCTTTCCCTTGTTAGATATACTCTAAAGTAACCGAATGACTGAAGTAACATTTTGTTTCACCAGGGTTTGTGTAAAAAAGTCAACACAAGAACGGTTAGCCCTGAAGATCCTGATTGACAGACCTAAAGCACGCAATGAGGTATTGAACAATGCATTTATCAACTCAAGTTCTCTGACATCGAGTGGATCAGTGTATCACAGCTGGGGACATGGTACTTTCTTCCAAGCACGTTGGCTGCCCAGCACTGATGCATGATCTGCGATGGGGGAGAGTCCTAATAAAAAAATAAATAAAAAAATATATATATATTGGCTATATAGGCTAATTTTTATCTGTAGTCCCTGGCCAAATCCTTAAACTGCTGTACTAGTCTTAGCAAAAGTATTGCATACAAACAATGGGAGTTTGTGTGATGAAAAATGAAAGCCATGAAAAAAACAAACATGCAGTTCAACTTAATTCAAAATAATTCTCCTTTTTTTTTAGGTGAGACTTCATATGATGTGTACTTCTCACCCCAACATTGTCCAGATTTTGGAGGTGTACGCCAACAGTGTCCAGTTTCCCCATGAATCCAGTCCGAGGTAGGATGTCTGCTCTTCTCCCCTGTGTTCTCTTCTCATGATCATTCTGTCTTTCTTACTCTTAATGTATTCACCACATCTTACAGAGCAAGATTATTAATTGTTATGGAGATGATGGAAGGAGGGGAGCTGTTCCATAGAATCAGTCAGCACAGACACTTTACGGAGAAGATGGCCAGCCAAGTTACTAAACAGGTACATGCTTATCCAGTTTGATAAGATCTGTCAGCAGTCATTTGAATAGTCATCATGTACCAGGGGTGTCGCTCATTTGAGGCATTACACAGTCCAATGTCAGGGGTCTTTTTTTTATTTTATTTTACTCTTCAGGAAACCCACCCCTCCACAAAATTCGGATTGGTTTGGAGTTTTTCTCTGTTCTCTCACCCATGTCCTGAAATTCTGATTGGTTCTGCCTCAGGGATGGGCCACTGGTTTATAAAATGTGAATTTGGCTTCCAGTTTTGATTATTTTGCTTTCTTCCCATTCATAGAGATAAAAGCCTGGTCTGACTGGAAATAACTGCCATTTGGTGTTTAGGAGAGTGGATTTATTTTAATAAATGTCTGAACTATTTGTAAATTTTTGATTAAATAGTTGCCCTTGAGAACATGGATGGTAAATGTACTTGGCCTTTATTGGGCTGGTTATAGTTCATAAACTGCATGTTTGACACCCCTGATTTCTACAGTATGGTTATCAGTGTTCCTAAAGGTGACCAACCTTCATTTGGTTTTTGATGTTATTGATATTTTGCAGTATGTTGTAGCTCATTTGGTTTGAAATTAAACATGTTAAAATGCTTTCTTTTATTTTATGTTTAACTGTTGACAGTTTTAAATGACCAATGGTTAGTTGGTTGCTGAGATCTTTCTGGGCAGGCTGTGTTGCATCCTTATGTTTTCGTGTTGATCCGTGACTGACAGTCAGTATTTCAGCTGGAACAAATCTTCACGTTTTCTGAATGTGTGAACCACCCATTTTACCACACTATTGTGGAACCCCCACAATTCCTATTAGGGGTTCATGATCTCCCAGAGCCAGACCACCTGCAAGTTACAGGAATTGTAACCAAAATTATGTACATGATGTCGTTATTTCCATGGCAGGAGTGTGCCGCACAGCTCCAGGGTTTTGGGTTCAAGTATCGCTCCAGTGTTTCTCTCTGAGGAGTTTGGATTGTTTTGTTCAGTTGGGGTTCCTTCAAGTGCTCCAGTTTCCTTCCACTTTTTAAAAACACATGGCACATTAATTGCCAATGCTAAATTGCTCCCTGGATGCAATTGTGTGAGTGAATCAGTGTGCGTTTGCTGTGATGGACTGGTGCTCTATCCAGGGGGTATTCCTGCCTTGCACCTAGTGATTCCAGGTTGGGTCCGAATCCACGACACCCCTAGAAGAAGAATCAGAGAAGAAGATTGATTAATTAATTTATCATTTGGAAAAGGAATGATGTTCTTATGTCGTTTACTGGCATTCTGCCTTTTAACCTTATGGCTGGGCTGCATAGCAAAAACCACTATTTTAGCTGCAGACTGTACAGTAGACTGGTAGACTGCTCTGACTGTCTAATAAACCAGTTCCCAGTATTATACAATTAAATAATTCTTTATTTTGGCACATTATGTAGATGAGTGTTTTGTGAAATAATGAATTGTTTCCATTAGCCATTTTCTGAATTCTTTTCAGGTTTTGAATGATTGTGCGTGTTACCCTACAGATTGCTCAAGCTTTGGAACATTGTCACTCTCTGAATATTGCACATCGAGACTTGAAACCAGAAAACCTGCTGTTCAAGGACAATTCACTGGTAATCTCCTTTTTTCTACTGTAAAGTTTTGCCATCGAAAACTTTCAAACTAAGAATTCAAGCAAGTAACTCTTATTAATTTCGGATTTGTTTTAGTGTTTATCTGATGACTGACCAGCATGAAAGATTTTGTAATGTGTTATAATGTTTTCTCATTAACTTTTAACAGGATGCTCCTGTGAAATTATGTGATTTTGGTTTTGCTAAAATTGACCAAGGCGATTTGATGACCCCACAATTCACTCCTTACTATGTAGCACCTCAGGTAACGTGTTCTCATAATATATTCTGTATCTTATTTTTGGTTGATTATTGGAACAGATGTTGTTATCATTTTTACTACTGATCAACATTATGACCACCTCCTTATGTGTACATTCACTGTCCAGTTTATCAGTTCCTCTTACCATACAAGTTGTCTATGATATTCCTGATATCAAATTCGATACAACACAGAATACACCAATGTGCATGCACCAGTATACATGAAGCTTTGTTTTAAACATGGTCTTAATTGAGACCAACAAGATGTTTAGTTTTTAATTACTTGGCTACCAGACTACACTGAAAAAAAATACTATTTTTTTTGTTTAAATGTACATTATGATGATCATGTTTTGTATTTACATCATTATTCTGGGTATATTTGTACTGAGTCCTGTACGTTCCACACTGCAACTTGAGCAGTGAGCTACCTTACTGTTGATCTGGGAATGTTGTTCACAATGGAATGTAACCTCTTGTGATATAAAATATCCCTGTAGATTTTGGAATAGCCATAGCCTGCTCGGCTCATTCGGCAAAGAGCTGCTAAAATGCTGGGAAGTTGAAACATGGAGGTTGGCCTAATGTTATGGATGACCCGTGTATTCGTTTATGAATGTCATTTTATTTATTTATTTTTATATTTTTTGCATTTTGTAGGTATTGGAGGCACAACGACGCCACCAAAAAGAAAAGTCTGGAATTATACCTACCTCGCCCACCCCATACACATACAACAAGGTATAAGGTCTTCTTACTATTGTTTAAAGAATCAGATATTCTCATTTCTTTGACTATTTGGGTTTCAACGGATCGAAATTTTCACTTTTGCTTTGCTGGTTTACACAGTATATGCAGGGAAAAGGGACCGCTGCTCATTCATATGTTTCTTCTGAAATCGTAGGTGTTTAAAATTTTCACCTTTTCTATTGGAGTATTTAGCTACATGGACTAGACAAGCTTTGTCCATGTGCATTTGCACATCTGTGTGAGCAGTGGATTTAACTGAAAGTAGCTGAATGCATTCATTAGAAGGAATGTCCACAAAAAAATGTATAAAAATCTAACCGTCTTAAAGTAAAAGTACTGCATCAAGCCTACAACCTATTGACATCACAATCATCACCAAACTGATGACATTCCAAATTGTTGTATTCTCTGGTCTTCATGTTGGTTTGTCTTATCTAAAAGCATTCAGTCTTCACAGTGCTCAAACTGATAGAGGACATTCCGCGCGATTAAACGTTTGAACAGCCAGCCAGCCAGTCAGTTAATCAGTTTTTCACGTTCTAGTGTTTTGCTCACTTTCAAAATGAATGGGGTGAAAGAAAGTTTCTATTTGTTGTTTTTCTGTTTCTTTCTTTTTTGTTTTGATCCCAATTTTCCCATCTCAGTTTGGAAGTAGCAATTACCCAACCCTTTTAGGAGCCTCATAGTATTATTAGTATATCTTAGTATATTAGTATGATGAAGATAAGCACATTCCTCCTCCGATACATAGGAATACACAGTCTCCGTCACTGCTGGGTCCCCAGCTCCTATAAAGTGACATCTGTACCAGTTGAACTGGGTGATGTGACTAGATTGTGCTCTCTCCCCACATCTCTTCCAATGCAATGCTGGCTGGCACAGGTGTCATTGTGGGGAGAGAGTGCTATCTACCCCCCCCCAGAGGGCCACTCGTTGCTCTTGCTACGTTTTAACTGTTGAACACCTCTATTGTGAAAGTTTTTTTTTTTTTTTTTTTTTTTTTTTTTTTTACTTGGCTGTGCCATTCTGTGTGCCTATATGACACTGTAAACATGTGGGTTTCAGGGAATTCTGAAATTCATACATTGCTCTCAGTCACATACATTTTGTTTGTGTGTTTCAGAGCTGTGACTTGTGGTCCTTGGGTGTGATCATCTATGTGATGCTATGCGGCTATCCCCCATTTTATTCCAAGCACCACAGTCGTACTATCCCTAAAGACATGCGCAAGAAAATCATGACCGGCAGTTTTGACTTCCCTGAAGATGAGTGGAGCCAGATATCCGAGATGGCAAAGGACATTGTCCGGAAGTGGGTATATGCTTAAATGCTTAAGAACTACCATTTTACAACAAACAAACCAGAACTACACCAAAGCAAAAAGTTGCTTCCCTTGTTTCTAGTAATGATTTTTCATGATTTGTGTGGATGTTGAACCATAAGTTTCCATGTTGATGTCCAAATCATTAAGAGTGTTTTTTTGCATCCACTGTAGCCCAGATCACTCAGTTTCTTATTATTGCATCCTTGATAAGAATCACATGAGTAAACATTGCTACTTAGATTTTGCACTTTACACTTAGATTCTTCAGTGAATGTAACAATATAAACACTGTTCTTATCCTTTTCACTGAATTTCACAATGGACTATATATACTATATACTCCTCAAATGTAATTTGTCAGTTGAATTAAAAAGTAAACAGTGGAAACAGCTGGTCTTGGTTATACTGTGCAGTTCCCTAAAGCCACAGACTGGCTTTCTGGCTAAATTAAAAGTGTCATATGTGTTTATCTTTTGCTCTGTTGTTTCACAGAACAGTGGTATTAAATGCTATTATCATTAACAAATGATCGTTCATGTTGTTGCTGGGAGGTATAATGGTAATGAGATCCTATGGCATTAAAAAAATTTATTTGACCCAGTTTATCAAATTTGGAGAAAGCTGAAAAGCACATTCTGCATCAGGATCAGTTGGTAGTATCACAGCACTGGTTGAAATGAATTCCAAAAATATATTTTATGTTTAGGTCTGTAATGAAAAACTTTTCACTTGTTAATTTTTTTTAATTATTTTTCACACTATGTGCCATGATAATATTCAGAGGTCACCAAGCCTGTGGGCTGTATGTAAAATGATGGAATAGGTTTTGGAGGGATGCTAATGCCATAAAGTCATGTTATTTCTGTTGTTTCAGGCTGCTGAAAGTGAAGCCTGAAGAAAGGCTGACCATTGAAGGTGTACTGGCCCACCCCTGGCTTAACTGCACTGAGGCCTTGGACAATGTGCTTCCCTCTGCTCAGATGATGATGGATAAGGTGAGCTGTATGTTAGAAATGTGGAGAAATTTACACTGCACTGAAAGTGTGTGTGTGTGTGTGTGTGTGTGTGTGTGTGTGTGTGTGTGTGTGTGTGTGTGTGTGTGTGTGTGTGACTGACTGACTGACTATTGGTAGACATGAGTACTGTAAACATCACAGTAATACCTAAAATGTACTGCATGGGGAAATAAAAACTGTTGGTACACAAGCTCACTGCTGAAAGCAAAGTATCATGGTAAAGATATTAAGAAGCCCCTGGCTGTCTGTTGTATTGTGTGGACATTTAATTGCAAAGTGGATCAGTAGAGCTGGTCTGGAATAAAATCTTTTTTTTTTTTTTAATCAGCAAAAAGGAAACAAATGTTGAATGTTTTGCACATATGTGAATGATGTGGACTGTGTGTTTGAGCAGGCTGTTGTAGCTGGGATCCAGCAGGCTCATGCAGAACAGCTGGCAAATATGAGAATACAGGACCTCAATGTCAGCCTCAAGCCACTGAGCTCTGTTAACAACCCTATTCTGAGGAAAAGGAAGCTGGGGTTGCTAGGGTAGGTCTCTCTCTCTCTCGCTCTCGCTCGCTCTCTCTGAGTTTCCCAAAAACTGCTTGAAAAATGGTGTAGTAGAGAACACCGAAGCCTGAGATGCAGTTAATCACCTGGATAACCCCACATACCAGACCAATTGGGAATGACTCCTTTGATAATCTGTAACATACTTTTGATATCCTCTAACATTATGAAATTATAAGGGGTATGTCTTCGGTTCACAGTAGAGTTCAACTGTCCATTCTAGATCTACAATAGTCTGCTTAATATTTGTATACATATACTAATATTTTAACCCTTAAAGGCAAACTGTGCTAAACAAATTAAACCACACTGGTTTTATCAACAAATCGACATGTGTGAACTTTAAAGCTTGTGCTTGATTCATATTGTTAATATATTAGCTTTGTTTTCTCTGTCCATGCAGTACAAAGCCTAACGATAACTTCTTCATCAACGACCCTGAAAACGGAGCAGAGGACTCCAATGTGGCTCTGGAAAAACTGAGGGATGTCATTGCACAATGCATCCTGCCACAAGCTGGTGAGAGAGCCAAACACATACAGTGCATCCGGAAAGTATTCACAGCGCTTCAATATTTGAACATTTTATGTTCCAGCCTTATTCTAAAATGGGTTACATTTTATTTTTCCCATCAAAGTTTTACACACAATACCCCCTGATGATTGGACATTATTTAGAAAGACACACATACAAACACACATCCAGACATATAAAAGGTCCCATAGTAGAAAGTGCATGTCAGTCCACAAACCAAGCCATGAAGTCTAAGGAATTGCCTTTAGACCTCTGAGACAAGATTGTATAGAAACACAGATCTGGTGAAGGGTACAGAAAATATCTACTGCATTCAAGGTCCCAACGAGCACAGTGGGCTCCATAGAAGTTGTTTGGCCTCCTGGCCAAACTGACTGGCCATGGTAGGAGAGCTTTAATCAGGGAGGTGATCAAGAACCCAAACATCACACAAACAGAGCTCCAAGTCCTTAGAGCTCCTAAGCATTCTCAGACCATGAAAAACAAAAAGATTGAACTTTTTTGAACTGTTCATCACCCAGTCAATACCATTCCTACAGTGAAGCATGGTGGTGGCATCATGCTGTGGGGATGTTGATCTGCTGCAGGAAATGGGAGACTAGATAGGGTTGAGGGAAGTGACTGCAGTGATGTACAGAGATAACCTGCTCCAGAGCACACTGGACCTTAGACTGAGACAAAGGTTTACCTTTCAACAGGATAACAACCCTAAGCACACAGCCAAGATAAAAATGAGTGTCTTCAGGACAACTCTGTGAATGTCCTTGAGTGGCCCAGCCAGAGTCCAGACTTGAACCCAAGTGAACATCTCTGGAGATATCTAAAAATGAACGTGCACTGACGCACCACATCCAATCTGAAGGTGTTTGATAGTTTCTGCAAAGAAGAATGGAAGAAACTTCCCAAAAGCAGTGTGCTGGGCTTTTAGCATCATACTGTAATTGCTGCCAAAGGTGCTTCAACAAAGTATTGAGCAAAGGCTGTGAAAACGTGCACAGGTTATATTTTTGTTTTATTTTTTTATAAATTTGCAAAAATTTCAAACAAACTTTCCTCACTTTGTTATTGTGGGGTATTGTATGTAGAATGTTATGGGAAACAGTGAATTGAATCCATTTTGGAATAAGGCTGTAACATAAAATGTGCAAAAAGTGAAGTGCTGTGAATACTACTTCTCAATTTGGCTGTGATGTATACAGGAGAAAATGAAGATGAGAAGCTGAATGAGGTGATGTATGAGGCATGGCGATTCAACAGGGACTGCAAGCTGCTCCGTGATGGACTGCAAGGGCTGAGCTGGGATGGTAAGTCTCCAGGAACCATGTGTTTCAATATTTTTCAACCCAATTTGTTGCATCTGTGTCTTTGCCGAATACTATGAATAAAGGTCTGAATATATTCCAAACATGAGCCTGCGAAAACCTCTCCATATAAGAAATTACCATATATTTTCTCTCCAATAGACTAGTGCCTTTCTGTAAGGAACTGATACTGAGATCTGGATTTCTGGGTGTTCAGCTCAGAATTGGTTTGTGCTGCGGATGTGACAGAGTAGATTGAAAATTAGGTTGGAGTTAATATTTTAAATTAGGGTTCAAGCACTTATTGCATTGAAATTCTTTGTAATTGTTCATGCTTGTCTTATTCTTTTGTCTTTTGGTTTTCCACTAAATTTGAATCAGCCAGGACAAACCAATTGGAAACCATGGAGACACATAACTTTTATCAAATGGTAGTAAATTCTCTCGTTACTCAGACACTCCACTTCAGCAAAATTCTTTTTTCCTGGATGCTTGGCTTAGGACAAACAGATTTCCTCTTTCCTCTGTTAGGTCTTAAGAACAATCATTGAGTCATCCTAATGTGTCTTACAGATGTACTTTCAAATAACCATTAGTTAGGAATTCACAGATTAGGGAAATTAGAAGTTGTACTTTTCAAAGTAACTCCTGGGATTTTTTGTCCTATATTCTCAAATTTGGTATTGAAATACTTTGTGGCCTTTAGGTAAATAATGTTGCCTTTTTTATTCTAAGGTAATGTTGCCTTCTTTTACTTGAATAGGGGAAGACATTAGAGTAGTCTTTGCTATCTGAGTATTTTTACTCATCACTGTGCCTTGTATAATAATACACATTGGACTGGGATTATGAGATGATCTGACCAACTACTAGCATCTTGGGTCCAGATTGACCTTATTCTTATTCTTGATATTGAACTCAGAGAATTGAATAAGAAGGTATTGAATGTTTATTTTGAGTTGAATTGGTGTATTCTTGACTTTATATGTTAGAATAAATTCTAAATCACTTTCACTTGTCTCCTATATTACATGCCATAATGAGCCATTTCATATGTCAAAGGGTTCCATTTAACACGCAGTAATGTCTCAAATTGTACCATGATATATTTCTGATGTGTTGACAATCTTTAGAATGTTGTACAAACCAACAGTTTAAAATTAATTTTCAGAAATGGCTTTTACAGTGTATAAGAATATGTACCTTTTTTGTTTTTCCTCTTCTCAGGTAGGGCCTTCTCTGATAAAGTGGATCGCTTGAAGTTGGCAGAAATTGTGAAACAGGCCATCGAAGAAAAAACAAACTTGGAAGACTCCCAATAGCAAGTGCTGCATTTCTATTTCCTTTTGTACTGTTTATTATAATTGTTCTTAAGCAAATAACTGTAAAGAGTAATTTTTATGTAAATTGAAGCGCATGTTTGTTTGTTTTTTCCTCCATGGACACACTCACAAGTCTGTTGTACAGCTGTAGATATGACCAAGAAGTTGTTGGTACGATTACTTTTTTCTACAGATGATGGTGAAAAATCATTTTAAAAACAAACATATTTTTGTTTTGCAAGAAAAAAGAAAAAATGGAAAAGAATTCAGTTTCAGCACCAACTGAGAAGGAATGGAGCCCTTTATTATTTGTTTAGGTTATACAATATTTTTTATAATTTGTTTTTACTTCATTTTCCTTTTAACAATTCCTGCAACTCTATTTATTAAAGAAATGAAGAATGCAGTCTTACCATGGAACGTCCAGAAAAAAGAATTTAACATATGACTTTTAAAGAAAAGAATGTGGTTTAAACATTTATTTAAGGCTTTAAGGCTCATTTATGTACATAATTTGATTTTATTACCCCCAAAACATTGCTAAGGAATTAGATCAGAGTTAAAAATTGAGATATCTTGCAAATTGCAAATAAATACATATCCTTTCATATCAGCACATTATTATACCTGTAATGTGAAATTTAGCATAAATAAGTACCTTCCATCATTTTCTAAATTCCTCTCTTGGCCTTTCTTGTTAGAGAGCTGAGTAAATGGCCATTCTAAACCAGTTATACAAGTCACTTTGGGATAGTTTTTTGGTTTGTGGTATGCAAACTCTGAGCTCCACATCTATTTGGCCACATGTAGTTCTGTTACTGTGAATTGCTAAGTAGGACAAAAATGTCCCAATTTCCATAATGCATTAAGTTAAAGAGGATGGTGGTCTTTAATATTTTATGCAAAACTTGTTTTTATTTTCATATTTTTGTTTTAAAATACCAAAAGGAAAAGAGCCTGGTGTTTGGGCAATGTTAGTCCTTTGTAACACTTACAAGCGTTTCAGCTTGTAAATGCATTTTATAATCAGCTAAGAATCTTTTACATTTTTATTTGGGGAATTTTTACACATTCTTTGGTTGTCCATTGTGGATTTGTTGGTGTGTTTAAGATCATAACAAGCCATCCCCTTTTCATCTGTTTTTTTTTTTTTTTTGGCTAAATGCATTGTGAAATGTTCCCGGTACCATTGGCTGCAACACAATCACTTCATCCATTCTTAACAGTGTGAATGGTTGTTTTTGTTCTTGAAACCCTGCATCATTTTTTCTCCAAACACACCTTTGCTCATTTCAGCCAAAAAGTTTTTACCTTAATCAGGCCACATGGTCTGTTTCTAAAATGCATCAGGCTTGTTTAGAACTTCCTTTGTAAACTTAGGACCCTGCGTTTTCCCGTGAGGATAAAGAAAGTTTTCTTCTGATTTTCTCTGCACAGTAGAAGAGTGCTTCACCACTTCAGAATCTGCTAACTCTTTCTGAATGTCTTTTCCAGTTAAACACAGGTTTTGCTTTCCTGTTCTAGCAATCCTACAACGTCTCTTTAGGTGTTTTCTTTACCTTCCAGACCTCAACTTGATCCCCTCCGTTCCTGTTAACTGGATTTCTTATTTACATCATGAACCATATATAATATTCCTACAAGCTTCTGTTCTGTACTCTAAAATCATATGAAACAAAAAAAAAATGAATAATACACTAATTTTATTTAGAATGCTACAGAATGTTTAAGCTGACTATGCTTTTTGGATCAGTTCTTATTCTTCTACTCACTTAACTATTCACAGTAACAGAATTTTTAGGGAAAATGGGATACCCAACCTTTTTGCATATCATTGTATATGTAATACTTTTACCAAGTAAATTCAGCCTTGAGTGCATTGTGGGGGTTTTTTTTTATTTACACTTTATTTCATTATCTGATAAATTACTACTCTTATCTAATTGGATATAACAGATGATGAATTATGATTTGGCAAAACTACAGCATTTCTTTTGCTCATCTATGTATGTTTGTGTTTAGGTGCAAATAAATATGGAAGTCCTGCTTCCCATTTTATCTTTAAAGGAAACAGTTCTGACAGACATGGGCAGTTGTCAGTCAGGGCCTGGTTTCCCAATGGCACCAGTGTTCATTTTTACATTTTTATACACTGTTCATACAGACAAAGGTGACTCATTTCAAATGTGTACATTTATCTTTATAATTCTGACTCTGACTTGCCTCTTATAGTCTTGGTCATGCAGGAAGTGCAAGGTATTTGCAGACAGAGAGACAATCTACCAAATGCTGGTATGGGGAAAGTAATTGGTAAAATAATGATGATCTAATAAAAACAAGGTTGTTGATTTGTACGTTTCTTATTGTATGAATACAGATTAGTGGGGGTCTATGAGTTTGGGATTTAATTATTCTTTATTGTTCCAGCTTGAAGGCTGTTTGAACACACTGTAATACACAGCCCTTAAAATCATATTCTGTATAGTAGTGGTTTTCAAAGTACTGCTGGAGTACCAATAATGTAGCCACTTTAGTGTTTACCCTGCACGCCACCCTCCTGGCTCAGCTAATCAACGAGCCCTTTCTGACTCTGAGCATGTTGGAGAAGAGGAAAATGCTAAACTGTGCACAGCAGTGGTACTCCAGCAACAGGGTTGTGGATCAGTACTGTACAGTATTTATGGTGATCACTGTGCTGTAGTGCTTTAGGAAACCGGCCAAGAGGCGTTATTTTCTCCAGTGCTGATTAGCACTAAGTGTAAGTGGATTGATTTGGCTTTTGACTGCCATAGTAACGAGTCGTCCAGATGTAGTGATGATAAGCCTCGGCACTACCCGTGTTTGGGGGTGGGGGTGGGGTGGGGGGATGGCTTCAAATTGTTTTCTACTAGAAGTTTCGTTCACAAGCCACGGACTATATAATAAGTCATTGCTTCATGACTTCAAATGCCTTTACTCCAGGTGTGGACCTACAGAGTGTCTAATGGACAAATTCATATGCCTAAACTTTACTTCAACCCTCAATAAAGTTTCACAGGATTGATATAGCTGGATTATCTCAGAAAAGTCATGTGGAGGTTTAACCTAGCCTGTATATTCATTTTTTGCTTTCAGCAAGACATGACTGAATAACTGACTTTTTTCAATGTAGCAACGCATCTGGGGCCACTTTTTTTTTTGAAGACAAGTGGTTCTCTGCATGTCGGACATACCTGCTGAGCCAGCGTCAGGTTGCCTTATGCCCAGCCCTTCTCAAACCATGATTAATCACAAAGCAAATCAGAGGTAGAGGCTTTTTTTCTAGCAGCTGTTGTCCTAGCATGGCAATATTTTTTTCTCTCTTTGTGAAACCGGTCAGAAAAGGGCTTGTGGCTCTACCAAGACCAACTTTTGCCTTGCTACTTATGAGACTCATTTGTTACCAGCGCTTCCACTTTTGTCATTTTTATTGTATTTTAATTTATTGAATTAATTTTCTATTTTACCCTTTTCTGATGTGGCACATGAGCACTTATCATTTCATGATGGAAGACCTGTACCTCAGACAGTATTTTTTTGTCTTATTCTCTTTGAAATGTTCTGACCATGCTGAAATATTTGTATTAAAGGAATTCCTTGCTATAACATTGATGAAGTGTGTTCTTGTGTGTGTGTGTGACCACATGCATTTGGTTTCATTTACACAAAAATACAATAAAAATAAACGCACCAAGAAGGAGTTGTTAGAATTTAATTCAATTTTATTTTATGTGTGAATGTAATGATCATTTATGTAAGTGATGACAGAGTTAGAGGGACAGGATGTTTACTAGGGAAAACAGTTGAATGGCTCTAGTACCCTGTTGGACCACCTCTAGACTGGATACAACATAAGATAAGATGGGCACGGAAGCATAAAGGTTCTGTATGGTATCCTGCGGTACATTTTGTTCACAGATGTTGTAGCTGGGTCTTTAGATCCATCCCACTCATGGGTTGCTGAAGTTGGCGTCCCAGCTGCTCCCATAAATGCTTGATTGGATAAGGATAAGGAAGTGTTGCGATCTGGCAGAGACATTCCTGGGAAACCCTTGCTTTAGATGGGTCACCATTAACCTGCTGAAAAAATGCCAGTTGGAAGTCCTGCCATGAGTTGTTGCCGATTGCATCACAACCAGGTGACAGACTTCTAGTTGATTCCTAGATCATCACACCAGTAGATGGGGTGGTGTGCACCTCATTGCAAAGGCAGAATTGAAGGGCTCACTATGAGGCCGCCATATTCAAACCTGTTGTCGGATTCATTGGTAAAAGCTATAACGTTCCAGTCCTGTTCGTACATGTCATGTAATCATTGGTCTCAACACCTCTTAACAGCTTGATCAGAGGGGCCTAGGTAGCATGCAGTTTGTTGAAACAACCATCCTGCTTCTCACAAACCAATGATTTGCCTCACTCAATGTTTGTGAACTGGGCACAATGTCTTAGTTGTAGAGGCATGTCTAGCCATCAACAATCTCACCAAGAGGAACACTGCTGAAAAGTACCCACCAACGGGGGTAAAGCACATTTAAGGCTTCTGCCAAGATCCAGTTTCTAATCAAACATTTCTTCCTGGGTGCAAAGTTAATAAGATTAATGTCAATAAAAACTACCTCAAAGAAGGGAATCCAATTAATAAGTTATATGGTTTTATAATTAAATTAATAAGTAGTCTAAAGACATTTCATAATAATGACATATACCAAGGTTTCTTAACCTGTGTGCTAGAGACCACCAGTGGGCTGTGAATCACTCTCAAGTGAAGTGTTTCTCAACCTGGGTCCTGAAGGCACACCTGGCCTGCATGTTTTAGCTTTAGAAAGCTCTACAATGTCCAGCATAGGGGTGCCTCTAGGACCAGGGTTGAGAATCACCACTCTAGTGGTCCATAGTTCCCCCCTCAGGGGGAGACAGTTGTCCATAATGAGCTGATAACAGCACTTTAGACTAAGTAAAAATTAAGAGATTGTGTTCAAATTGAATGTTCTCAGTTTGAGATGTAGATGTTTATTAAAAGAAGAAAAAATGGTGATACTACTCCTCAGGAAAAGCCAAACTATCATCCCCAAGTAGAACCCAGACTACATCAGATATGATGTAATAGCATATCTATATATCATAGACATGGGACTGACATACAGAGACAGCTTTCAGACAGAATTAAATAAGTCACGTTCTATAACTAGACGTGTCATCTGATGTTAGCAGTGCATCTTTACTGCTCGATTTGGTGAGGTACATTTGGGACAGATGTTTTCATGAAGACATGCTATTTTTTCAGCTGCTCAGGATGTAATTCTCATGATTTCTTTGTCAGAGATAAGTCAAAAATGAGTATACAATATATTGTCCCAGAAATAGTTGTAGAAAATGATAGTATTATGTATTACTATTTTATGCCCCTGTTATAGTAAATAATGCAATTACATCCTTAAAGTGTAAGGAGCCTTTAATAATTCAGATTGTTCAGACCCTGAAATACTAGAGCATCTCAAATCATTAAAAAGATAAGATATACAGTGTTATACAGGGTCAGTAAATAACTGTTCCCTTACAGAGGGTCTCTCAGACCTGTCAGTCAGTCTGGCTGTAATAAGGTATACAGTGTTACACTGTCAGTCAGTCAGTAATAAGATAAACAGTGTTACACTGTCAGTCAGTAATATGGTAAACAGTGTTACACTGTCAGTCAGTAATATGGTAAACTTACACTGTCAGTCAGGATTATGGTAAACAGTGTTACACTGTCAGTCAGTCAGTAATATGGTAAACTTACACTGTCTGTCAGTCAATAATAAGGTAAACAGTGTTACACAGTAAGTAATATGGTAAACAGTGTTACACAGTCAGTAATTTGGTATGCAGTGTTACACTGTCAGTCAGTAATATGGTAAATAGTGTTACACTGTCAGTCAGTCAATAATATGGTAAACAGTGTTACACTGTCAGTCAGTAATATGGTCAAGAGTGTTACTGTCAGTCAGTCTGTCAGTAATATGGTAAATAGTGTTACACTGTCAGTCAGTAATAAGGTAAACAGTGTTACACTGTCAGTCAGTAATATGGTAAACAGTGTTACACTGTCAGTCGGTCTGTCAGTAATAAGGTAAACAGTGTTACACAGAGTCAGTAAATCACTGTTCTCTACACAGGGTCTGAGAAGCCGGCTGAGCTCACGTGGCTGCCTCAGCACTGCTGCTCCGCTCGTGCGGTGATCCGTCAACTTCCTGTAAATAGTGCGCTACGTTCGCTTGCAAAACTCAGAAAAGACAGCAATTCCGCAGACCTGCTCACGACACGCAGCTGAGACGAGAGAACCGCGCTTATAACCCCCGGCGTTCCAGCGTCGACACGGACGTGAGAGCAGAGTTAAAGAGGCGGTGAACCGCACGCCTGCCCCGTTTGTGTGTGTGTATCCTTCCGCTAGTTTTTGTGTCTTTTCAGACTGTTTAGGTCTTTGCGAGCAGCGAAGACCCGAGTGAGCGGCCTGTACACACTCGGCGGGACACGGGCAGTCTGCGAGAAGCCTGCGTGCTGTCCTTCACGCCGCTGTCAGTATCAGCAAGAGGAGAAGGGCGCTGGCTAGCTTGTTTGGTGGAGCGGCAGCGGTTGTTAAGGGCTAACAGGCTAACGTTAGCTGTCGCTGTCCGCGGCGCTGCTGGAGTGCAGGACAGAGTGTTTCACAAACACAGAGAAAACCTCGCTCAAAGTTGTCGTTTATGGGATAACCATGTCAATGAAGCAGGCCGGTGGTAATCGCAAACCCGGCGGAATCAACAGCGGGGCTGCTGCGGCCTCTGGCGGAGGAGCTGCCGGACGACAGAGTGTGGGCAGGTGGGTTCACCGCCGAGCTCGAACAGCCTGCTTTATCTGACCGTGCGAACGCAGCGGGCAGGGGCACGCTGACTCTCCTGTTTAGATGCCCGCTGGGGTGGGGAAATGCGAAAGCGTAATGAACTAAAGGTGGAGAATCCAGAAACGGTGGAAGTCCGCTCCGGGATTTCGCCCCGACCGCCTGGGCGGCTGTGGTCTTGGCAACGACGCAGCGGAGCCGTCCGCGCGGTCGGAGCGGAATCCCGGAGCGGAATTCCCCGTTTCCGGACCTGGACTCGCAGGTCGAGCTAGGCCGAGTGAGCCAGGCACGGTTTTTTCGTAGGCCAGGTTTGGAGACACGGGCATTCACTCGTTCGCCCACAAAAATGTGCTGCGCCCACAGTAGCTGGACGTGCCAAATGGTCGTCGCCACCATTTCACTGAGAAGAAAGACTGAAAAGAGGCGGATTCGGCCTGGCCAGCAGCAGTGTCACGTCGTCTTTCTTCAGCTGTGTCCTTTACCGGCCGGCTGACTGTCATTACAGCAGGATTTCTGATCATTACAGCAGGATTTCTGATCACAGCCTTTTATCACCTCACACGGTGTAGATGCTGCTTGTGGAGGGGTCGTTTGTAGCTCCAGCATTCCTGCAGACTAATGAAGTGGAGCCTGCTGACAGCAGAGCATTAAAGTCATACACAACTGCCCTGTTTTCATGGTTTCATCTGCCTTTATGCGCCCAAATATCACAGTGTTTATAGAAGAGAGTGGCACAAAGCAGTCAGGAGATTTTGGGCCTCTCAGATTGTTTTCATGTGAAATGTCAATGTGAGCAGAATTGAGATGAATGAATTAAAGCCTGTTTTGATCAAAAGATTAATTGACAGCTGAAGATGCAAGAATTGGAAGATGTAGTAATTTGTAGGGACATTTAGTCATTTTTTTGTTGTCTGTTATTGCTTTGTAGAACTTTTATTTTGAAAAGATGTGAAATGTAAATAACAGAATTTAGATATTTGTATGAATTTACTTAAAGCTTGCAGTTTTTGGAGCATTTTGTTTGTAAGGACTGTAACAAAAGGAACAGTTAATACTTCAGAAACCCTGATGATGAGCTGATAAATGCAGTAGTCAAGATTGGTTGTGTTAAAAATATTTTATTGTTATTTTTGTGTAAATATTATTGCTTCTTAGAACCTTTATTCTGAAATTTGAGCACTGGGTGAGTAAAGAAAGAGAGCAGAGTTTTCTGGTCTCCGAAACAAAAGAAATGAGCCTAACTGTACAGTATTCTTCGGCAGAAAGGTGTCTGAATCTAATCTAGCCTTCTTTGATATTTGATGAAAATGTTAATGACTAATGATAACCCAGACAAATGCTCATATTTAGAAGTGAGCTGTTGATACCATGACAACATCAGGATGCTGGGGTGGACTGGTAGCTTTAATTCAGCCCTTGACTGTAATGGTCCAGCCCCTTTTGATCAGTTGTGTTGAAGGTGCGTGGTGTGTCACTGATCAGGTTCATTTTGTCGACTGGGGATGGAGGCCAGTTCCTTTTAATCAGTTTCTTTTTGTCCAAAAAGAAATGGTGGGGGTGGAGGGCACATCCATAGCGAGCCACTGGGATTCTTCCTGGTTCTTCCGATGCCCAGTCCATCCCTGTCAACATGTATTGTTGCCTTTGTGGTTAAGTTATGGAAATACTTGTCATTAAATTGTCCAAAGGCAGCAAGGCATCAGTATCTGGGTCAGTGATGTCATCAGAACCGGCCCCACTTACTGATCAGTCGGAGTCAGACCCCAGCTGCAAACGGGTGAAACATATATGTATGGACAGAGCTGTAAATGTGCACTGAATGGTTGCTATGACCATTTAAGTTTTTAAGCTTCAATTTTAGTTTTATTGTTCGCGTATGCGAGCGCATGTCTTGCTGTTTATTGTGTATTTATGTGTATCGGGTTTGTAGCTTACTCTGATCTCAGTTATATAGATTATGATATGATTTCTAAGTGTCTCCTGAAATCCAGATTTTGTGAACCAATCTCCATACTTAAAAATGATTTGTGAGCTTCTCTTTAGTTGCTGCTGTTAGGAGATATGTGGAGGATATTAAGTTTTATATAGCAGCATCAAACTAAAAGAGATGAGAGAAGATGTGATTATGTTGTAATTTAGCTACTGAGGTTGTGGTTTTATGAATGATTTAGCTGTGTGGGATGTGTGGGATGTGCACAATGGAACCATGCACCTTTCTGTTCATGGGCATTTTGTTTCTGTAAGAAGTGACTTTCTGTCTATAAGGTTAATATAAAATTTCCACTTGTAATGGAGTTGGATTTTCTGAAAGTATTAAAAATGATTATTGTGGTGATTTAAAAATATATATAAATGTTTCGATTCCTATTGCATTGCTCTTTGTTTGAATGATCTGAGATCGATTCATATAAAGCTGAGATTGATCTTTAACCCTCTGGAGTTGGCACTCCTAGAGGCAGGAAAAAGACTCTGCCAAAATTTTGCATATTTTGCAAAACGCTGCACTCCATGGGAGTTTTGTCCTAGAAACATTCTACAGACCCCCTCAGAAACCTTGAGTGGTTGACGTGTATATGTAAAGGGTGAAATGAAATATTTTTATATTGTAAGTAACAATAGACATGTTTCATTCCGTCAGTCACAGAGCAAGCTTTGATGACCCATTCAAATTCAGCCATTCATATGATAACAGCATGGTCCAGCAGTTCTTACTAAGGAACTAAAAGGCAAGAAAATATTACCCATATTACACTGGACTGAAATCATTTGACATGAGGCTACTTTGTGCTGAAAAGTGGAACTTTTATTTGATGTTCATATGTACAGCTGTTTAGTTCTGGATGTCTAAGCACCTTCACAGCTCACTGTAAAAGCTGAAGTGCTGCACTTTTATGCTCAGTGTTACTCCGTGTTACTTAGGCTTTACCGCTTCGCATGAATAGATTCCTATGATTTCCATGATGTGGGTGAATGACCTCAAATCTATTTTTCATTAGATTTGATCACTCACCTTTGATCACTTGCCTGACCCTCACCCCACACAGACATCCCTGCTGAATCCTCATCCTCGGACAGTACCTCCCTGCTTCCGTCCCCCCTTCTCCACAGCTCTCAGCTCACTGCCACCCCGCACATCAGCTGGCAGCTCCAGTTTGCCATTGACACCCTCTAGTACTCAGTCTCCCTGCCCACACCAGCCCAGGTGAGGTATAAACTAAGGAAAATCAAGACGGGGAAAGCTGTAGGTCTTGATGAATAAGAGTACCCTGAACTGTGGAAAACATCTTGGGTGGTACCTGTACCGAAAATACAGCTCCCACAGGATCTCAACACTTACAAACCGGTGGCACTGACTTCTCATGAAGTCACTGGAGAGGCTGGTCCTTACCCATCTTAACCTGTTGGTGAGCAAATCCATGGACCCTCTAAAGTTTGCCTACCAGCCTGGCGTCAGAGTAGATGATGCTGTCATCTGTCTTCTACACAGAGCTATTTCTCACTTAGAGAAGCCTGGGAACACCGAGAATCACCACCTTTGACTTCTCCAGTACCTTTAACACCATACAGCCTAGGCTGCTGAAGGACAAACTGGAATGTGTTGGTGTGGACAGTCACCTGTCAAACTGGATACTTGACTACCTCGCCAACTGACCACAGTATGAGGGTAGGGGATGGTCTCAAACAAGGTGGCCCCCTATACACTGCTGACGTCATGTATAGCTCATCAACCTGTCACCTTCAGAAGTTCTCAGATAACTGTGATTGGTGGCCTCATATATAACGAGCACATTGAGGACAGAGAACTATTCAGGACTTTATGGACTGGTGTCTGCAGAACCACCTCCAGATAAATGTGGGGAAGACCAAAGAACTGGTGGTGTACTTATGCAGGTACAGACACACCCCTCCACCAGTGAACATCCAGGGAATGAACATTGAGTGTGTGGACTCTTACAAATGCCTGGGTTTTCACTTTAACACCAAACTAGACTGGTCAGCCAATACCACTGCACTTTGCAAAAGAGGCCAGAGCACACTCCACC
Source organism: Acestrorhynchus altus (assembly GCA_034509495.1). Classification (NCBI taxonomy): domain Eukaryota; kingdom Metazoa; phylum Chordata; class Actinopteri; order Characiformes; family Acestrorhynchidae; genus Acestrorhynchus; species Acestrorhynchus altus. Next base: position 11,332,224 of record CM067522.1, on the reverse strand, counting down.
TACTGAGGAAACTGAGGTCATTTGGAGTACAGGTAGCACTCCTGAGGACCTTCTTTGACACAGTGGTGACATCTGCCATAGTTAATGGAGTGGTCTGCAGGGGCAGTAGTATTTCGACAGCGGACAGAAAGAGACTGAACATAAAGAGGGGCAGTTTTGTTCTGAGAAGCCCCTTAGACCTAGTGCAGGTGGTTATAGACAGAACGATGTTAGCCAAGCTGGCATCCATGCTGGAGAATGACTCTCACCCCATGTATGAGTCTCTGGCTGGAACAGGCAGCTTCTTCAATGACCAGCGGATGTGCAATTATCTGTAATTTTTATGTATATTTTTGATTTATTTATTATTTGTAGTGTTGATATTGTAGATACTATATTTGCTATCCCTTTGCTGCTGTAATAATGTGAATTTCACCACTGCGGGACGAATAAAGGATTGTATTACGTTAATTTTAAATAGTGCTCACCAATGCAATGAATGCCACTTCTGCCCCCTTGTGGAGAAATTGTTAAATTAAACTACAGCTGTATACATATGTATTCATGAATATTTCTACAATGTATAAATGTATGTATAAACATCTTTAGTTGTATGGTAAGTCAATAATAAATACAAATAATTTTAAATAAACACAGTTCCATTTTAGTATTGATTGTATAATGCATTTTTCTTTAAACCAACTTAAAAATATGGGGGGGGAAAATAAATCAGAAAAACTTAAAAAGGAGAATTAAAAAAACAGAATTTGGGAATAAATAAAATCAATTTTATAGAGCCCTACATTCAAAGGAGGGAAACCAGACACAGTGCCTATAAAGACTTCCAACACACATGAGTCCAATAATTCCAGACCGTTCCTTCAAAGAGCCATTATATTTTGGCTAATAAAATTGACATTTAGAATGATGCACATGTGCATATACTGTTTTTATAAATGTAGTGTATGATGCACAGTATGGTGATAACATTGGTGATTATTGTGTTTTTTGGGATTCATGTTTTGTTTTACATATTGGTTTATGTAAAGAAACATTTTTAACAGTTAAAATATTACAATATTTTCAGGGAATGTAAGACTTTGCACTCTAATTCAAGGGCAATCACAGTTTGTGCATAATGTAATTATGTGCTTTGATTTTTTTGTAAAATACTAAATGTTGTCAAATAACAGCAAAAGACCTCATAGTAAATGAGGTTGCTTTTTTGAAAAGCATTTTTGAAATTTGATATGGCTGTCAGCAACATTATCAGGAGACCTTACCAAGCCTTAATGGAACCTGAGACAAACCTGACAAACTGTGAACGGTAGCATTCAGGGTGGCTTTCAAACTGTTTGAGATATTTGTCTTATGCCATCGTACTGCAGCAGCCACTTTGTTCAGTGAACAATTAAAGCCTAAAAACTGAAAATGATCAAATATTTTTGAAAACCTTCGAGATGAAAGTTGTAAAGCCAAAATTCATTCTGTGGCACCCGTGATAAATCTGATAATAGACAAACGTTTCCTTTTGTTTCTTGCAGGGGACGCAACAGTGCCAAAGTACCCTCCACTGCAGTGAGTCTTATGTCTCTGTTTGTTTTGTTTTTTTTGAGGGTCTGATCACAGGATACGCTGTTCGAACTAAATTTATTTAGCTCACTGTTGCCTTGCCTGGAACAATGACTTTTCTGTCGTCTGTCTTTTAGGTAGCTTTCAGTGGAGTTTATGCAAACATGCGGATGGTTCACGTCTTGACATCAGTAGTGGTACGTTCAAACCCTTGTGCCTGTCTCAGTTGTTGATTTTTCTAAATGGCAATTATAGACAAATTCAGATGTATTTTAGCTGAATGGCAATATACAATATATTTGAGCTGAAAAAAAATATATTCCATGAAGTCTTTGTCTTTGCTATATGTAAACATGTTGAAATTTACCCTGACTTATGACCCAGTTATTGGTGTGTGTGTGTGTGTGTGTGTGTGTGTGTGTGTGTGTGTGTGTGTGTGTGTGTGTGTGTGTGAGAGAGAGAGAGAGTGTGAGAGAATGTGAGGGGGCAGGGCAGAGTGAGCGAGCAGATTAAAAGGTTTATGGCAAGATCAAAAGAGAACATTATTTAAAAAAAACTCAATACAAATATCGCCTCAGCCCTTCTCTCACACTCTTTATATCCTGATATCGATATGAATATCAGAATCAGAAATACTTTATTAATCCCCGAAGGAAATGGCATCAATATATCACCCAGCCCTATTCTTTTTCTAGTTAATTGTTATCCAACATGAGTCATATTTTGAATTATTGTCTTGATTTTTGTTTTTAATAGAAAATAATTCAGTAGATTTTGTTTCACAGAGATGCTGGTTTTCTTGACTAATCTGTTTTGTTATGGGTGTGTCTCTTTCTGACCAAATGTACAGGGAACCAAATGTGAACTCAAAGTAAAAAATGGCGTGATGTACGAGGGTGTCTTCAAAACATATGGTCCAGAGGTACAGATAGAAGTAAAATGCACACTGTCCACTCCTTTCATATTAATTATGATATAGGTTTTAATATGGTTATTTTTATTTTTTATGAGTGAAAGTTTTATTTTAAAAGTGGACGTGCTGAGTGAAGGTCTTCAGCTTTTTGGTCTGTATGTGTTTATTCACAGTGTGATCTTGTCCTGGATGCGGCTCACAGGAAGAGTCCTGAGCCCAGCATGGGCCCTCGCCGCGAGGACATAGTAGAGAGCATTATCTTCAAGTCCTCCGATGTTGTGGTGGTGCATTTTAAAGATGTTGACCTCAACTATGCCAAGAAAGGTAAGTCCTTGTTTTCAACAACTTAACATTCTTCAGATGATAATGATACTTTCTTGACTTTTCTGTAAATCTTGCTCTAAAATATTTTGTGCTGTTAAATGTAAATCTTGATTAATGAATCACCACCGATCATTAATACAGAGTAAATTGACTTAATTTTATTTGTATTACAGCATAATTGCTTTTTGTTTGCCATGTGATTGCTGATATATTTATTTTATTAAATCTAAGCTCTTTAAAAGTTTACATTATATAGAGGGACTCTTTGAAGGTAAACCATCAGCAGTAAACAACCAGAGTTTCACTGGAGTATCTAAACCAGACTAGATTGTTTGTAACAAACTACACAAACCTTCTATTGCACAGATTGAGTGCGATCAAGAAACGTCATCCAAGAAAGTCTCCAGACAATGCAATGGGTTGTGTAGAGCAAGATTGGCAAAATGAGCCACATTTACACAAGTCCAAAATCAATGGGGCTGGATAAGAATTACATGTCATTAACACATTTATTGGATAAATAAGGTGTCAGTTTTTTCAATGAATCAGAACCTATGCTGGTTTCACTGATTGGTATAAGTTCACTCTGAAATGAAGATGCTGATTGGTTTAGTCCTCATTGAGTTTGAGCCGAGTGTAGTTAATTGTCCTAACTATTTTTTGACGACAAGTGAATTTTTATATTTGAGGTATTTCTGACTTTAATTTTCTGCTACTTCAATAAATTGAGTGCTTTTGCTTCATTTGTTTACTACAATAATGTTGCAAAAAGTTTATATTTTAAATTAATTCATTTGTACATGGTACTAATTTAACTAATATTTATTTACTGGTGACTAAGGAAGAGAAAGATGTTGAACTGGTTGGTGGTAGTTTTCAGACTGTAATTTCAAGCCATTTAGGGGAAAAATATTTTGCTGTATGAGAATTTTTTTCATTGCTTCATTATGTTCAGTACAACTATATTCAATAGTTTAGCATAATTTATCATTTATAATCTAAAGGATTCAAGCTATTAAATTGCTTCAGCTAAATTGTATGAAACTCAATTGTTCTCGACTAAAATATCTGTTAAATTAAACCTGCAGTTGGATTAAAATGACAGAATTAACACCTGTAATGGTTTGGAATAGTGAGTCTTTTGGCAACGTACTGAAAGAAAATATCACTGTTTCAGTATCAGATATTTAGGGAGTGTCCCAACATCCAAAAAAGTAACCCCTTTGCATGCTAATCACCTTTTTGTTTCTTGATATTAGGCAAGATGTTGGCATATTTCAAAACTAACATTTGTTTAACACTATACAGAGAGTGTTGTGTTTGTGATGTTGTGACACTCTTTCTAACCTAATCATTGACTTTCTCAAGTTGACCCTTTCTTTGCTTTGTCTTTCTCCTCTTTCAATTGGTGTAGTCCCATCAGAACAAGGTAATCTAGTTTATGCCTTCCATTGGTTTGAAGTGTGTTTGGAATGTTACAAATCATGTGGAGTTAATATCAGTAATGTTGGTAGACACTACAGTCCTCAGCGAATTTCACTGAATGCCTAAGCTGCAGCTTATTGCAAGCTAATTGAAACCTGCAGAGTCAGCCATGTTTAATTTCTTTAGTGTTGACCCTCAGGCCCATTGTCTACAACATCTAGTTCTTCAAGATTCCAGGAATAGAGATTGCCTCAAACTCCAAACCTTCAGACCTTCAAACTTATAATGAAGAAGGACAAAATTTGCAAAATATCAGAATAGCTTTCTAACCAAAACTAGGCCTAGGACTAAATAATCTTAGGAAAAGCTTTGGTTTGTAGCTGGAAGTTCTTACCCAAATTTTAGTGCATTGCAAGAGGACTTGTGTGCGTAAAGATCACCTCAAATTGGTTTTATATGTCTACAGTAAATGACGCCGCTATTTCACATTTTAATTTGATCTTCGTTCAGAATCTTTGTTACAGATAATCAGGGTGGTGTTTCAATGAAGGCTTTAATACTATTGACTATGATTTTGTAATCTTTTTAAGTGTCAAGAAGGCTGGGCGATATGAATGGAAAAAAAAAAAATTCTGATGTATTTTTGATGAATGACAACATATTATATGAAAAATGTTATACATTACATGATATACAATATGATATATGATGTGGAAAATACAGTGTAAATAAATTAGGTACCCATCGTTTAACTTTTTAACTATATTTGAACAATTTGATCTTTATTTTTTTATGCACAGTCTTGGGGGATATGGGGGTGGGGTAGACTGTAGGTGGAGCTGAAAGCAGGGGGCAGAGCAGATTGATGGAGCAGAAAAAAGGTTTTCCGTCAGATTGAATCAGACAATACTTAAACTTTAAAAAAAATATCCTGCTCTGTTTATATCCTGATATCAATATAAATATCAATATATCGGCCAGCCTTATTGGCAAATCACCAATATGGGCTTGTGGTGCTGATTGTCCCATCTGCCAGTTAACTAAAACAGGAAATGTAATTGAAAAACAAACTTCTCATGACTTGCATCTGTAATGTGTCTAATCTGAAATGTATCTATTGAGACCTTAACTGTGTTGCTGTGTGATGCACGGGTCACCAACCCTTATCTTGGAGAGCTACATCTGCAGGTTTCAACTCCAAACAAAACACATCTCATTCAGCCAATCAAGAACTTCTGAAGGATGTAATTAGTTGGATCAGATGGGGTGGATTAAGGCTGGTCCATACCTACCTCAGCTTGCGTGCAGTAGCACCACAGTGCCCCAACATTCCACCATGTTCATACCTCTTGTCCTACTGACCCAGGTGACTGTGTGCTGGGGCACAAAGCTTTGTAGGCATGAAACTAGAACCTGCTTTTTTGCATACCATACAAACAACTCAGACCCTGGGTGATGGTGAAGATGCAATGACGTCAGTTTTAAACATAGCACTGTGTCTGAGGGCATTTATTTATTTTGTGAATGATTTTTATGACCCATATCACTTTATTTCATTGTGTTACAAAACAGACCCAGTCTAAACACTGATTTCACATAGTTAAACACAGAGATCTGGGTTCCTGAAGACAACATTTTTTCAAGTGCTGTGCACAGCCCTACCAAGTGGCTGTTTCCAGAACAATTGTCATGTCTGCAGGAAGGTAACTTCAGGAGTAGGGTTGATGACCCCTGGTAGAATTGTGACTGCTGGGACCTTCTCAATATGCAGTATCCCATCATATTTTGCATTGCTGTTTACAACTGCATGGGATCTAGCTGTAACAAACAACAGTATTGTTTTATTATATTCCATTCCCATTGCATCGTTACATTTCTATCGCCTGTTTCCATTGTCTTCCCCCCCCCCCTTCCTCCCTTAACCTAAAGGGTCATATGAATCCAGGCCATGTTCTTGGGAACTACACAGAACATTCCACTGAGTTTGAACTAGCAAAGCTCATACATTTTTTAATATTGTTAATTAAAATTTAATTTTCAACAAAGTGAAAGAAGTACACAAGTTTTATTAGTCAAGAAAATGCTACAAAACAGTTTAATAGCAAGCTTTTATTCAGTGTCACTGTTGTGAGCTGCTGAGGACATGGCCCTGTAAATATGCCTGTGCTGGGAATAGAAAGACCCAAGATTGCAAAGCTGCTTTCAAGTGTCTTTGTTTCTTCCATCTGCCTTTTATTCATGTGAACTCAATAATAGTTGTCTTGTCATTTGTGTTCTGTTTGTTTTGGTGTGCCAATTCATTTTTTTTCCCTTTTTTTAAATATGAATGTCCAGATAACTTCACAGACAATGCAGTAAGCTCCCGTTTAAACGGAGAACACAAAGAGAAGGATCTCGAGCCTTGGGATGGTGGAGATCAGCATGTCTCGGGCAGTCTGGAGTCTCTCGATAATGACTTGGTAAAGTTCATTATGTAGTCTTAATATTAAAATCGCTGTTGGGTGAAATGAATGACATTTATCTGGTTACAATGACAACTGTCAAGGGATGGGAAATACATATCAGTTATTCAAGTTAATGTGTTGGAAGCAGGAAAACCAGGCCAGATTGTGATTGTGGCATCAGGCAGGTTTTGTGGGGTCTTCCTGGTGGTCACTACCTACCAAACCAAGGAAGGGCAAGTAGTGAACCAATGACAATCATAGTAATATTTGCTGGGCTGATTGATGTGATCTATTGAGGCCCTGCTACTAAAGCCTTGGTGCCACAGGAAACCTTCAGAGGTTTTGTCAGAGCTGTTTTAGTGGCACTAGGAGACGTGCAAAAGATTAGGCAGGTGGTTTTAATGATATGATGGTATGTCGAAATAAGATTGTTACATATTTTTACATTACAAGTTCTTGCATTGAAAATTGTTTAAATTATTGTTTTAACAGTTATTATTCTCTTGTCAGTCAAATGGTTGGGATCCTGACGACATGTTCAAATACAATGAGGAAACATATGGTGTGAAGTCTACCTATGACAGCAGCCTTTCCTCTTATACGTGAGTGCCTCCCTTTCTTGCAAGTTACCAGTGAGGTGTTTTGAAGGATTAGTGCAGATATCTAGATAATTCTGAAGGTTTCATTAACTTTTCTTTCAAATGCACATACGTAACATTGGCTGATGAACGGTTTGATCAATTCGTTAAAGTATGTAATCATTTAAAACATTTAAATTTAGATCAACAGTTTTTGCGATTCCTGCAATAGTCATTATGGAGGCAAAAAAGTCTGAACAATTCTAACTTTAGTAAAGTGAAAGCCAGTTTGTAATTACAGCAACATAAGCACCATTTGTTGTGTATAACTGTCAAATATATTTTTCCCTTTATCTCAGGGTGCCATTGGAACGAGACAATTCAGAGGAGTTCCTAAAGCGAGAAGCTCGTGCAGCCCAGCTAGCTGAAGAGATTGAGGCCAGTGCTGCTTATAAGGCCCGTGTGGCTCTGGAGAACGATGAGCGTTCTGAGGAGGAAAAGTACACAGCTGTAGTGAGAGATTCACACACCCTCAACAGGTGAAGCATCAAATTACATGCCAACACTGCCAACTAAACACACTATTTCCATGTTCATACCCTATTATGTGGTAGCTGCAGTCTGAGTGTAAGCAAAAAGAAAAAAGTATAATAAGTTAAATCAAAGAGTTGGAAGCTGTCTGAGGGTGGCTGGATGTTAAATGTTTAAACTGACATTAGCAAGTGTACTGCAGTGAATTAGAGACTTTCCCACCTCACATTGCTGGTGAGCCAGTCTACGTTATTTGTCATAATCATAGATGAAGAATAATGCTTGCCATCAGCAGCCTGAGTCTGGGAGAGCAAAACTGGCCATCATTTCTCGGGGTGGATAGATGGCGCTCTGAACCCAAATCACACCTCCCGGTGTGATACTGTTTGGCAGAGGTGTCAGTGAGTAACATGGTGTTCATTCTAGCAGGCGACAGAGCAACAACAGTTTAATTCCAGTGTTTAGCAGTGTATTTCTAAACATTTTGTTCATTTTATGTGAGGAATTTAGTTATTAAATGCACCATATTTAGTGATTCTAATCAGAAGCTGTACCCCCACAATGCCTGAGGCCTCAAACACAGCCACAAGAGACAAACTTTGTGCGATATAAGTGACTGTCATTTGCAGTCAGTGCAATGATTCTTGTCATGCCGCAGTAGTAGGTGTCTTAAGGTTCCCCAGTAATGAATCCTAGCATGGAGTGATTGAAGATTATAGAATAATTGAATCTGTTTACCATTCTAAGAAGAAAATGTTCCAGTTCGGAGATGTAATAGCTATTCTAAAATACTTGACGCATTAATTTGTCAGTTTTTAAAAACCATTTAAACTGTTGTTCAGAAAAAGTTGATCAGAAAGGTTTGAACGCTGTTTACTATCAATAGTAATGTCCACATTAACAATGATCATGATACTTAAGATTATATTCCTTATACCTCATTTGTTTTTGGCTAGTTTAACCTTGTCTTAATGAAAGACGGCTGCCTTAAGTGCCGTGTTTTTATTGAGGTAGAACACAAGCACAACTCGATGCTTTAAAATCAGAACAGTGCTCTGCAGCTGGCAGGGATATATGGATGTGGTTGTTTCACGCTTAATAAAGGCTGATTCATACCTACTGCAGACGTGACAAAACTAACGTAATTGCAGTCGAAATAAATGATCAGTGTGTGTTTACACTGGTGTCATGCCAAAATAAAGTGGTAAGGATAATTTAAAATTTTGAAATCACATAATAAATGAAAGAGTGTCTCTCCAAAGCATTTGTGCTTCTGTAACGTCACCTTCCTTTATATATAAACACTGAGGTTTCCTTTGTTCCTCGTTTGTATGGTGCACGTAAAAGCAGTATCCAGCGTCGTGCTACCCCAGCTCTGGCGTCAAAGCATGTGGTCGCCAGGGACAGTGGTGCAAGAGGTATGAACATGGAGCAATGCGGACGGTCCAGCGCTCCATCGCACGCGTTGTGCCGCAGCCGCAGTAGGTATGAACCAGCCTTAACTGTTATTTTCAACTTTGCTGTTACTTTTTAATGGCATCTGGCCGTTGCAGGTGTATCGGCACACTGACACTCTCTTCCTTTTCATATGTGATGGAAAACTCTCAATCAGTTTTTCACTCCATATCCGCTCAAAATATTTTATGTATCTTGAACATCTGGACAAGGGAATTTGCTCTCCGCTTTGTGACTTATCTACTGCATGGCTGTTACTTAACAAAGTAGTAAGCAAATTGGTGTATATATATATATATATAGATTGGCCAATCAAAAGTAAGGGGATGGCAGAGGATAACCAAATGTCACTCTGCCACATCACCTATTTTGCAAACTTAGCATGTCTGAAACGGGTCCTGGTGTTGGAGCAATTTTGATGAGAGAGAGAGAACGAGAGAAAACCTGTTCTTAAGCACAGCTTAAGCAGTGTAAACACTGTAGCACTCATTGCCTGATTTTGAACTCTTCAACAGGGACAACAAATACATTCCCCCAGGTCAGAGGAACAGAGAAACAGGAATGTCATGGGGAACAGGACGACAGAACTCTCCCAGAGTGGTGCAGTGTAGCCCTGGGCCGCCCACACCTAGAGCTGGGCCTCATGACTATGGCACAATCCCTGGTGTGGATCAACGTGTTGTCAATGGAGGTAGTGTTACTGTCAATTACTATGGGTTTACATCTACATACCAGACTTTGTGTATGAACATAAATATATTGTTTAAATTAACTGGATCTGGAAGTATTTCACTGTTTGAGGGTGAAACCGCAGAATAACACATATTACAAATATACTAGAACTCTGCCTCTACTAGAGGTGTAAGAAAACATCAATACTCTTTAGTATAGCAATATTACATTTAGAGACACTGTATTGATTCTCAAGAACACTTTAAATGGGATGCTCACGTGTTGCAGGCTACAGGGTCTATATCCATGTTAATCTAATCAATACCAAAAAATCCATTCAAATCCATTCAAATTGCATTTTCAGCTCAAAAACACAATCAAAAAACTTCCAGGCTGTGAAGTGTTTTTAGTCCTCTCTCCTTAGATAAGCATATGAACACTTTCTTTAATCTTCCATTAACTTCTCCATAAGGTCCTTCTTGGGTACTTGTTCCTTTCCAATAACTTGTTGCAAGTATTTGTTATTATACATTATTGCCCAAATTTATTCTGTTGAATTTTAGCTTCATCTGTTTTTCAGCTTTTGCTTTGTTTTTTCAAAGATTTTCCCAAGTTGGAAGATTGGTCTTTGTACTTGTCACCTTCACTCTGAGCTTCCTTTTTTGTTGTGTATTCTTGAATTCAACAAATACCTTTCTCTATTCTCATTCTCCTGTTTGTCCTGTGTCTCAGCTTTTTCCTGGTGTTTTTTCATCATCATGGGTTGTTGGTAATAATCATATTTCTGTGCATTATATGCGTACATTTAGTTTGAACCCAAAAGCCATTTAAAAAATCTGATCCATTTCTTTTGTCTTTTTTGTCCCTTTTGTTGCTCTGATTTTTTCACCTACCTGCTCTGCTCTATTGCCTGCATCTGTCTACATCATTTTCTGTCATTATGTTCCCTTTCTCTCATTTTTGTTCTACATTTAATTCCTATCAGGTGCCCACGCTTGGCCCACTCGCTGTCCATCTCCCTCCTCTCGCCCTCCCTCCCGATACCAGTCAGGCCCCACTTCCCTCCCACCCCGGGCAGCCACTCCTACCCGGCCACCCTCCAGACCCCCATCCAGGCCTTCACGGCCTCCTTCTCACCCTTCTGCCCATGGCTCTCCAGCACCCCACTCAACTGTGCCTAAACGCCTGTCCTCGGAAGGTACTAGAAAAAGCTGGAGTGGGCATAAATACCTTGGCTATGAAATGGGATGCACTACTAAGTTTGACACTGACTAACGGTTGTGGGGTTTTTCTGTGTTTGTGTGTTCATAACATAACTCACGGTGTCCCTTCTGTTCTAAAACATATCTTCTTTCTCACTCACAGTATTACTTCATGCACGTTTGAAGCTGAATTGTGGAATCAGTCCTTTGTTCTTTGGACAGTTTCTCTTACCTTGTTCTGTTGCTTTTGGAAAAAAAAAACATTTCCATGAGTCTCGAGCCGTTTCACTTTGCTCCATTTCCTTCAGCCTGACAGTAGCCTAGTAGTTTAGCCAGTTTTTGTGACCATCACATGGTCATCACATGGCTTAGTTCACAAGGGGAATTCAGTTGAAGGTAATATTTTAAACACAGAGGCTACAGAAAGCAAAAAATGAATTCCTTGTATTGATCTCGAGGTTGTAACTGATGCTGATGTTTTACAGGTTGTTGAAGAATTAGACGGTATAAAAGAACAATATGCAGCAAAAAATCATCTGCTGTTTCTTGATCTAGATATTCTTGCCTGTTTTTGTGTCTTAGCAGTGTCCAACATTTATGGAGCCAAACAAAATTTAAAGCTTGTTTTGTTTTTTGATATTATCCTATGCCTGCTAAACATAGTTTTTATTGAATATTGCTTACTTGGTAGCCATTTACAGTTGTTTTAAATTTGTTTGGTGGGATTTTGTTTGGGAGGATTTACATAGAGTCATGCAAAGGTTTGGGAACCCGCAATCAGAAGTTATGCGAGTTAGGGCTGGACAGTGAATGGATAATTAATCAAAACCAACCTTCAGAACCTTTTATTGATGTGATCGGGTCCATGTCAGTCATTTTGCTTATTAATTATTATATACTGTGTAAAATACATTGTGTGCAGTGTTGTTGTTTTTTAACATACTGTTATGTGCTGCAAAACCTTGATCCATCACAAATAGCACTGTTCTGCTTGTGCCTGCACATACACATGCTGCAAGGAATTCCAGGAACTCCTGGAATTGTGAAATATCATATACTCTGGTACCATAAAACTATGGTGAAGATCCAATGAAAGTCTCCGATCAATGTAATCATAACTATGAATTTTTGTTCATACCACCCAGGTCTTCTGTTTATGAACTTGTGTTCATGTTCTGTCCCCTTAAAAACATACTCCTTCGTGTGCAGTTATGTGACTCCACCCCATCCAGTCTGTGACATGGAAACAAAACGGAGAATTTAAAGACTGATCCAACTGAGCAACTCGAGCAGCTTGTACCAAAGACATTTGCATTTTTATTCATTAAGATAATTATTAATTTAATGTTAAGGAAAACCATTCAATTAATCACGGAATTGATTTGAAGTCCTTTCACCCAGCACCAAAATAAGTAGAGGAACTGATCTTGAAAATGCGTAAAGTTACACATAAATCATTTTGAAATGTTACCAACATTAGTGTAATTTCTATTTGTTTATCTTTTGAATTAGAAGGAAAGGAGAGAAAAAATATAATTCAAGCATCTAGAAGGCTCTAAAAAGTTTGTGTAAGTAAGAAGTGGCAGTTAACAAAGGTATGTTTTAAGGAAAAATGGTTTTCAGCATTTTGTGAAAACAAGATATTACAGCTGTTTAGAACAGGATGGATCATATGTTGGGATTTTGCTGCAGACAGTAGCACAGGAAACATATCTCTGGTAGACGGAAGAATGAATTCAATTAAATACTAGCAAACTCTGGAAGGAAACATCAAATCTATTAAAAAAAAAAGCTGAAAATGGGGGGAAAAAAGAATGACATCCACAGCAGGATGAAGTCCACATTTGACCTGGGACTGTAAGAGATCTACATTTATATTGATATCAGGATCTAAACAGAGCAAGATATGGGTCGCGGTGAAATTGTTTATGTAGAGTTTTAAAGTCTTTAAATAACAATTGCCTTTTTTTTATACTTACTCCGCACCCTGCTCTCAGCGTCTCCTCTACTCTGCTCCCATCCACCCCATTCTTATTCTCTCACACACACACACACACACACACACACACACACACACACACACACACAAACACAAAATGGAGGGAACATACGTCAGAGTTTTGGAATGAAGACAATTTAGTGTGTATAAAGAAGAAGAAACAAACATCAAAGTTCAGTGTGGTTTAATATGGTAAAAACGACAAAGGATTTCATGGGGTGTCCTAATTTTTTCATAGTGCATTTTTAACACCATATACTTTGCCCAGCCCTAAGTTTACCACCTCAAGAAACACAAGGTTTTACCATGTACCTCTCCTGTGGATGCCCAAACTTTTGCTTGCTGCTGATTTATCACTGAATTGTCAATTTATGATATTTGTAAGTTACCTGTGGCATGATTGACACTTTCCTTTCATGTGGATATATGTCCTCAAACATTTGTCCTTTTTGATTCCTGATATGATGGGTTGCTATTATATAATTGCTATTTATATGCTAAACCAATGAAGAGGGCTTGGAGTACCTGAGAGTGAGTTCATTTGCTGATTGCTGTAACTTCATGGCATATACACTGACGGAGCTTTAACTTCTGTCTTTTTCCTTTTTTGTGGGCGGGACACATGGTAGCACATTGGTGAAAGTAGTACTTTGCATTAAAACTGTCCAATGTGACACACCCTCAAAGAATATTTTGCAATTCTTTCCCTCACAGGTCCTCCAAGGATGTCTCCAAAGTCACAACGGACCCCCAGGACCCATAGAGTGGCATCATGCAGAGGTGGTGGACCTTCAGGAGCAGACTTCATGTCCCAGGGTGCATCTGGGGAGGTTTCAACTCCTCCTCCTGCCCGTAGCAGTCCCTCTGGGGGCACATGGTCCTCAGTGGTCAGTGGAGGTGAGTTTTGTAAAAAAAAAATGCTTCATACATTGACACGTTCCTCTTACATCAGTGTCAGGTGGTTTATATGTGTTGACATTGTTTTGTATAAATTAACGTAAAAGTGCAAATAGATCCTCTGTGCTTGCACACACCTCTACACTTGTGTAGTTATGTGCCTTGCTCAAGGGCACTTCATTCATGTCTTGCCTGTTCAGGGAATTGACCTGGCTGATGTTCTTATCCAGAGCCACTTATAAGGTAATTTATATTACAGAGGTGGGTCAGAGTAGTGTTAGGAGTCTTGCCTATGGACTTTTATTGGTGTAGCACAGCATAGTTGCCCCGACTGGGACTCGAACCCCAGTCTCCCCCATGGTGTGGTGGTTTGCTGGTGGTGTTATCTGGCTACCCTTCATATGAGGTATACATTAGCTTTGTAAAAAAAAATGGTGTTGCAGCACCATTTAATGTGGAAAGGAAAGTTTAACATGAACACTTTTTGTCACACTTTGTTCTTGCTGGTGGTTATCTGTTGTGCCACTCCAACCACATAAGGCTGGTTCCCTAACCACCAGGCCACGGTTGGCTCTAATTTTCACATATCTCAGCTGAGAAAGCCGGGGTCAGAGTGCAGGGTCAGCCTTGGTTCAACAGAGAGGGTTAAGGGCCTTGCCCAAGGGTCCAATAGTGGCAGTTCAACAGACCTGGGTATTGCACTTGGGCAGATTTCCCTTTTCAATGATCAAAATGGTGGACAGAAGGCCAAAATGCAGTCAAAAGCGTCTGGACACAGATGGGATCTAGATCTGTGTTAATTTTCACATTTAGAAGGTTATGAAGTAATAAAATGAGAGGGCCTGTAATGTTCCTCTGCTGTAGCTGTTCAGAACGTTTTTGTTGGACAGTAGACCCAACAGAATAATTCCAACAGAAGACTCTGACAGTGCTGCAAAGGAAGAGCAAACATTAACATAAAGCTGTTCTGAGTGGCTATCCCTTCTATGACCTTTGGCTCTTGGCACAGTTCCTTACCTCTTTATCTCAGCTCACACATGCACACAGATAAGTGGAGAGAAACTTGATCAAATTTAAATGAGGCCTGGTTCGCCATCTGGGCAAAAGTATTTGATCTGATCATTCATTTGAAATCAAGGTTTAAAAAGAGTACTGAGTTTTTTGTGTAGGAGTAATTGTATCTACTCTCCCTCCCTCAACTCATCTCAAAAGTATTGAATGTAGTGCCATCATTCTAAAGAACACACTTTCACTGCTCCACAGCTTAGTTTTCTATCGTCAGTACTCCTCTACAGGGATTATTCAAGCTGTGTTGTGTGTGTGTGTGCCCATGCTTTTGCACAGTCTCATGTCTTGACACTAATGTCCTCAGTTAAGTCCCATGTGAATACAGGCAAGAGTTCAGAAAGTCAGTATGTGTTCTTCAGATAATTTGATTCAATTTAACCACTATAAACTGACATAACAAGTTAACATATATCTAATATATTTGCTACCAGTGACCATGTCTAAATGAAATGTACAATAAACTCCACAACAATTACAGAGTATATATTATTTTCCAGCTAGTGGATACTAAAGGAAAGTCACATGCTATCTGAACTCAAAGCTACAAAACAATTCAACAGTTAGAAGGTTCTGTTAAACCGGGGTTATGCTATAATTTTACCCTGATTTTAGCCCTGAGTCAGTCTGGCTGGGTTTGCACAGTTGCCTATATTCTGCAGGGTTTTTTGTCAGTTGAAGTTGACAATTGGAGAGTGAATTTCTTGATGTAGCACCATTTAAGATGGAACAGAAATGTTGTTCTTCAGAGCCAGTATCGACCTCGTGTGAAGGGTAACCAGATAACACCACCCACAAACCACCACACCATGTGGGAGACTGGGGTTCGACTCCCAGTGTGGGCAACTATGCTGTGCTACACTAATAAGAGTCCTTGGGCAGAGACTCGCTAGACTAACGCTACTGTGACCCACCTCTGTTATATAAATTACCTTGTAAGTTGCTCTGGATAAGAGCATCAGCTAAATGCCGAAATTGTAAATGGTAGCCTCCAGCATATACTGGTTACCTTCTGAGTGCAGTACGTTATGTGAGGCATGCATATTAGTGCCATGTTCAGTTTGGCTCAACATCATGTAGAGTTGCTTAATGTGTAATTGATTTTTTTTCATTTGCCATTAAAATAAGCAAAATTCTGCCAGGAAGTATGAGAGAGACAGTTTTTTAATTAACTTGTCATGTAGTGTACCTAAGGCTGTTAGGGTCTAGGAACTATGCTTCTGATGCAGTTCTGGCATGCGTATAGTTAAATGAGCACACAAGTAAGGTTAGTATTCACCTGTATAGTTTATTCATTGTATTTTTTTTTCTTTTCAGTAATTCTACAGTGTAGTACTGCTCTGGCACTGCATTGTTTTGAGAACGTTAGCTATGTATGCACAGCAACCCTAGTGACTCAAGAATAGAGAAGAATAGGCTGGGAGATATATCAGTATTGGGATATGAGCAAAGTAAGGTCTGGGGTGAGATGATATTGTTTATATCGAAATTTTTAAATAATGTTATGAAAGCTTCCTTTCATGCTCTCATTTACATACTGTGAACGAGGCATAAGACGTGTATATAGAATAGAATAGAACTTTATTGATCCCTTGGGAGGGTTCCCTCAGGTTCCATCAGCAGCCCAAGTCCAGTACAGAAAGAGTAGAAAGATGATAATTATACTGTAAAGAAGAAGTACTATATAAATATAAAGAATAGGGAGGGAGCATGAGACATCATTTTCACACATGGATTGTCCTCCTGAACCCCACTGAGAATCTTTGGGATTTGCTGGAGAATACTTTGCGCAGTGGTCCAAATCTTCCGTCATAAACACAAGATCTTGGGGAGAAATTAATGCAGCTCTGGGCAGAAATAAATGTTATGACATTGCAGAAGCTTGCCATAGTCAAAGCTAAAGGCAATCCAAGGAAATATTAATGTGTGACCTTTTTTAGTCCAGGCTGTATGATGAGAGAGAGATGTGTTTTTCCTCAAATTGCTCAGCCATAGTTTTTACACTGTTGGTTTTTCCTCTTAGCACACAGACCACGTTCACCTAGACAGAACAGTATTGGAGGAGCACCTCCTGTCCCATCTTCCTTGTCTTCCCCACAAGCTGGAACAGTCCCAGTTGATTCTATGACCACACCTACTTCAGCAACATCACCAGCTACTGCAAGTCCTGCACCTAACCTGGCTGCAACACCCCTAGCAGAAGGTAAGGACCTCTCATAGCTGTAACTTCTCATAGGATTCATTTTTGTTTGTGATGATGGGTTCCAGCCTTATTTCCGAAACTGTCCCTTTCTTTATGCATCAATGTAGCAAAAGAGTCCAGAATACAAGAGACAAGGCAGAATTCTCCCTCTGCTAACAAAGAAAATGTGAAGCCTCTGGAATCTTCCTCAGGCATCAGTAGGCTAGCTAGTAAAGGTGTGTACCATTTTTATTTTTAGTCCTTGACTCACTAAGAGACTTGCAATGGAAGATCTCTGTAGTAAAAGTTTCAGCACATCAGTCAGTCCTACCAAAAATGTAATGTCTTCAATGCAGTTGGCAGTAGCTTCTACAAAACATAGAAACAATTCAGTTTAAGGAGATGCAGCATCCTCTACCACTTGGAAAATTAAAGTACCTGGCTTGGTCATTTTACATCATGATCCATATCTCTTGAGCTCTGAGTGCTACCACCAAAATGTCCTCATGTATTACTTAAAGAAACAAGGAAGCTCCATAGAATGATAGTAGATGCTAGTTAATTAGTACATTACCATATTTAATGCTTTTGTTGAAGGAATAGCAGTTTGTAATTTTGCCCACATTAAACTTTTAAGACCTGTCTCATTAAATGATTGTTGTCTAATTGTCCTCTTGAATTCCTCTCCATAGGACCTCCCAGCATGGCTCCGGACCACAGAAAACAGATAGACAATTTAAAAAAATTTAGTGTAGATTTTAGGGTAAGACTACTACTTTTTACCTTTTCTGTTTCTTTCTTTCTAATTATCTAAGAAAAACTGTTACGCTTACTGTGCATGTCATCCTCAGTTGCAGTCCAACTCAAATCCAGACCCGGTTTTTGAGACTATGGTGACTAAGCCTCCCCGGGACCCTGGAGAGAAACCAAAGGAGCAAACCACTGACAAGAGCACAACAGACGCATCAGGACCTAAGATTTGCTCAGAATCCTCTCTCTGTGACGAGGTGCCAGTTACTGTGGTTGCCACAGCTGCTGGGAGCAAGCCTAGTACCCCATCTCCATCTCCCTCTTCAGCTCTTGGCACAGTGTCTGAGCAAAAACGAGGGCCAGACGTGACATCTCAGGGTGTCCAGACTTCTTCACCAGCCGTTACTTCTGCTGCAAAGTTAGACAAGGATGACAAAGAGGAAAAGAAAGACCCTGTACCAGAGTGAGTAATGGGTAATGGAATCTCTTTGTCTGGCAGTGTGTTTTGTGGGTTGTTTTTGTATTTTTAATCCAAACACTTGAAATACTGTATTCAGTAACAAAAGAAGGAAACCTACAATAGCAGGGGCTCACAAGTGAACAAGAGGGTAGGGTTGCACAAATGCATGGCAGGAAAAATAAGTAATTAGCTCAATGCTATAAGAACACATTATACAAAATTTTTGTTCTGAAAGGGTTATTACTAGCAACCATTACATTACAGTGGGGTTGGCAATGATATGGCTCAACAAAATTCTGATCCATCCCACCAAATACATTCAGAATCCATGTTCTCAGCAGTGACTATTTAATTAAGTTTAGCCACTTAATTATATAGATTCCAATCAGAATCTATATCAGGAAGGGGTGGGACTTCTCCAGAAGTCATAAACTAATATTAATAGACTTGTTTGCAGTGTATGTTTCTCAGTGTGTGGAGGTTATTAGACACCCATCACGACATTTTGGTTTCATAAAGAGCCATTTTTGACTAGTAGTGAGTGTGAAGAACTTTTAAATTGGTAAAAACATTGATTTCTTTAAATGTTTGAAAGGTTCTTTACACACATCTCTTTTATAAATCAATGTTTTTTATGGAGCCATAAATGGTTCTTCTTTGGCGTCACTCAAAGAATTATTTGTTTTGAAGACTATATTAGACAGTAGATTTGTCTTATGAGGTAAAGATACAGGACTGTTTGTGTCTTAATACAGTTTTTTTAATCAATTTTGCTATATGCTTTTAAAAAGACAAATAACGCAATGTATTGAAATGTAATCAGATTACTTTAATATTGAAATTGAAAATGGATTATTGTTACAATTGTATTTTTTAACAGGTTTTTTTGTTTTTGGTTCCAATTTTCCCTCCAACTTGGAAGTGCCAAATACCCAACCCTGTTAGGGCTCTCCTCCTGTCACACACGATGCTCCCATCACTAGGATCATGAAGGCAGGCACATGCTTCCTCCAATACATATGAAGCAAGCCACTGCCTCTTTTCAAACCGCTACCATTTTAGCCAGTACGCTCTGAGGAAAGCACCAGGTCCCAGCTCAGATTCAGTGGTTAACAGATGCCTATGCTGACCAGAATCACACTGGTATGATGTGGGGAGAGCACCATTTACCCACCAAGAGAGAGCACCAATTTTGCTCTCACAGACTCCGGCTGCCAGTGGTAATCATAGAGCTACCGTTAAGCCACTTGGGGCGACCAAATACATTTTAAGATGAATGTGACCCTCCTTTCTCTCTTCTTCTCTCCTCTAAATCTGGTTTCAAAGTTTTTTTATACCTGTTTTTACAGAAATCAAACTTCCTTGCTTTTAGGTGGAACGTTTATTTGTTCTCAATAGTTTGATTTTACTTTTTTTTTTTTTTTTTTTTTTTTTTTTTTGTAGTAATCAGGCCTGAACCTCAGCATGCTACTGTCAAAGTACATATGAATGTTTGCCCCAAATTCTAATTCATTATGTTACATGTCCTTTAGTAATGAGAGAGGGGAACTCTGGAGGGATTCCCCTGGTTACTTACAATGGATACTTCAAACAGGATTTTGTATGCAGCATCTGTGTTTGAGAAGCAGGATAGTAATATATATATTTCTTTTTTGTACAGGAGTGTTAGAAAATCAACCCTCAATCCAAATGCCAAGGAGTTCAACCCCAGGCTTTTTAGCTCTCCAGTGAGTATATTAAGGATAATGTTTAGGGCTGCATAAAAAATTTAAAAAATTATTTGAAAATTGAAAAAGTGATTGAAATGATCTTAGAAAATTGTATAGGCTTGTCATATTTGTTCAGCATAGTGGTCTCATTTCATTTGGATCACTTTTAAACTGAATGTTTGAATAGTCAAGTATTAAAATCAAGTATTAAAAAATATTTGATATGCTACATTGCTTTTTCTAACATTACACATTCTCATATGTAAGCACGATGACCTAGCTAAAGGGTAAAAAAAGTATTAGAACTCCTCCCCCTCTTATTTTACATGGAACCTCTGAAAAGCGAATGAAAACAAATATGCACACCTGACAAGAACTTACTTTTCGTGAAATGATGGATTCTCAACTGGCCTCATCAACATGTTATTTCTGACTAAGATCATCTCAGGTCTGGTAACATAATAAAATGTTACTTCAAAACAGGATACAATGATGGAATGTACTCAAGTGATTGAGTGTCATTGGAAGAGTTTATATAATGCCTCATTTCAAATAGTTAAAAAGAACGATATAAAGGTATGAATGCTATTCAAATAATTTCTAGACAAATCAAATATCTAGTTTGACTGAAATGCCAATTCCTAATTTAACTTGTTTTAGATGATTTACAGTTGTTTTAGGTTTAGGAATATGATTAGGAACAAGGATAGCCTACAACCAGGAAAAGGGTTAGGATCAGGTGCTGCATTGATTTTAAAGGTAGGGAAAATTCCAGTAGACCTATTAAGACATTTAATTAAAGGTTAATGTTAAAATATCTACAAATCATCCAAACTATTGTAGCTTTTTTTACTTCTGACTAATTTTTCAGATCTTTTAATGTTTTCTCATAAAAGTCAAGTTTCTTTGGTTGATTTAAATTAGATGTTAATTAGATGATATTTATATTGATTTTTGGATATAAACAGCAGGGTATGGGGTGAGGCAGTATCATATATATATAGAATCTAAAAGTTTTAAAATAACTTTCTGTTGTAATGTTGCAGAATTTTTTTTCCTGCTCCATCCTCTGTCGTTTCAGCTCCTCTCCTACTCTGCTCCCCTCCACCCCCATTCGTACGCGCGCGTATACACTTTAGAGATGAGATGAGATAAGATTCGACTTGTTGTGTATGAAGAAGAAATGAAGATCAGGTTTCAATGTTTAAATATAGGAAAAAAAGATGGAAGAAGGATTTCATGGTGTCCTCATATTTTCACATCATATATCTTATTGTATATTGCCATTCAGCTAAAATATATTGGGATATGATTTTTCTTTTTTCCATTTTGCCCAGCCCAAATGTTAATATTCATTTTCAGATGTACATTTCTGTGCTTTAAAAGAAATTGAATGTGACTTTTTTGTTCTTTTTCTTAATTAGCCAAAACCAGCTACGACCCCCACCTTGCCACGACCTCAGGGTCAGCCCAGCCCTTCTATCGTTGTGCAGCAGCCACCTGCTGTGTATGGCCAGCACGTGTGCTTTCCACAGATGTATCCATTGACTCCAGTCAGTCCTGGAGTACAGGTCAGCAATTCCTATAATTCCATGTTCATTGACTCATGATGCTTTGTGTTTTGCCTTTTGTTTACATTTCTTTGTGTGCTAATCCTCCGTTGGTGTACACAAATACATTTGTCTCAAACTAATACTATTTATTTTTTTGGGCATATCACTTATCTGTTCTCACCTGTCTCTGGACCTCCATTGCACCGTGTGTAACCATGTGTCAGTGTGTCAGTCATGTACAGTCGCTACTATTTGTGGTCATACAATTGTTGGACCTTTCATGTGTCGTTAATGTCTCCATCCACCTCACATGCTTATTCATTGCATATGATTTGCATGTACTCCCAGTGCATGGCAAAAATGTACAAAGATTACACGGCAGCTTAGCGTAAGATTGAGATCAACAATACCCATAAACCTGACAGCAATACACTGTATACAGCACCAAATCAGCATGTTGAAGGGTGCTCTGTGGTATTAGACAAGCTTTTTGCTCTTTACCTGACCTCTCTACGTTAGTTTGAAAATGACTCCAGCCTACGAATGACTGGTGATTCCTTTATCTCAGTACTGGTGTTATAATACGTACTTCAAATACATGTCAGAGGTATTTGTTGTTCCTTTGATATTGTGCAGCAACTGATAAGGTTAAGTATTTTCTCTTTGAAGAACAAGTGTGGGCCTTCATCCTACTTAATGTTTCTCCTTTGAAGGACAAGCCTAGGTGATGCAGCTGTAGTTTTGTGTTCTCTTTCATCACTTGTTCGGCATCACACTATGAGAAACACACCCGTGTGACCAACCATGGATGTACCTGTGGCACCGTGTCTGGCAGCTAGCTGACAGACCAATCATAGCAATGGTACGGGAGCACTTATTAAAACATCTGCAGGCCCTAAAGACCTTTCCTTTGGTCTGCTCTTCAGTGTATTGTTTTCACAGATAAAATCCAAACTGCAATCTTCTTGGTCCCTCATCCTCTACCAGGACCATTTTGGGGGTAGACAATGGATTTAAAGGCTCCAATCCCCTCTCCACATCCTCCTCTTGGTGCAGAAGGTGGAAATTTGGAAGAGGACAGTGATGTTCCTCACTCATCTTCTAATCTACAAATTTGAGGACGTGATAACATTTTGTCCAGGACAGCTGAATTGCCTAGTACTGCTTCACTGCACATATTTGAATTTGAGATGTGTAGATTGCTGGCTGAATGGCTCCACATTGCCTGGCCCTCCACCAGGGGGACCCAACCGTAGGCACAGGTTTATTGAACAGGAAGCAGCTCCACGTTCATTCTCTCTCCCTGCATTCAACTGGGCTCAGCAGCTCCTGAGGTCTAAAAGGAGTTGATTGGTTTTGCTTTAAGAGCCAAGTCTCTGGTTGGGCTCAGTCACCCCCAAACACCTCCTCATCTCTGCTGAAACAAAAAAGGACCTGTTCAAGTCATCAATTCTCTGTCATGGTAATTTCAAATGTCCCATCATACAGTTTGTCCCTTGCCATGAAGTTACCCCTTCTCAGCCTAATCTCATACTGTTTCTGGAACGGTATGTTCTGTTATTAGAGTGGCTCTCTGAATATCCCTGTGGACTTAGAATGTCTCACTCTCTCTACTTTGGCTTTTTTTGTACCTCATCTGATTCAGTTTGGGAAGCATGAAATATGACTACATTTTTTTCCTATAATGAGATATCGAATGAATGATGAAAGAGAATGCTAGGTTACATGCGTGTCCCCAGTTTTCTGAATCAGGATAGATGTATCTCCTGATGCTTCCCTCTTTGCACATCACTAGGGAAGCTAGTGAGAAATGGAGAATTTAGGGGAGGCATTTGTTTGTGTGGGGGGGTGGTATGATGAAATGATGAAATACCTCACTCCTGATTCAGAGAACCCAGGTTACATCAAGTAACCTAGCGTTTTTAGCAATAGACGCTCCAACATACTGTGATCAATCTAAAGACTGGCTCTTTTTTTCTGTTTTCTTTCTTTCCTCTCTCTCCATTAGAAAAGCATTATCTGGAAGGTTTGTGCAATTCTAAACTATCTTCGCTTTTCCTGTTGATGTAAGAATTATTTGCTTGCTTAAGTGCCCAGCAGATTTTTTTGTAAGTCACTGTAATTATTTTTATATTGTTTTCCTTACTTAGTAACATTTATCTAATAAAGAACATTTTTTGGTTTCTCTAGCATAGTTCATCTAAGATATGAATTATAAATGGACACTCCTTTTTCTTAATTTCATTTTTTGTTGCTTCAATACAACTTTCCTTTCTTTTTTGTTATAATACTTTCAAAGTTGGGGGTGTGAAAGTTTGTTTTATGCAGATGTTTGAGATCTCTTGAAATAAGATTGTGTTGATTTTCTAAGTGAACAAATAATTTATAAGAAAATTAAAATATTGAATGTTCTGCACATTTTAGACACATTGGCAAACAATACACAAGGTATTTAATGTGCCATCACTTATGCATTTGCCAATATTTTATGGAAAAATAAAAAGTATTCACCCCTTTGGATATTTTTTTCTTTTATTGTTTTTGAAATAGTCATAGGTGCCTTGGTGTCCTTCACTAGTCTACTTCTTGCATGGCCTTTCTAGTCCTTGTGCTAGACAGCCCGCGCTAGTCTGATTTTACACACATGCCTTATTCTTTCCATTTCTTAATTATGTTTTTAACTGAATACCAGGATTTTTTTACCCTCACATACAGTGGGGAAAATAAGTATTTAGTCAGTCACCAATTGTGCAAGTTCTCCCACTTAAAAAGATGAGAGAGGCCTGTAATTGACATCATAGGTAGACCTCAACTATGAGAGACAAAATGTGAAAAAAAAATTGAGAAAATCATTTTGTCTGACTTTTAAAGAATTTATTTGCAAATAATGGTGGAAAATAAGTATTTGGTCAATAACAAAAGTTCATCTCAATACTTTGTTGTATATCCTCTGTTGGCAATGACAGAGGTCAAACGTTTTCTGTAAGTCTTCACAAGGTTGGCACACACTGTTGCTGGTATGTTGGCCCATTTCTCCATGCAGATCTCCTCTAGAGCAGTGATGTTTTGAGGCTGTCGGCGGGCAACATGGACTTTTAACTCCCTCCAAAGGTTTTCGATGGGGTTGAGATCGGGAGACTGGCTAGGCCACTCCAGGACTTTGAAATGTTTCTTACGAAGCCACTCCTTTGTTGCCCTGGCAGTGTGCTTGGGATCATTGTCATGCTGAAAGACCCAGCCACGTTTCATCTTCATTGCCCTTGCTGATGGAAGGAGGTTTGCACCCAAAATCTCACAATACATGGCCCCATTCATTCTTTCATGTACACGGACCAGTCGTCCTGGTCCCTTTGCAGAGAAACAGCCCCAAAGCATGATGTTGCCACCCCCATGCTTCACAGTTAGTATGGTGTTCTTTGGATGCAACTCCGCATTCACTGTCCTCCAAACACGACGAGTTGTGTTTTTACCATATAGTTCTACTTTGGTTTCATCTGACCATATGACATTCTCCCAATACTCTGGAACTATTCTGGAACATCCAAATGCTCTCTAGCAAACTTCAGACGTGCCTGGATATGGACTGGCTTAAGCAGGGGGACACGTCTGGCACTGCAAGATCTGAGTCCCTGGCGTCGTAGTGTGTTGCTGATGGTAGCCTTTGTAACGTTGGTCCCAGCTTTCTGCAGGTCATTCACTAGATCCCCCCTTGTGGTTCTGGGATTTTTCCTCACCGTTCTTGTGATCATTTTGACCCCACGAGCTGAGATCTTGCGTGGAGCCCCAGATTGAGGGAGATTAGTAGTGGTCTTGTAGGTCTTCCATTTTCTAATTATTGCTCCCACAGTAGATTTCTTCACACCAAGCTGCTTGCCTATCGCAGATTCAATCTTCCCAGCCTGGTGCAGGTCTACAATTCGGTTTCTGGTGTCCTCCGACAGCTCTTTTGTCTTCACCATAGTGGAGTTTGGAGTGTGACTGTTTGAGGTTGTGGGCAGGTGTCTTTTATACTGTTAACGACTTCAAACAGGTACCATTAATACAGGTAATGAGTGGGGGAAAGAGGAGCCTCTTAAAAAAGAAGTTACAGATCTGTGACAGCCAGAAATCTTGCTTGTTTGTAGGTGACCAAATACTTATTTTCCACCATTATTTGCAAATAAATTCTTTAAAAGTCAGACAAAATGATTTTCTCAATTTTTTTTTCACATTTTGTCTCTCATAGTTGAGGTCTACCTATGATGTCAATTACAGGCCTCTCTCATCTTTTTAAGTGGGAGAACTTGCACAATTGGTGACTGACTAAATACTTATTTTCCCCACTGTATACTTTTCAATAACCTTCTCTCAGAGTATAACGTATACATTTACAAGTTTAAAAGTTCTTAAAACAATAAAAGGGGACATCCAACAGGGTGAATACTGTTTGTAGGCCATCTATGTTCCAATATTTAAAGACAACACGTTGCTATATTCTTGAGGTGCAGACAGAATACACACCAGTACCAGCATGTCTCATACATAGTGCAGGGATTTTTATAAATTTGCTGCATTCCATCCCAGGAGTAATGTATTCTTTTATTTGTATGTATTTTCTTAATGTAAAACTTTTTGCTCCAAACTGTGTGTGACACTTATTTTTGAGGAACTATAGTATGACATAAACCCACTGAAGGTATTGGCAATTCTATGTTCAGTTGATTTAGCACATTACTTTTCTAGTATTGGCTGCTTGCAGTGCAAACCATGAATTCATAAGAAGTTCAACAAAGGATGAAGTGATGGTCAATACAACCTGACAGCAACATGTGGAGACCATGAAAGTCTCGCTTTCTGCTCTTTCTAAGATGATTTAATCATTATGAGTTTGGCATTGGCATCAGTTTCATGCTTTAAACAGGATATGGTCAATCTGGCACTGTAACTGAGTAACAAATTACACATTTTTGATGTAGACATGATGTACAGTATACAGTTTTTAATATTTAATAAAACTGGACTCTAACCATGTTCAGATCTTTCAATCTTTCAAAGCACCTGTAGTCTCTTGTAGAATAGTGTCTGAACTGAACTGAGTCCGTCACACAGCCCTATTGTGTGTGCAAAGGTATTGGTTTAATTCAGAGTTGTTTTAACATTTGTTCCTCATCCCTCAGTCTCCTGCAATGTACCACGTTCCAGTTCCTCATATGACTGTGAGCCAGTCCAAGCCCTACAGACCAGGTAAAGGTGAGAGTTCTGCAGCTGTTTTTAAGCATGGTGAAGAAGGAAAATATCTGTCCACACTCAATAATGGCAGTAGAAATCAGGTATATTCATTTTACATAAAAGACTAATGTGTTTTTAAAAATCATCCTTTCATTGCTTTCTCCCAGTACCCAACATGCCTCAGCAAAGACCTGACCAGCACCATCAACCAGGCACGTCTACAATGATGCACCCTGCCACAGCAGCAGGCCCCCACATCGTGGCCCCAAGCCCTGCTTACTCTACACAGTACTTCACCTGTAGCCCCCAGCAGTTCACAAGCCAGCCCCTTGTGCAACAGATGCCCCACTATCAGTCCCAGGTATGGACACAGTGTTAAATAGACAAATGTGTATTTGCTTGCCACTCTATGAGGAATGCAGATTTGAAATCATTGGAATGTTGTATGTCTCATAGCACAAATGGATGTGTGTGTGTGTGTATTATTTTAAAGCTGAATTGTTTTACGTTCTAGTTTGTTTATGTTTTTTGTTTGTTTGTCTGTTTTTCTGTCCAGGCCCAGCATGTTTTCAGTCCGGTGATGCAAGGCAGTGCTAGGATGATCACCCCACCTGCCCACGGACAGCCCAGTTTGGTCTCTTCTTCTACCACCCAGTATGGCGAACAGACGCACACTATGTATGGTAAGAACCCCAGTTCCAACCCTGTTTTACAACAGCCTAATGTCCAGTCAAAGCCCACATTTTCATTGTGTCTTTTGGGTTGAAATTTCCCAGTTATGCTGGTTATTAAATCTGCAAGTTTCCAATCATCCTCATACAATCCCAACTGTTTTCTGAAGGTTTTGGGTCGTTCCCAACTTTTCCACCCAATTTGGAAGTGCCATTTACCAAATTCTGTTGGCATTCTTTCTCTATTACATACAATGCTCCCAACACTAGGTGAGGAAGAGTGAAGGCAAGCACATGCTTCCTCCAATACATGTGAGGCCAGCCACTGCCTCTTTTTGAACTGCCACCATTGCATCATTGCTGGGCTGCCAACATGGTCAGAGGAAAGCGCCGGGTCCCCAGCTCCAATACAACAACTAACAGATGCCTGTGCCGGCCAGCTTCACAATCGGTGTGACGTGAGGAGAGAGTTTTGCTCTCTCAGACTCCGGCTGCTCTTAGCAAGCATTGTGACCTGTGATTTGAGCCTGAGCCATGTCAGTGCATCAATTAATCAGTCAATCAGACTTTATTTATATTGCATTTTATATAACGAAGGCGTTGTCACAAAGCAGCTTTACAGAAATCTGGGTTCAAGCCTCTTCAAAGCAAGCCAGTTGGCGACAGTGGCAAGGAAAAACTGTCAGACTAGGAGGAAGAAACCTTGGGAGGAACCCAGGCTCAAAAGGGGAACCTATCTTCCTCTGGTCAACACCAGATAGCACAGATATGCATCACAGAGGTCTGTCATATAAAGCCTTACTGCCACATGCTCACACTTTTATGACTGTCTGGCTACAGTTTAGGACTGAATTGGCCTGATGTGCTGGATAAATACGAAATAAATATTAGCTTGTCCCAGATTTTCTAGAAAGTGCGCAGACATTTTGTCAAACATTTAGTTAAGTAGCTCAGTAGGTATGTTTGATGCCCAGAATGAATTCTTTTCTTTTTTATTGCTTTTCAGTTTCTGCTCCCATCCCCCAACAGTACCCACACCCTAGCGCCACCCTTCACCCTCACCCTCAACACCCTCAGCCTTCAGCCACACCCACGGGACAAGCCCAACAGGGGACGCAGCACGGGGGCAGCCACCCTGCTCCCAGCCCTGTTCAGCACTCTCAGCATCAGGCAGCAGCAGCTGCTGCTGCAGCACAGGCCCTTCATCTTGGGAACCCATCCCAGCAGCAGATGTACTCTGCCCTGGCTCCCACCCCACCTTCAATGACCCCCGGACCCAATCCCCAGTCCCCACAGGCCAGCTTCCCTTCGGCCCAGCAGGCTGTGTACATTCACCCTCCGCAGGTCCAGCATGGGTACAACCCCAACCATATGGCACATGTGCAACAGGTAACTGCCAAACAGCTTCACAATAACATTTAATCAGAAATGAATGTTGTCTTTAAATCATGTCTACGTTCAGGTCTAATTAAGAAGCTGCACTAAAATTGATAAATTTAGTTTTAAAACATCATTTGGTCATTGATAAAAACATTTTCAATTTTGTAATTTGTTTAATTACGCTGCTACATTTTTTTCCTTGAAGGCGCACATGCAGTCAGGAATGGTACCTACCCACCATGGCACTCCTTCCCACCCTCCTGTGATGCTGATGGCCACTCAGCCACCTGCTGGACCCCAGCCCCCTTTGCCCCAAGGCACCCTCAACCCTATCCCTGTCTCCTCGACCACACACTTCTCCTACATGGCACATGCCCCAGGTATGGTTTTATCTTTCTTGCCTTGAAATGGGGGCATGGGTGGTGAAATCATAACTCATATTTTAAATATATATATATATCTCAAAGTAAAGGCTTTTAACATTCTATGTGCTAAAGATTTGCCTTGAAGTAATATTAAAGCTGTATAATCTGCAGTGGCACAAGCCAACATCTTAGACCAAGATTGAATTAGAACATGATTGTGTCTTAAGTTATGGGATAACTTTTTAAGATAAATCAGATAAAGCAACATTATTTACAATGATATTTAAAGAATTGTCTCAATTCGATGGTTGATTATTTTTGTTTGTTTTGTTCTTTGTTCAGTACAACCTCACCATCAGCAGCAGCTGTAGAAGAGGACTGGCTAACAGTAGCAGGCTTTAAGGACACCTGCTCCTCTCAACACTTGTGGCCCCTCCCATGACCTGCTGGCCAACCTGTCCATTTCCTTCACCTTCTCTAAATATCCAGTGAAAAGGCCACTAAAACTTCAATCATGCTGCACTTCTGCTATTCTCCACCAGTAATTAATGCTAACAAGCAAAGTTGCAGTGAACAGGTGTGGGTTTTTTAACAAGCGTTTTAATGAGAGGGACTGTTTTCATGCTATAACAGCAACGCTATGAGTGAAAATTTGAAAGTCAAGAAACTGGAACTTGAATTTTGTCTGCACCTTTTAAGTTAACAAAAAATTCTTCCAATCTATTGACAGTATTAACATTACTGTTAAATGCTGCTGCTACTGCTGCGTTCAAGAACTTGGGGTTAAGGAAAGCAAACAAAACATACACACACACACACACACAAAATATATATATATATATATATATATATATATATATATATATTAATAATATTCTAACCAAACTAAAAACAATGTGGGAACTTCCAGTGGTAAAAAAATAAAAAAAAGAAATTGGCCAAAAAAAGGCAAATTAATTATTTATTAAACTAATCAGATAATGAGCCCCATTACACTTGACCGTTATAAAACTGTTAAGTTAAAAGAACTTTTACTTTGTAGATAATATAAATGAATAAAAAAATATTAAAAACATTAAAAAAAGTTTTAAAAACTGTAACTGTATTGCATTTCATTCTCTTTTGTTGCGTTGTTATTATTCTTGAGTATCAACCATGTTGTTTTCTTCAAGGATTGTTAGTCATTATCCGCTTAGTCCTGAATAGTGTCATGCTGGTGTCAGGCACGAGGCAGCAATACTTCCTGGACAGGGCAGCAATCCACACACACACACACACACAGGGGCAATATGGCAAGGCCAATTCACCAACCATGCCCATGTACCCGGGGGAAACCAACAAAGACACGGGGAGAACACTCCAAACTCCTCACAGATAGCAATCCGAGCGGGAATGTGTGTGACACATGCATTACCTGTTGCACCACCGTGCCACCCCTTCCAATAATGGGATGCATTAATATCATTACTGGAAACATTGGAAAAAACATAGCTGTGGATGTGGCAACATTTGTGGTTGATGTGGCACAACAGATACCACCACCAGCGATCCACACCACCATGTGGGAGACTAGGGTTTCATTCCCGGTGTGGGCCACTAAGAGTCCTTGGGCAAGACTCCTAACACTTCTTTGGTCCACCTCTGTGTATGTAATAGGTTGACTGAAATTATATTTGTATAATGCCTTTCTAGATACACAAGGATACTTTACAATCATATTCAGCAGTTAACCAACACACAGTTTAGAAAAGTAGCAGCCAGTCATGAACCCGAAATGACCATCTGCTGTTGTTGGAGGATTGCATCGAGCATCGTGGTGTATTCAGTGACACAGTGCTGATCTATATCTCAGCAAATGGACATAATTTCACACGCACACACACACCAGGCCAATTTAGAGTAGCCAGTACACCTGATGATTTTGGAATGTGAGGAAACTGGTCGAAACCCACACATAGAATGTGGAAACACAAACCGGACCTTGAACTCCAGACGCAAGCGCTGGAAAGCAAATGTGCTAATCCCTCCAGTTAGAGACTGGACTAACCAGAATCTCACTACAAGAAAGAAATTGTCCCCTTGGACCTATAGGGTTCTTTCTGCTTTCTGAGCAGTTTTGAGCTATTGAGCCTTAAAATAGTGATGTTAACACGCCTCACATAATGTTAACAGAATAGGAATATTTAAGTAATTGAATTTTCATACAAATGTCATAAAACCTTTTAGTCCCAATAGGATGAAATGTTAAAGCTTGCAGCCCTGTTGTAACTTACATTTTGTATAAGCACTGTAATAAATTGACCTTCATAATTTGTTCATAATTCACAAAATAAAGTTTGACTCCTTACTCCATAGACATCTGACATTAAAATTGACCCCAGTGAGTGTTTACTTTAGTAACAGTAAATCTGGAAAGTATTCACAGCACTTCACTTCTGGCACATTTTGTTGTTACAATCTTATTTCAAAATGAATTCAGTTCTACACACAATATCCTCCAGACAAAGTGAGTTTAAACATTTGTTTGAAATTTTTGCAAATGTATAAAAAATAAGACAAAAGTATATCATGTACGTAAGTATTCACAGCCTTTGCTCAATACTTTGTTGAAGCACCTTTGGCAGCAATTACAGCATCAAGTCTTTATGAGTATGATGCTACAAGCTTACACACCTGCTTTTGGGAAGTTTCTCCCATTATTATTTACAGAACCTCCATCAATTGTCTGTATACTTAGGGTTGTTGTCCTGTTGGTTATCAAGGATGCAACCCCACAGCATGATGCTGTCACCACCATGCTTCACTGTAGGAATGGTCCTGATGGGCTGTTGGGCTTTTTCCTGAGGAGTGCCCTCGGTCTGGGCGTTCTACCATACAGGCCTGACTGGTGCAGTGCTTCAGAAATGGATGTCCTTCTGTAAGCTTCTCCTCTCTCCATAGAGCAATGTTGGAGTTCCAACAGAGTGACCACTGGGTTTTTGAGCAACTTCATGGCTTTTGCACCACGATCACTCAGTTTGGCCAGGTGGCCAGCTCCATGAAGAGTTTTGGTGGTTGCAAATTTATTTTGTTTACGGATGATGGAGGCCACTCTGCTCATCTGCATCCTGCCAAAGATGTCTAAATACAGTCCTGTCTCAGAGGTGTGTGCCATTCCAAATCATGTCTAATCAACTGAATTTACCACAGGTGCGCAATCAAGCTGTAGACAACATCTGAATGATCAGTAGAAAAAAGATGCACCTGAGTGTCATGGCAAAGGCTGTGAATACTTTTGTAAATGTTAAATTTGTGTTATATTTTTAATAAATTTGCAAAGATTTCAAACGTTTCTCACTTCATCATGGGGTATTGGATGTAACTTGAAAAAAATGTGCAAAAAGTGAAGCACTGTGAATACTTTCCGGATTCGCTGTACCTTCATACAGTATTTGGCAACATTTTGACATTCATGCCAGTTCATCTGATGTCAATGTTTTTGGAATGCGAGACAGCTTCCCAGAGGAAGCCCACACAGACACAGGGAGAATGTGGAAACTAGACCCAGATAGGGCCTTGAACCAAAGTCTCCAGTCCTGAGAGGTGAGTGTTTTTTAAATGGTGTCAGAAAATAAAGAGACAAAAAAATAAAAGGCAGATCAGAATGTAGTCTTTATAATCCTGGGTTATATTTAAGCAGCTCTGCAAGGTTTCAGTGAGAGCAGATCTGTATAATTACAAAGCGGCGTACAGTCCCAGTTCTACATCCAGACAAAACACATGAAAGGGGTGTTCACACGCATGCACACGTATACTTATATATATGCTTACATATACATACATATACATATACACACATATGCATACATTCACACATATATACATACACACACATACATATGCACATACAGTCGCATACATATACTGTATATACATGGGAGCAGCCGTGGTCTGGTGGTTAGGGAACCAGTCTTGTGACTGGAAAGTTGGACATGACTGAAGTGCCCTTGAGGTGGCACTGAACTCCCCAGCTGCTCCCCAGGCGCTGAGGATAGGGCTGCCCTCGCTCCGGGCATGTGTGCTCACTGCCCCCTGGCATGTGAAGTCACTAGTGTATAAGTGTATCACTGTGTGGATGGCTTAAAAGTGGAGGATTAATTCATCTGTGTGCACAACAGTGGGTTAAAAAAGTATAATTACTTATATATACGTACATACATATACATACATACATACATACATACTAAATTACTAAAATACAAATAACAGAAGAAGCCAATCAATTAAGAGCCAAGTATGATTTCCACCGACTCCCATCTTTAGTGTCAGAGGACGAAGCTTTAACGTTGGTGGACTCTGCTGTGACACTGTAAAAATGGACCTTCATCATTTCTTCATAATTCAGAAAGATGATCTAGTTTGACCTCTAACTCAGCCAGTGTTTACCTCATTCGCCTCCGGCCCAGCAGGGGGCGCCAGTGCGCCAGAGCGGTTCAGCGAGGCAGCAGGCAGACTCGTGCTGACGGCGTGTGTTTTGGTGGAGGGTCGGTCAGAGAAGCCGTCGCCTTTAATAACGGAGCGCGGGGTGGCTTTTATCGGCTTTGTGGCGTCATGGGGAAGTTAAACGTGGTCGTGCTGAGGTACCTCTCTCGGGACGACTTCAGAGTTCTGACTGCGGTGGGTTTCGGTGCTTTTTAATGATTAAAATACAGATGTGATTACGTCACAACTCCAGAAGAAATGCTAGAATCAGGCACTGATAACACACTGTTTCTCTGCCTGCTCTGTTACCTGTTCCACCCGGTTCTGCAGTGGTCAGGACCCCACAGCACCCCCACAGGGGGGGGTCATTCTCAGCACTGCAAGTCACACTGACATGGTGGTGGTGTATTAGTGTGAACTGCACTGGTATGAGTGGATCAGACACAGCAATGCTGCTGGAGTGTTTAAACTCACTGTCCACTCTGTTACACACCTGCCTAGTGTCTCCACTTTGTAGATGTAAAGTCAGAGACAGAAGCTCATCTCTTGCTGCACAGTTTATGTTGGTCTTCCTCTGGTCCTTCACCAGTGCCTCTGCTGGCTGGGTATTCCTGGATAGTGGACTGACTCAGTCCGGCAGTGACACTGAGGGGTTTAAACCCTCCAGCAGCAGTGCTGTCAGTGTCACTGCATTGCTGAGAATGACCCACCATCCACATACTGTACCTGGACAGGTGGACTACTGTCTGTAGCTAGAGGAGGGAATGCACAGTGAATGTAGAAACAAGAAGGTGGTCATATTGATATGGCTAATCAGTGTATATAGACATGTTTATGTATGTAATTGTTAAGTTTTAAATGTTATTTAAAGGTACATTAATTCTGGTTTTCTGGAGATTAATTTGTGTGCTTTCACGCAGGTGGAAATGGGTATGAAGAACCATGAAATCGTGCCAATGAGCCTCATCTCCTCAATCGCTTCTCTCAGACACGGAGGCTGTAACAAAGTGCTGAGGGAGCTGGTCAAACACAAGCTGTTGGCTTACGAGCGCACCAAAAGTAAGACTTGCATTCTGTTATGGCTTTGAAATTGTCATGCATTCATTTAAGCGTTCAGTCTGTGAATTAAGATGAACTCAAGTCTATGTTTCATATTTTTGTAGCTGTGCAGGGATATCGCTTAAATTATGGAGGTTATGATTATCTGGCTTTGAAGACGTTGTCATCAAGAGACGTCATTTTGTCTGTTGGGAACCAAATGGGAGTCGGCAAAGAGTCAGGTGAGCTATTAAATTGATCTCATGTCTCCGAGCTCTTTTGTTTCTTGGCGTGTTTGCATTCTCAGAGGCTGAGACTTTACCCGTCCCCGTTTAATTCGTAATTTGTTCTGTTTGAAGGTGCAGGGACTGCTAACTTAGGTGTTCAGAGTTCATAGAAAAGCCATGTCAATACAGTGGGTTGCATAAAGGGTTGTAAGGCATTCAAGCATTGGCTTGTGGAGCCGTGGAACTGCTCTTTCAGGACCAGAGCTTCAGCCAATATCTTTGGGGAAGAATTAGAGCCCCATGGCTTTGGAAATTAGTCATTTACTATCAGTACCTGTTTTTACCAATGCTCTAAACAACACATTGGGTCTCGAACAAAAGATTCATGTTGAAAATCATTCCAGGTATGAATTATAGAATTTCTTGAGAACATAATGAAAAAGTCAGTGGAAACCAAAATGGACATCCCACTGAGGGATGGATTAAAAATCATACCAATATTTAAGTTTTATTAAATCACGGGCTGATTGATTTTTCTCAATTTTACTAATGGCAAATTATTATATGACTCGGTAGTGTGTATCACACCCTCATACTTGGTGACATCGGATGCACTGATATCTAATGTCCCCAAGGTTCACAGCTGGATTCGGGTTAAGGGAAAGTGGGTACCTGTCCATGGCCCGGGGGTTGGGGACCACTGCACTAGAGGACATTGGGCCCTCATGTTATCTTTATGATGTCTATGAGAGTTTGGTTAAAAACACCGACACCAATAGGACTCTGGCATTGCTCCTCCTGTTCCTCCTCAAACAAAGAGCAGATACTGGTCTTGCTCTTGAGTTGATTCCTTTCTTTGGCCATGTCCAGTTTTCCTTGTGTAATGACCTGTGTCCTAGTACTGTCCTCATGCTTTTGAGACTATGCTAGACACAACAAACAAATCTTCTTGCAGTTTGCTACTTTAGTGAAGCAGGCAGGTAAGTGCCCACCAGAACTGTGTAATGCTGCATAACCTGTCACTTTAAAAAGTGCAAGGTCCTTGAGGAACTTTGAGATTCTTCAATTTGGAACTGTTGAGGAACCATTTAAGGTGCTCCAAGGAATCTTCAATGAAAGGACAATAGTTTCTATAGGGTTCTCTGAAGCACTTTAAGAGATTCCTTTACATTTTCAAATTGAAGAACCTCCAAACGTTCCTCTTGTACTTTATACATTGAGAAACACTGCTTCCTTTGCTTACAGTGACTGATGTTTATCTCTCAGATTGTTTGTAAATTCGTGTCCTTAAGTGGTGGATCAAAGCACAAATTGCATTTCCTAACTGTAGGGGGAACTCAGGAGCAAGAAATAACAGCTCTTCCTAAAGCCACTTTCAGTGTTCCCTTCATTTTTTGCAGTATGTAAACACAGGACTGCCATAACATTCAAACCACCTGCCAAATATTGTGTAAGTCCTTCTTATGCTGCCTTTAAACAGATCTGACCTGTTAAGGCTCAGACTCCACAGCACCTCTGTCTGTGTCCTGTGGTATGTTGCACTGAGATGTTACCAGAAGTCTAGTAAATGATGAGGTGGTGTCTGCATGGTTGGTGGTGTCACATCAGTGAGCTATGGATGTCCTTATCCCTGTCGTCTGTTCACTGGTTCTCTTCCTTTTGAAGACATTTGAGGGGTACTGACCACTGCATAGAAGACCTGCTATTTTGGAGATGCCCTGACCCAGTCATCTAGTCATCTTGATTTGGCCCTTATTAAAATGGTGCAAACTGTAATGCTGGCCCATTTAGTTTGCTTTGTCCTGCATTTTCAGTGGTTGTTCTGGCTGATTGGTATATAGTTTGTATTTGTAGCTTAAATGGAATATGTGGAGCATATTTAGGCAAAATTTAAAGATGTACGAAGATGAAATTCATAGAAATGAGACTGGACACCACTCTGTAGTCACATGCCTTTGCTAGCATAGCTGCACCTTTCATCTGCCATTCCAAAAAAGTTCCTATTTTCCTTGATGGCAGGGGTGTCCAATCTTATCTGCAAAGGGCCGGTGTGGCTGCAGGTTTGGATTGGACACCCCTGCTTTATGGTAATGTATGTGCATTTTACTATTTGTTCCATTAACGTTTGCTATTCAAAGCATCCCAGAAGAGAGTGGCTTTACTGATTGTCTTGTATTTTCTTTATTATACCTGCACATTTTTTTAAACCAACTGTATTTCCTTGCCAGATATTTACATAGTTGCGAATGCTGAAGGGGAACAGTTTGCCCTGAAACTCCACCGGCTTGGAAGAACGTCTTTCAGGAACCTTAGGAATAAGCGAGACTACCACAAACACAGACACAAAATGTCCTGGCTCTATCTGTCACGGCTCTCCGCCATGAAGGAATATGCGTACATGAAGGTAAACATCATGTGCCACTATCTGCACTGCAGTTGTGGAATATCTATCTATGACAAGATTTTTGACTAAAACTGAATGGTGATTACTTAAAGCCCCTCTGTAATGGTTAAAAAATATTTAAATACTAAAGATATGCAACAGCATAAGCATGTTATATTCAGTGTATTCAGTATATAATTCTGTATTAATGCAGTTTATTTGCAGTAAAATGCTCTGAAACTTATGAGCTGCAGAAGTGCAAGGGCATGTCAGATTACAGAATGATTGGCAGAAAAACGCTGTTTTGATCTGGTGTTTGTTTTATTAGTCTTTTTTGTCACTGGTTCTGATTAATAATGTTTTAACATATACTTTAAAGAAAGGAGCTGAAATCCCAGCTTAAATTAGTGCTGCTGTTACATTCTGACACCCGTAGCTTCTGCTTCAAAGTGGAACAGCTAATTCCAAGAGCTGAGCTGGAGAATAGCTTCAGTCTCCTTGGCGCAGCTGTCTTTGTGGCTTGGAGTTTTTGTGAGCACACAGAGCGTAATGAGGAGTTTTCAATAGCAGTAGTAGTATTTTAGAACTGTTAAACAAGTTTAAACGAGCAAGCCTGTTCCCTGTGTGTCCGGCAAACTTGGCTAAACTGATGAGCCAAAACAGGAGATGGTGTTTTAGGGTGAGTTGTGTGCTCGGGGAATCCTAGCTGGCATAAGCAGTTTGCTGACTCTGATTGGTTCTTTAGCTGATTTGACATCAGGTGGGACAAATTTAACCCTGCCAAACTTAAATTGCACAGACTGTACAGAAAAACCAACACCCTTGCTTGTTTTGCATGTATTATATAGGACCATAATTCAAGGCCCATAATATTTAGCAATTTGTTTTTTCTTGCAGGCATTGTATGACCGTGGATTCCCTGTTCCAAAGCCAGTGGACTACAACAGACATGCGGTTGTTATGGAGCTGATTAACGGGTATCCTCTGTGAGTCACTTAAATGTACTTTTTGGCAAAAACACAGACTGTAGTAAAAAAAAATCAGTGTCATATTTAGCATTTCTCCATGATATTTAAAGCTATACTGTATTCTATGTTTTTGGCCATTCTTCAAAATAATGGACTGACAAATTTGTTTAGTCGTTTTTTATCTAGTTTAGTGCAGTTCAAGTGTCTTCTTGAGTCTTTGACTTGGCCATTGTAGCACATTCTTCATTCAGTTGTTCAAACACTTAAACAATTTGGAAATTTGAGTGAAGAGTATAGAATATGAAAAGAGCCTACTAAAGAAAATGTTAATTTTTGAAACTGTAAATGTTGGTCTGTATGGAAGCTGGAATCTGATCTTTTTTTCCCCACAGTTGCCAGGTGCGAGAGATTGAAGACCCTGCTTCATTGTACAGTGAAATCATGGAGCTGATTGTTAAATTGGCCAATCATGGTCTGATCCACGGAGACTTTAATGAGTTCAACTTAATGCTTGATGACCATGATCATGTCACAATGATCGACTTTCCTCAGATGGTGTCTACTTCTCATCAAAATGCAGAATGGTGAGTTATCAGTTCAACTTTATTCTATACATTAAACCTCTGTAATATGTGATAAGTAATTGATTATCTAAAATTATTTGTTAATTAGTTGTTAAATTATATCTATATTGTGCAGTAAATTGAATAAATAATAATTATGCACTGTAATAAGAAAATAAAATCAGATCCAGGGCTGTGATTGAAATGGATCCCTGTTCCTAGTCGTGCGATATAGAGGGGTATACTTTTCAGCTATATAAGCAAACGTTGTCAGCTCCATTCATTCCACTGTGTTAATGACTTATAGTTGTATTCTGGTCTATAATTCATCTCATGTAATGAGGTACAATGTTTACTATAAATTGCCAGTGAATTGTGGGAGATTATAGTACCCTCAAAGCCACATACGATTTCCACTTTGCAATTCAGACAGAAGAATGGCTGATACAATTAGTGCCCTAAAACATAAATAGGGATTCATTACAGTTACAGCCCATGTTTTCTGCTCCCTGGTCAATTATCCGTGCACTGCATGAACCAGAAATTATACATTTCTGAAGGCATCTTTGATTATTGGGTTAAACAATTTTGTGTTCTGTTTGTTTTAATTTGTTAAAAACAAACAGACAGAAAACTCCTGTGCACAGTGAATTATTTAATTTATTTTTAAATAATTGTTCACAAGGTGAAAACGACTGAGCCTCTTTGTGCAATTACTATTTTTACTATAAATCTATTTTATTTGATTGTAAACTGGATCTTTTCTCATTTTCTCCAGGTACTTTGACCGAGATGTCAAGTGTGTACGAGATTTCTTTATCAAAAGATTCAACTATGAAAGTGAATTGTATCCAACATTTAAAGATATCAGGTATGCACTTGTTTCATAAAATGCTGCATGTTGTTATAACTTGCTGATGGATGATGTCAGTGTAAATAATTGTTTCCTCTTTGGTGTACAGAAAGGCTTGCTCGCTGGATGTTGAAATCTCAGCCAGTGGTTACACAAAAGAGCTGCAACAGGATGACAAGCTTCTCCACCCAGTTGGCCCAGAAGATGAAGATGGACAGAGTGGAGATGAGGATACTGATGATCCTGGAGCACCAGAGCTGGTATCAGAAGAGCCTGTTGACATTGAAGAGTACAAACATGCTATGCTGGAACTTGAGGGGCTCAAGATTGGTGAAGAGACTCTACCAAGTGAGAGAAATTCAGATGAACATGAGAAAACTAGCTCTTTACAGGATGTCTGCTCTGGGAATGTTAGTAATGATGACATTCCAGACAGTTGCAGACATGTGGAGAGTGATGAAGAGCTTGAGGATGAGGATGAGTGCCCAGATTTAGTTCAGCTATCAGCTTGCAACAAGGAGTTCAAACCTT
This sequence comes from Acestrorhynchus altus, assembly GCA_034509495.1. Classification (NCBI taxonomy): domain Eukaryota; kingdom Metazoa; phylum Chordata; class Actinopteri; order Characiformes; family Acestrorhynchidae; genus Acestrorhynchus; species Acestrorhynchus altus. The sequence continues at coordinate 11,291,866 of CM067522.1, read as the reverse complement.
TCAGGTATGTATTGGACAGTTGTTATTAATAGATTAAATTTGGTTAAATATTAAATATTAAAATTTAACATTTGTTAATGTCCATATTCATAGTGACTGTTGTATCAGACACAAATTGATCTCAAAATTGGTATTTTAGTTTTATATATAATATGTTTTGTGCAGCTTAAACAAGCACACTAGGTAATTATATATATCAGGATGTGCACATGGTCATGTAAGGCTATTGAACTATTTTTGTTGCTTGATATTAAGGTAAAATATCTATATCAGCCAAATCATCATTTATGTTTAATATTATGATTGGTGAAATCTGGAATTTTTTATTTATTAATATCACATTCTGTGTTACAGAAGAAAAAAAATTGTCTGTATTTTCCGGTATCATTCAACCTTACTCAGTAGCAACTGTTCTGGTATTCTGCGACATTAAGGCTAGAACAGAAGCCTACTTGCTGTTCGGCCATGCATTCGCGTAGACATTTGCATTGGCTGCATTGTGAATGTAACTGTGCGCATACTTGCTACACATTACTGGAGCCATCTCCTAGAGTGCAGGCGAGAGTGCTGCCCCTACCATTGTTTTGTATGCACTGTACCTTACATTCATTTCTGAGGATGTGCAGAGCCAACGCTCTGAATGAATGCAGGATACATGTGGAAGCTATGATGCGTATCTGTGCACATAATTAATATCGTGTATGTTTCTAGCCTTAGAAGTATTTTTTTTTTTAGTTCAACTGCTGATTTTCTTAATCTCAAGGTGTAACATTTGGCTAATTGTTTTAATTATACAGAGATGAAGACAGCCTGCTCCATGTTAATGAACACAGACGAAGAACAACCAGTGAAACTTCTGTTGGAAGTGTTGCTAGCTGCTCCACAATTCCACCAGTGAGTATAACCATTGAATCTTTCACAACAAAATTCTAAAATGAAATTGCTGAATGTAAGGTTTGGCCTTTTCTTTGACATTGCCAAAGTTTGGTCTGGCGGCAGGTCTAATCACACAACACAAATCAGTGTTTGGTCAGGTGAAAGTGGAACGTAAGTACATCTCCTATGAACATCAAAGTATGAGACCCATAACATAACAGATGTTATCTTGGATGTCCTTTGCAGGAGGTGATCAGACAGAAAGTGAGGAGACAGCTCACGAAGCAGCAGAAGGCCGCTCAGAGGAGGCGATTACAGAAAGGGGAGGCCAACCTGGTGACCAAGGAGAGGAGAGAGAATCTGAACAACATCAAGGGCAGCTTGGAGGCAGCCACGTTCTGGGGCTAAATATATTGGAGAAAATATTGCAGTGAGGATTCCCTACCAGCAGTGAAGGACAATGCTATCAGCCATTACATACTGTTCCTATGTTCCCTCAGCACATGTGTGTTCCAGAATAAGAACTGTTGGTCAGAATCAAAGGCTGAACAGTCCAAATCATTAATTGGGAGGTCAAACAGTTTATATAGACTTCTAGCAGTTACATTTTGGTATAGATCCAAGGGTGGTCCATTAGCCTTTTGGCCAACATTAAGAAAATATGTAATACAATTATACATGTTTACAATTCTATCTTACTAATATGCATGTGTACAAAATACTGCAAGGCTATCAGCTGTCCAAGTCCAATTCATTCCCCTGCTTTGCAATAGTGTTTATTAGGGTGAAACTGGGGTGGTGCCTCTATTATGGTGTGTATGTAATGAATAAACTCTTTCTGTTGAATTTATAATCTGTTGTCTAATGTTTTATAACTTGACCCCCATCAAGGTGTGAGAAATCTCCCTGCATTTCTGGCCTGTATCTTTTAGCACATTTAGTCATGAGTGAGAGTCGACCAGTTTTAATGTGAAATGAGCTTCCAGTGTGTGTTTACTGCTCTGTCCATGTGACATCACTGGCCCAGTTATTGGGTTATAGGGAAAAATGAGAAGGAAGATTTTTCCTATATTTCTTTGCTCACAATGTGTTCAAATTTCAGGAAAAAAGTCCTGCAAAATACTGATACACAACAATTCAGGAAATTCAGGTTTTCTATTCTATTTTATTTGAAATTTTGAAGGACTTAAAGACATCTTTGTCAATCTAATCATTACAAATAATCAATAGTATTGAATTTTCAGCTCAAAAACACTGGAAGATCAATTCTCAGTCCTCCAAGAGTATTTCTGAGATATAAAGTGCTAAACAAGTTGCAAGTAGATATTTTATCAAAGCAAGATCAAATTCATACAGATATTACAATTTTGTTAATATTTACATGTCAAATGAGGACAAATTTGAATAAATCTGAAAATAATATGTCATGTCTGATTCCTATAAAGAGAATGTTTTGTTTTGGTGAATAAATGTAAAAATATCCAACAAAATTAGACTGGGCTTCTAAAGGTTATGCCATCAAATTAAGTTTTGATAATTTCACTTAAATTCTTTTGTAAAGGTTTATTTTTTAGCAAGTGGGTTAGAAATAATTGAATAAATAAATGAAGTGTTCCCCTATCTCTATTAATAAGGTGTCTATTTTAAAAAAGAAGAATGACTTGGTTAAGGTTTCTGTTTTGTTTACGCGTGTGGTTTTCTAAAGGCGTTTCAACATTGTCCCTTCTCACCCGCCGTCGGAAGGTGGATCATCACGTGACTGTAGATCTGCGATAGACTTCCAGGAACGAAAAACCAAAACAAACGATAGGAAGGAGAGAAGAGCGGCTCCCAGCTCCTCCAGTGCTGTGTCATACTGGCTTACGGTGAGTGCTGGGGTGTTTTATTTAACTGTGGGGCTGATAAACCAGTTCCGGAGAGCTGTTTGATGTGGAGAGTCTGGACTGTTCTGATACAAACAGCCTTTACTTCAACTGGGTTCAACCAAACACACACTGACCCTACACTGTCAACAAGAAGAAGACTGCTGAAGAACAGAGCTCTGTCATCCTTCCTGTCCACAAACATAATGGTCTGACTGGTCCCCTCATAGGAGACTTCAGTTGGAGCATTTCTATTGGCCAGTCTGGCACTAAATGTCCCCTTAATGTAAACAACAACAACACATAATAATAATAATAATAATAATAATAATATTTTTAAACAGTGAGAGTAAAAAAACTTGACATCTGCAAGGAATCATTTTCAGGGTGGTGTCAAACTGACTTTAATTAATTTTTTTTTTTTTTTTAATTTTTACTTCTTATTTTACTACTACTTTTAGTAGTTTAGTAGTAGTTGACATTTTGTGAAGAAAAGCTCTGTAACAGGAAAAATACCTTCCATTTTTGTTTTTGTGTGTGTGTGTGTGTGTGTGTGTGTGTGTGTGTGTTTTTACTGTGTTTTAGGGCTCTGTGTAACTGGAAAAATACCTAAAATGAAATGAAAAGATGATGGCTGAAGCAGTGAGACCAAAGAAGACAAAGGGAAAATCATCTGGAAAGTCACAGGTAAAAACAAAGACACTTTATTAAATACTGTCACTTTGACCAGCCCTTAAGCTTTCCAGTTTGCCTACAGACATGTCTACAGACCTAATCTGTTAGGTTCCAGTGCCACCTTAAAGGTAGCTTATTTATTTATGATTAATGTGTATAATGTTTATTTCATGTTTACTGTATATTAGTGTTTATTTCATGTTTATTACTGAACCATGGGTTCGAGAGAAATGCAGGTTCAATCTTCTGTATGTCTTGTACTTATTGCAGCATTGACAGTAACACAACTTAAAAACACACCTCATGTAATGTTAAGAAGTTGTCACATATTAAGAATAAGAATATGGGAATAGCTCAATTTTGAAAAACTTGTAGTTCCAAGGGGATGATATGTAACACTGAAAGTTCCTTACAGCACTTTGTTTTTCACTTCAACTCAGGACATCCCTAAATTACATATTCTGAACATCCTGAATCTGTGACAGGGCAGTTTTTCAATGTGAACATGTGACATTGCTTGCAAAACTCCAGTGTGTTTGGGTAATGCTTTTAAATCATTTTAAAAGTGCATTTTTCTATTTCTATAGGTCACTTTCTGCTCATTAACAATTCAATCACTTTACAATAGTGACATAAAATGTGATAAATTACATTTTTACCATTTCTCATCCCATTTCTAGAATGAAGTCATGTGTCAAGATTGTACCCTAGAATTCATGAAACCTCTAAGAAAAACAATGATTGTTATTTTGTGCAATATAAGCATATGAGTTAAGATCTGATGAATTCATCATAATACACATTTTCCTAAATAATGTAAAATAAAAGGCTCCCGATTTTAATTAGTAATTATAATGTTCTGTTCAGAAATCACTGGGTTATTGTCATAGTGTGTGTTTAATTAATGGACTATTCCCTTTTTAACCCTGTAAATTAAATGATGAGAAGCTCCAGCTGTTTTTTTTTCACTCCTCTACATTAAGAGTAAGTGTAGTTACTGAATAATAGGTTTTCAGAAATAATGAGCCTGTGAATTTAAGGAGTTAGCTGCTTAAAATCTTAGGACCTGTTTGAGTTGTTTCTCGCTTTTGTAACTATATACTTTGCATGTACTTTTCAATGTAATTACTGTAAGTCAAATAGTTAATAACTGGTATTGTTTAGTGTTACCTGTAAGAGGTTATTTTTGTTTCCCTTCTCCCTTAGGAAAAAAAGCAGAGACCTGCTGAAAGCACAAGGCACAAACCTGCTGAACCTGCCATACTTTGTGCTCCTGTTCCTGAGCTCACTGCTGAATTCACAGATGTTCCTCTCAGTCTCCCTACTGAGCTGCCAGCTTCTGTCCAGGAAACTCTTACCCAATCCTCAGAAGACCAAAATGAAAAAGCAGAGAAGGACCAAAATACATTTAAGTGGGATAGGACTGAGACTGTGGAGATACCCACTAGTACTGGAGAACTGGAGACAAAGCCGTTATCACAGGATCGGCAGATTGAAGTGGACCAACCTTCTCCAACTTTTAAGCTGAGCCAATGTGATCAGAAAGCCTTTGACATTAAGGAAGAACCTTTTAATGTCTCTGCACTTTACCCTGCTCTACCTTCTCTGTCTGTAGAAACACAGCTCCTGGTTGACCCTTCCTCTGTCAGCTCTGGATTAGTGGAAGCATCTCTTATGCCACTGGTAGTAGAGACCGCAAATGCACCCAGGCAGATGGGTCTAGCTCCAGCTGTTCTTCCTCTAGCTAACCAGGAGACCTCACCCCCCAGCCTGGTTCCTGTGCTACTAGCAGAAGCTGAAAGCACCCAGGAGAGGCTCTACCCAGAGCTGCCCCGACCATGCCAAACAGTCCAACCATTCACCTTTGAGCAGCTGAGGATGTGGGAGCCAGGTTCCTGGCTGGAGAATGTGGAGATCCATGCTTCGGAGTTCCAGGCCCTGGCCCACCAGGAGGGACATGAGCTACATGAGCTGTTGCTGAACTACTGGAGGTGTCGCAAGCAGTTGAGCCAAGCGCAGGCTGAGCTGCAGGCAGCCAACTCTGACTGCAAGAGTGCACAGAATCGCCTGTGGAGCTTCAAGGATGAGCAGCTTACTCTGCAGGTTAGAAGTGCTACAGAATCTGCCAATGCTGCAGTGTTTCTTTAAAACTGTGAACCCCAGTGAATTCCTCACTGTTAAGAATATGGTTTAATAGTTTCACATCCTATTCATTTTAGTGACCTGTTTCATTTGTTTATTCTGCTTCACATGTTGATGTGAACAGTAACTGCATGGTTGGTCTCTCCGTTTACCTTTTCTTTCCATGCTTTTAAAAAAGGCATAAACTATACATTTGGACTGTATGTTAATTATACTTAAATCATTAGCATTAATAAAAGAAAATTCACCTCTGAGAGGCTCAGAGGTCTGAAGTGCTTTCACTATGATCTGAGGCTCACAGGTTCGAATCGAAGGGTCATGCTGCTTTCCATTGACAGTCAAGATTCAGAGGGAGAGTGAAATTTGCCTGCTCTCCCTCTTTGGCGCTTTCCAGCAGAGTGCGTTGGCTGTCCAGCGAGGATGCAAATGGTGGCACTTTGAAGAGGCATTGGTTGACCTCATATGTAATCGAAGGAATCGTGTGCTTATCCTCACCCTCCAAGTGTCTGGAGTATCGCATGGGTGGAGAGTGATAATAGGAATTGGGGAATTGGCACTTCCAAATTTGCGGGGCGAAAAAGTATTTTTACCCTCAATAAATAAATAAATAAATTTCAAATGATGGACAATAACACATTGTGTCAGTGTAGAAAAGGGCAAGAGGACAGGACTGTCTTTGTGGATGTGTTCAGACATGTCCTGTGCTCCACCTACTAGTAAATAAGGCCCACCCCTGACTATAGCAAAACCAATAGAAAGACAAAGGGGAGCGGAGTAGAGGGAGTAAGGGGTGGAACAGAGTGAGGCAGCAGAAAAAAGGTTTTCTGTAAGATTAAAAAAGGTTTTTTAAAAAACATAATATAAACAATATCACCCCAGCCCATATCCCACATGGTTTATTTCCCAATAAAGATATAAATAGCCCCAGCCCTAGTTATTACACCTGCCATTAACTTGTACTTGTTTATAGTTGTTTGAACAAATGATCTTGGAATGTGTAGTTGCTTAGAAATAGCTTATATGGTTCTCAGAATTGTCCTGAGCTCCTCCGGCTTTCATATTATATTTGTGTTTGTCAATGCGGTGAGCGCTCTCAAACACTTAATATGGGCACAGAGAAGCTACCACCTGTAGCCAGAACAACTGTTTCGCTTCTTGTTTGTAGTAACTGTTTGTTTGCAGACAAAGTCCTTTCCTTCAACAAAAAACAGCCAGTCGTCATGCTGGTTATGCCTCAAGCCGAGGTGGTAGCCAGAACAACTGTTTTGCATTATTGAGAAAAACACTACAAACTATTCAAACTATTTTGCCAGATTTTATCAGTGATGTCAAATATGTTTTGAAATGGTTTAAAGCAGAGGTTCTTAACCTTTTTCACTGTGTGACCCCCTTTAGGCTCCAGTAAATTTCTCAATCCCCCTACCCCCGGGAAAAAATGGTACCAATAACTCGTAAAATGAGAAAATATTAATCATAATTTATTTTCTGATGTTCCTGGACGTGGGCGTTTTGTGTCCCCACTTCCAATTCGATCTTCTAAAAAACGCTCCATTTTAAACTAGCCTGGATGACGTGCTGAACCACAGTGTGCATGAACCTGAATCAAGATTCAGATCGAAGAGTCGAGCAGAACGGCGAGTGAAAAAAAGTTCTAAAATGCTCTATTTTAAGCAACAGTGGGTGTGCCAAGCCATGTCCTTCATGCTAGACCATCAAGACTGAGAATGAAACAGTGTGAAAAAGTTTAGCGCTTAAATCTGATTCATCGCACATTTAGCTGACAAAACGTCTTAATTAGTGTCACATTCGCGACCCCCCTAGAAATACAGGTTAAGAACCCCTGGTTTAAAGTATTTTGGTCTCAGAGTGAAATCTAGTCTGACTGTTCACATTCATATCACATGCCCACAAATCTGATATCTGATTTAGGACCTGTTCATGTCTAAAGTGTAGCCTTAAACGCCTGTACCAGTTTCTTTTCTTTCTTTTTTAGTTAAAAGATGTATGCTGTACCCTCATTAACAATAAAATGCTTTTAACTTTCGCTTCTTGTTTGTAACGTTGACTGCTTCATCTCTTGCAGGGTGTGTGTGCAGATCAGGTCAAGGTGTGTGGCTACCACCGCTTTCAACAGGTTGTCTTGAATGAGACAGTGGTAGCTGAACTGAAGCATCTCTTTGAAGCCAAAGCTGAGCTGCTCCATCAGACCGTGGCCCTGCACTCCTATACCTCAGTACTCTCTCGTCTGCAAGTAGAGTCTTATCTCTACCGCCTGCTCAGCACAAACCCCATTACACGGAGCGTTGCCATACAGGAGGCAGGCCCAGGCAAGTCAATATTAACAGTGTTTAGTGGGAACAGTAATTGTTGCCTGGTACATATGGTAAATGGGTTAGCAAAGCAGAGACGTCTTCTGAAAAATAAATATAGCCACGCCATACAGATCACTCTTGATAATAAGCCACAAAATTTCTAGAGCAAAGTTGTATGAGGTGATGAAGACTTTTTAAGTAAGAAAGGAAATAAAAGCCTCATCTTTCATCTTCATCTCAAACCCGAATGTCTATAGTGATAAACTAAATCCAGTACTCAAGGAGACTAATTTCTATTGTCACTGCATTACACATGGGCTGTAACTGAAATGGAATGAGAATGTCAGCCATTTTCCTCTGAGTGTCCCTATCGTAAAGATCTCCCACAATTCACTGGTAAGTAACGTAATACTGGAAGATGACAAAATCCTTCACCTAATAACAGGACTTATGCATAGGGTTCAGCCAGGATGCGTTATTATTAATAATTGTATTATTATACAACAACACCAGTACACAACAGCACAATATACACAACCATTATGCCTGAGCAGACTGGTTAGCCTGGCTCACTCTTTTTATATCAACCTTGGGACACTTTTACATTTATATTTACGTTTGTGGCATCTAGCAGATGCTCTTATCCAGAGTGACTTACAAAAGTGCTTTGCTGTTCACTCCGATATCCTTAGCTAGGTATTAGAGGCTAGAATCCAGAGATTCCTCAAGCTTAGATGCTGTCGAAAAACAAATGTCAGATCGGAGACTAACAAGATTCAGTATAAATATAAATCTTTAAGGAGTTACTCCTGAAAGAGATGGGTTTTCAGTCTTTTTTTGAAGACAGCGAGTGACTCAGCTGTTTGGACCCCCAGGGAAAGTTTCTTCCAGCATTTTGGTGCAAGAATAGAAAAGCGCCTGCCTTGCTATTTGAGGGATGGTGGATCAAGCCAAGCTGTACTTGATGCTCAAAGGGCTCTTGGTACAGATCGAGTTTTGACCATTGCCATCGTTTATGGAGAGGCTGGTCCATTTTTGGCTTTGTAGGCCAGCACCAAGGTTTTTAATTTTTCAGTGCGGGGCCCCTGCACTCCTTCGCCCAAGCACCTCATCTTCCCCTGGTGAATCCTCAGCCCTCTCACTGACGTCACCACACCCACCCACACACACAATTCAGCAACCCTGACAACAGTCCTCATCCCACCTGCCCCTGGTAATTTATAGTAAACACTGTAGCTCACTACATGAGCTGAATGTGGACCAGAATGTAACTGTGAGTCTTGTTACTAAGCAACACTGTGGAAGAAATGGAGCTGATGACATTTGCTCATATAGCTTCTAGCTAAGCTAATGATTGTTTTACGAACCACTGGATGCTGTGATGTTTAGATGTCTGTAAACAGTTTAATCAAGGATTATTCCATAAACAGCACAGAGCTTTACTTCAGAATTCAGTTTGTGTGTGTATGGAGCTTAAACACAGCTCAGACACTCACGTTTGTGTACGCAAGAGGTGCTGACACACGTTGCTGATGTTCAAATTCATCTGTGTTTCTAGTGCTACTTAGTAATCTATCTATCCCTATATAGAGCAATACTAATGAGTGAATAGGGATCCATTTTGGTCCAATTTTGGTCATTTTTGTAAAAAGAGTGATTGTAAAAAATGTATATATATTTTGGGGGATCACTTAAATCATACATCACATCTCAGTGAATGACAGATTCATCTAGAAAATGTTCACTAATATAAATTGTGCAATTTGTTGAAGACAAATTATATAATAGTCAGTGATCAGCCCATGGACGTTTGGACTCTTATTCATGCTGAAACATTGAATTTATAGCCATTGAATGTAAAAAATTGAAATTATAGACTCATTCAGTTTCCATGTATTTCATTATGGCAGCTCACATAGTTACCCACTAGTGTTTAGGCCCCCATGTGCCTGTATGCACTCCCTGCAACGTCTGGACCTGGATTGGGGCATCAGCGAACTCCTGGACAGTCAGTGGCATGACTTTGCAGCATCTAATCCATGATTCATAAAGTCCCAGATTGGATTCAGGTCTGGGGAAAGGAAGGTTCAATCAGTGACGTTAGTGCGTCATCCAGGAACTGCCTACACACTCTGGCCACATGGTGCCGGGCATTGTCCTGCACCAGGAGGAACAGCAGAAGTTCTGACAATGGCTCTGAGGATTTCATCTCTGTATCGAACAGCATTCAGTTTACCGTTTGCTATCACATGGAGGTTTGTGCGATCCTCCAATTCTGATGCTCTCTGACTCCAATCAACCTGCATAGTGATGGGCTGTGAGTACAGGTCCCGTTAGAGGACATCTGGGTTCTCATGCCACCCTCATGTTCCTGACAGTTTGTTTAGAAACAATCACACTGGTAGCCCTCTGGAGGTCACTTCGTAGAGCTCTGGCAGTGCTTGCTCTGTTCCTGCTGGTTCTTACTGAACCAGCATATTACACGTTAACAGTTTTGAATTTATATGAAAGGTGTTTATTTTGCTGCAGTATTAATGGTTTGGTTTGCTCTTGGATTTCTAGGGACTCTCAAATCCCAGCCCTCATCCCTGCTGCCACTGAAGGAAAGCATCAGTGTGCTCTTCAGCTTCACCCGTCGAGTGCTAGATGATTCTCAATTTCAGAATGATGTTCATCTGTGGCTACAGAAACTGGTAAAATATGTTTAATTCAGACATCCAGATAATTCTAAACCTTTCCTGAACCTGTTTTACTTGTAGTGTTATGCAAAAGATTGGGAACTCCTGGTTAAAATGTCTTACTGTAGGTAGAATATGTCTGACATTTCATTGGCTTGTTAGGTTTATGGCTTGTTCACAGTTATTCTTATGCAAAGGTAAGGTTATGCAAAATGAATAGCTTTATAAATACTCTGACTCTTCAAACCTTGTCCCAACAATCAGCTGCAATGGGCTCCTAATAATATGGAGTCAACAAAGGGTCAAAAAGATTTTGAGCTTGTAAAACAATAGTCACAGATGCACCAAAAGTTTTAGCTGCATTTGAGCAACCGTATTCACATAAAATCCAAATCCACAAATGAACTGGAATACGCAAATTTGACACTAATAATAATAATAATAATTAAATCCAGGTTTCCAATCCTTTATTATTTATAATAATAAAGGCAGGTTATAACAAAAGTTTTGCTAAACAAAAAAACCCAAAACGACTGTTGTTTACACACCTGGCTTTCTGTTGCATCTCTCACTGGAAGTGCCATGACGGATCATTGTGGGTGTGTTCCAACAGCGCACCAAAGTTGTGACACCTACAAATCAGTGTTGTATTTGGTCAAAATGAGTTTTGCACAAGCAAAGCATTATTATTATTATTATTATTATTACTTGTTTAAAATGTACACGTTCCAGTTTATTTGTGCATTTGGATTTTTTCATCTTGGCATTGGCATCTGCCCACTTGTTTTTCAAAAGTGTTTTGTTTTTTTGTGCAGGTGTCAGTACTGCATCAAGTAGGATCAGCTGGAGACCATCTGTACATCCTTAACCACCTGTTATGCTGTCCTGCAGGAGTCGGGAAATGGGCTGTGCCCTTTCTACAGGTAATGAGAGACAGTGTATATGTTGATATTTGGTTATATCTATTTCTATAGCCCGGCTGGGGTTAAGATACATTTTTGAGCATTTTTCTGTATTAATGCTTTATTAACGGACCATGTACAATTTGTTTTCCTCTCTGTCATTAAAAATCTGTGGGTAGTCCCAGAAAAAAATGAGGATTGGGCTTGGAGCTGATCATATTTAAATGAATGGGCTGTTGTGTGTTAAATAAGATCTGCTTACAAGACTCAGAGAGGAATAACACAGTTTATAAAGTGCAGTGTGAGGTTTTTACTCTAAAACAGAAATATCTGACCATCATATGATGTAATTTGAAATGCCCAGTTCCCAGAGTGTTATGATCATGTGTTATTTGTAGTTTTTCCTTTTAAATACAATCTGTATATAATCTGTCATTTTCTATTAAAATGAATAGTTACAGTCCTAATAGAAAATATATTGTATTTTAAACCACACTTAAAAATGATGGTTGTTCAAGGTTCTTTACTAAAGAAAATGTGACTATATAGAACCATGAACACTCAAAGAACCCTTTGCATGATTCAAGTTATTTTGCTTCAGGAAACATTCCTTCAGATTAATGGAGGATGCACTGTAAAGGGTTCTATATAGCACCAAAAAGTGATCTACTGTCTTTACAATATAGCATGTCCTATGGAACCCTGTTTAGAAAGGTTTTATGTAGACTGATATACAAACTGTGTTTGTTTCTCTCCTTAGATTAAAGTGCTGGATAACCCATCTGGAGTGTATCACTTCATGCAGGCATTAGCTATTCTCATGTCTCCAGTGAGGTGAGGACCAGTGCCTTGATAGAGCAATGATTGTGCTTTATGTTTAATCTTTAATTGACGTTCAGATGAAATATAGTTTTGTAGAATTTGACTTCAGAACATGTATTTAGATTCTATATTATATGTTTATTTCCCATTTCGTTTACCCAGTTATCTACTTTGCTATAGACATTTATCCTGTTTAATATTAGCTGATCTTGTATATAATTAGATTCTAGCATTTTCTTTTTTGGAATTCAGGGACCGAGCTGACTTTCTTTGCCACATGAAGCCTATTGATGTGAAAAGTAACAACAGCTATTCAGGACCTGCATCTGCCAACTGGACCCTGGTAGATGAGGGTGGAGAAGAGGTCAGTAGCGTAATTAACATTCTCCTATATCTAGTTAAACTCCTTTACTCTTGTGTGAAAATAACAATCAGTTAAGCAGTTGGTTGAGGAAATCTACTTTTTGGCTAGCAGCGCTGCTCACAGAAGGTGCTCTTCTGCAGTTTGCCAACTGTAGATAGTGAAGATTAAAATGACTCTCTCTTCTAATAAACTACATTGCTGCTTGACATTTAATGTTACTGCCACATAATCAGCACAATTACTTCTTTCTTTCTTTCTTTTATGCAATGTGTGCACATAAATATTTGAGTTTGAGTAATTAAACGAGTTTATATTTAATTCCCATCATTGAGGCTGTTTATGGCTTTAAACTTGCAGCTTTTTACTTCTAGAACAAATTAGCCTGGTATGCTTAGATAGGTTAGTACATTTTACATTGCCATAGTTAATGAACACATTTTAAACTGTTTATTTAATTGATTTATTTGTTTATTGTAGGAGCATATATATATTTCAAAAAGCAATCACATGGTCTTGAATTGTATATTGTTCGAGTTTGTTATTATTATTGTTGTTGGTGGTGGTGGTGGTGGTGGTGGTGGTTTGGTTTTTCATACTCTTACGTTTGCAGTGAACTTTATTCAACCTCTATTGCAAATATTCCAGTAACAAAAATCAAACACAAACAATTTACAAACCTCAGTGCAACTAAAATGACCAGTTATTCCAAATTCAACATAAAATTCCACGTCTAATAACTAATTAGAATCCCTCATAAAAGCACACGTTTGCAAATCAGATAACAAATCAAGGACTTTATTAGTTGCACTTAATCAGGATTGTTGACTGGGATGTTTGCTTATATGTTCGATAGGCAAATTTACTTGTCTAGCACCTTTCATATACAGTGGCAAATTCAAAGTGATTTTACAGAGATAAGATAAACATTCAACAGACATTGAATCAATTAAAGCAAAAATGCATTTAACAATGATTAATAAGCAAGAATAGGTCAATGATGGGCAGTTGGAAGCATTGTTTGCATGTTCCAAGTTAAAGGAACAATGGCTTCATTACCTGGATGTTGCAGAAAGAGAAAGCTATCACAAGCTGCCACCAACTTTGTGAGGAAATTTGTGGTCAGGAACATTTACGTGACTGCGAAAGACCTGCAACAAGATTTGGTAGCTCTGAGGTTTCCGTTTGCACATTAAGGTCTATGCTAAATGATAAAGATCTTCTCTGAATTTAACCTAAAGTCATGTGCCTCTACTGAACCAAAAGCAAAAGAAAACAAAAAAATGAAAATTTTAAAGGTACTGAGATGACAAATTAAACTGCATCAACATAATGAGAGCTGGTTTCTGTGCATGTCTATAACTTAAAATGCAGTTTATTTAATATCTTAAGTATTTCTGTATTACAATCTCTGTTGTGTTGAACTACAATTGGACAACACAGGACTCCGTAATAAGAATCAGTTTATTTGGCAACTCATTCCTTTCTGAAATTATCACTACATTTTTCTACTCTCAGGATGAAGATCCAGAGACGAGCTGGCTGCTGCTATCAGAAGATGACCTCATTGTTCTGCTGTCTCAGTTTCCTTTTGATGAACTCTTCAAACACTTACTGGGAATGTCTTCAAAAGGTGAGACACTTGGATATTTATGCATTAAAATGTTTAGTTTTATGTTACTTGTTTATTATTCATATATTTTAACTTTGTTCAGGCAACTACCAGCCTCAGGCCACCACCAGTCAGAAGATGATGAAGATATTTGCTTTTGCCTCTTCACTGGTTGAACTGCTGGCCATTGGTCTACAAACTTACAACCGGGCACGATACAGACAGTTTGTGAAGAGGATTGGCCACATGATCAGGTCAGCTGATTTCCTTGTGTCCAAGAAATTATTCTGTGTTGTTTGACTCCAGGCCCTTCTAATAGTGTGGGTGAAGAAAGATCAAGTGTAAATGAGCAGTCATAGAGGGTTCTTCAGCCACAGATATAAGTTATTGATAATTGAAGTCCTGTCTAGATGCACCATGTCAGTCATTTTTCCTGCCTCCTTAAAATAACCTTAGGTTATATTAGTCCAGTGTTAATTGAGATGTGGATACATTTTCCCTCATGTCCTCTGGAAAAGAAATGTTTTGCTGGATTTCTCAATACTGAGATGGTGAGGAGCCATTTAGTTTCTTTGTGCGTGGCACAGATACCTCAGGTTGTTCAAGTCTGTGGCAAATGTTCATACCTACTGTGAACACTGCCAAAATTGTTGGACAAAATGGGCGCACTCAAAAGAGCCATGCCCTTTTGTGGGCTCTGCGATGGTGCATATAGGCTGAGTCAGTCCACACTGAGTGTAGTGTAGTTATTTTCAAACTAAATTTTCATCATTACTCATGTTTATTGGAGGAGGTGACAGTGCAAATCACGTATCCACTCATATCTCACTCTTTTATACCGGGTTTATATATATCCTGTGTCTCAAATTTCAAAGACGTCCTGTAGTAAGATTACTGTACTCCACAGACCAGGGCTTTAATACAGTAGTTATCTCATTTCTGTGGAACAGGATGACACTTTGTTACGTCAGTGACCACTGGGCACAGTACATCAGTTTGACTGGGGTGAGCAGGACCACCATGCAGGAACAGTCCTTCTCCATGGAGAAACTGCAGGTGGAGTTCGACCATCTTTTCCTCCGTGCTGTCTTACATGTCCTAAAGGCCAAGCGGTGAGCTTGTTTTTTCTTGATTACATTATGTTGTGCCATTTTCACCTAATTCAACTTAAATATCACATTTGATTAAGGACATAAATGTATTGCATTGTCATCTGTGTAATAAATAGTACCCTTTCTGCCTCTGTTTTCGTTTCTTCTTCCAGGCTAGGCATCTGGCTTTTCATGTCAGAGATGCCTTATGGAACTCTGTCCAGTGCAATGCTCTGGAAGATCTTCTACATCATGCAGTGTGCTGAGACGGATGGTCTAGACAGACTGGGCTGCAGTCTGAGTGTGGAGAACTGCATTGAAGGTCTCCGAGGTAAGACTGCACTCTTGCGAGACAAGCCATCCCCGGGGGATTCCTTTTTTCTTTTTTTAAGAATAATGTGAAGATAAATTCCTAAAGTCCTTTTCTGTGGTAGTAGCTAAATTGGCTACTCGTTGGTTATGGAATCAGTGGAGGTGTGCACATGACTGATCTTAAACCTGCTGCTTAAATGGAACAGTGCAGTTCTTTGTTCACTTTCGCCTGGAGCACACTGTGCTGTTTGAGATTCTATGAAGGCACCCAGCCAATGACTTTACAGTGGCATTCAAAGCTTTGAGCTTCCCTGGTCAAAATGACCATTACTGTGAACAGTTGAGCAAGTTGGTGATGAAATGATCTCCGAAAGGCATAACATATTCCCTTTCCATTTTAAGCATAAACTATTTTTATTTGAATATTTTACATTTTCAAAACAACAAAAAGAGCCCAAAGCATAATGTTGGGCACCTTTCATGGTTAGTACACACTAGGTCTTCCAGACCTTATCTTGAACTCCACTGTTTCTTTTAACTAGGAAATGGAACCTGACAATGCTTTGTTAACTTCTTATATGCTTTTCCTGTCTTGTGGGCCTCAAAACCTTTTCATTTTCAGAGTGCTAGGCAGCTACTTAGAAGAACCCTTGCCTGCTGTTTTTAGGACAAGGTTAGAGGAGTATGGGCATTTATAAAGCTTTGGAAATTGCATCACCTGGCCTTTCCTAATGATGACTGCGAACAAGCCATAAGCCTAACAGACTAATTAAGGTTTGAGACCTTGGTCAAAGTTATTTGAGCACTCAGATCTCATAGGATTCCCATACAAATCCAAAATAATACACTGGTATTAAACATTCAAAAGAGTGTTTCACCTTTAATTTCATGCCTTTTGGAGATCATTTCATTTCAACTGTTCACAGTAATTGTAACTTTGACCAGGGGTCTCCAAACCTTTGCATGTTGCTGTATGTTTAAAGTGTCAAGAAACAGGACCCTGGAACCAGTGTGAAGGAAAACGGTTTACAAAGCTTCCCCTTTACACCAAATGTCTCTGCCTCTTCTGCCAGGACATATTTAGCATCTGAAGTGTCCCTTCAGTTTTCAAAGCAAATGTAGTTAACCGGTAATGGGATTTCATACCTGACCAATTAGCATTCTGCAAATTACATAGCAAAAATGCTAGCTTGTCCACCAGACAGTATAGTACATTAAGCTGTGAAAGTAGTAGAGGTTCTGTAGCTCTGCTGCCCCTTTGCAGGGCGATTGACTTAAATGCAAACATAATCATCCATTTAGATAAACTGCTTTTAGCAGCTGAGGACATGCATGTGGTTAAGGAAAGGCTGTTTTTAATGAACTATTGACAAATACTCCTGATCCCAATGTGGAATTTTATATCGGCCCAAATACTGCAAAAAATTACTGCCCAGAAAGTAAGTACCGTATTTTCCGGACTATAAGCCGCACCAGACTATAAGCCGCACCTGCAAAGTAAAAAAAAAAAAAAAAACCCTGGAAAATAACATGTATAAGAAGAAAAAGCTGCACCTCGTTATAAGCCGCATGGTTTAAAGCGTGGAAAAAAGTAGCAGCTTATAGTCCGGAAAATACAGTATTTGTTTTTCGAAACAAGTATTTGGGTATTGTGTAAGTTCTGACAGTGATGATTCAAAAGTATTTGGGCTGTTGCTTGCTCACAGTTGATATCTTCAATTTCTAAACTAATATTACAAAATAAAATTGTGATCCTAAATAAAATGTTATTATTGTCTTTATCATGTTATGAGAAATATATTGTTGGATTGTGAGGAGTAGAGATGTATATTCAACATATTTTATTTACAAGAACGCAAAACTTACAAACATAAGCCTGAGTATAGAATCTGAAACTACGAACAAAACTAAAAGATTGAGCTGCTAATCAAAATGCACACTGGCAAAGTCAACATGAACACATCTTTAACAGCAACACCCAACAATACACCAGATCTGTCAAAGACCGCATAAAACAAAGGGCTATACAAATGCAAATAGGCAACACCTGGGACAAACAAAGGGCAACGAGTGGGACTAGTAAGGAATCAAGAACACCTGCAAACACTAAGGAGAAGGCAGGGGCAAGGAGAGAGAGAGTGTTTCTCAATACCTAGAGCGGTAAGAATGGACTTTTGTTCTTGGAAAGAACATTCTAGACAAGTTACCATGCAAGAACAAACTCACATAAGAACAAAGAATATTGAGATGTGTTGTGTAGCTACCTTCTAAGCTAAAGCTGCCACAAGAGGGCATATGAGCCTCACAGCATAACAGAATAAACAATAGTTTATCTCAAATGAACTAAGATTTGACAACTTCACTCCCCATTTCTCACCTCATTTTTAAAAGCAGATCCAGGCGCGTTGATCATTTGAAATATGTACAATTGTTGGTCTGACCAGTTTTGAGTCGTGGCATCAGCACTGAATGTCAACAGGTCACCAGTTGATGCATCCTCAGTTTTCGGATGTAACAAGAAAACATTTTTTGATAACTGCGATCTTGAGTATTAGAAAGCAACTTCTGCAGTAGAAGATTGTATTTGGCAAGCACACAAGGCTGGTAGAACACACAAGAATGCATATGGAGAAACAGCCCACAGACCCAAACATAAACACGTTTTAAGACACATGGCAGACAAAGACAAGCAAAGACAGGCAAACTGGGAACACAACAAAAGAGCAGTTGCAAAAATCAGCAGAAATCACAGTCTACATGAAATTCTTCTGGAAATATAGGACAAAGCAGAAATGAGCAAATGTCTCTTGTGTGCCCCTCTGCTCCCCTATGGAGTGTTCTTTCAGAAACTGGTTGTGAAGGACCTGCATTATAGAACCAATTTTTGACTGGTAGTGAAGTGATTTTTCATTCACTATCCATGAAGTATTCCAGCATTCTCTGTCCATCAGTTTCATTTTTGGCCAAAATTCTGCCCATAATTTCCTGTTGACTGCAATTTTTGCCACTGCTTGTAGACCAGTATGACTGTATGCTTCAATACACCTTCAAACACAATTACACGATCACTCCTTTATTACCTTTATCCACACATTAAATGAGACATTCACTGCACATTGGCATTGGCATGACAGACATAACAAACCCATATTATACAGTTCTGCTTTGTCCACTTACTGAATATTGTAAATTCTCTAACTGTGTTATAAAGAATTGCTTCTACTTTGGTGTATAATTTCTGTGTGTGTGTGTGTGTGTGTGTGTGTGTGTCTGTGTGTCTGTGTGTGTGTGTGTGTGTCTAGAACCAAGTCACCAAGAAAAGTTTAAGGACTGGCTGTCGGAGATAAATAGCTCAGATGGAATTTGCCTGCTGACGACATTTGCTCATATGGCTCAGCCCAAACGAACCGATGCAGACCCGGAGTTTGTCAGGACCATTGTGCTGGAGATTTACGAGGTGAATTAGTGGGCTTGAATACTGAGCCAGAGATTTACCAAACAGCAATTTCTGCCATCTAAGGAATTTTATGGATGTGTAAAGAATAAAAGGTCTTTTCTTCTTTCCCATCATGTTTTTCTCTGAGCGAAATGGTTATTTATTAAATTATTGTTGTTGTTAAATATTGTGGGTGCGTGTGTGTGTATACAAACCTCAGCAAGGCTAATTCAGTGTGATTCCACTCCTCAGGTGTGTTATGTCTGTGTCACAACACGAGAGATCTTTTCCAAAGTAGGGAGAGAGTTACTGGCTGCAATAGCAACAGCCCACCCACACATCATCTCTGTGTTGTTGGACAGACTGAGGGAGACCATTGAGAAAGTTGGCATGGTGGGTCATTTTAACTACTTAATGCAACATTATGCAGCATTTTAACCTTAGAATAGCAGTCTTTGCTGACTCATAATGGGTATAATAATCTTTGCTACTTCAGCCTTGGCATGTATGTTACCGCACTATGTAACTTTGGTTAAGCAGGCATGCTGTTGAATAGCTTACAGGTTAGGATGTTCGTTGTTGATAGAGCAGTTCATCTCTTAATCACTTCTCATTTATTCCTATGATTCCTAATTTGTAGTTGCCTTTTAGGTGCTCAGTTAGACAGGGTCTTGTAGTTTATTATGATATGCATCATGTCTGTAGGTTATTTTGATCCTGAGATATGAAGCTTTGTTTCATTCATGGTGTCCCAGGTATCATTGTACCTGTTCAAGGAGCTGCCCCTGCATTTTTGGAGCCCTAGTTCAGAGGAGGTTGGAGTCATTCGAAGCTGGCTGCTGGATTACAACTTGTCTACCGTGGAGAACAAGCTGGCCTGCATTATCCTGGAAGGCATCAACTGGGGATTCCAACCAGTGAGTGGGAATGTTACAGATAATTTAACTGTGCTTTCCTAGCTGCACAGGAACTCAGAAAAGACAATCAGCCTCTCTGTGATGTGGTTATTCCACTGGTTATGTTTATTCTAAACATTGCACAACACCTTGAAAAAGGAACTGCTGGCAACAGAAGACACTGCTGATCTTATTACTAGTTGATCATGTGACTTCGTAAATAAGACTACACATATTAATTATCTTCATCCTTTTTTTTTGCTTTTAGAGTGGTTGCCTTGCCCTGGTAGCTGCGTTGCACAGTGAAGTGGCACTGTTGGTGGTGGAGGCCTATCAGAAGTACCTCACAGATAAACCCTACGCTGGCATCATCTCAGAGGGCATCAAACAGGTTCTGTTGATAGTAGTAGTTGTGTTTTTAAACAAACTGAACTTTAATGTAGTATCTGGAAATATGTTTTTAAAACATTTAACTGTCCACATTTGCAGTTCTCACTTAGTCTGTTTCCTCCCTTGGTTGCATGTTGTTGCACTTACGCTTTGTTTGTGTGTGGTGTTTTAAAACAAAATGACAGAAACACTCAGTTGAGACTCTGTACAGATTATAGACCCATTTAAACCCATTTAAAACGCTAAAACAATTCACATGAGTAAAGGTTTGTTTTCACAAGACAATTGTACCAATGTCCCAGAGAGTGCATGGGCGATTTTGCTCTCTTAAACTCCCATCTGCTGATGGCCAGCACCACAACCCTGCAGAATTCAAATCTGCACTCCTTGGATCATAGTGCTAGCAGATTAGACTGCGATCCACAGATCGTAGTGCTGCCTCATTAGATCGCTGAGCCACTAGGAGCCCCATCTCACTCTCTCTTCCCCTCCTTTAGGTATCTTATCTGGCCAACATAATGCGGATGGGCCAGACTCCAGAGATGTCATTTAACCAGTGGGCTTGGGACCTTGCACTGCGTCTGAAGCTCCATGCCAATGAGAGGAATCTGCAGGACTCTTGGTGTCCACTGCATTCCTCTTCTGCTCCTGCTGTACCTGAGGTCACAGACATACCAACTATGCACCCAGTGCTCAAAGCTGTTAAAGCTGGCATCCCCATTGGCTGCTTTCTGGCCCTTGACATGACCACCATTGGGCATAGGTTTGTAACTTTTATTTTTTTTGTTCTATTACAGTCACTGTGAAACTACTCATCAGCTTTGCACTGTCAGTGCGAAACTAATGTAAATAACACAAAAGAATGGACATTAATTCCTCACGCATACAGCATTAAGCCAGTCTTCATCATTTTTGATGGGATGACTATTCATTTTATTTCTGGATGTAGTTTGGAGAAGTTCTGCAGTGAAGGCATTCCTCTGCTGAAGATCTTGGTCCAGTCTCGTCACCTCAAAGCCGTAGTCCATGTGCTGGAGAACATTCTGCCACTGGCCTACCACTGCCAGTTCTACCTACTCAAGAATGAACAGTTAAGCACCATTTATATCATCATATATATTTAATGTACCTCCTTTTAGGTGTTTATATGCTATTTGTGGTTGCCTTGCTGGAGTCCTGATGGTCCCCAACCTAATGAGTCTGCATTAAGTCCATTGCAATCAGTAATAAATTAATCTCCAAGCCTGCTGGCAGATATGTCAAACCTAATTAAGAAGTGGTGGACAGTACAGATGGGATGGCACCAAGCCATTAAATATGAGAGCTTACAGGTACAGTGTTGCTCTTAAGCAAAGACTATGTTCATAATGGCATGCATCATCGACACAATTCTGACACGGCAGTTATACAAAAATAAATATAAATAACATTAAAACAAAAATAGTGTTTACGTCACTGTGTTAATTAAAACATCTTGAAAGCCCTCGTCATGGGAGTCTAGTATTATTTATATATTTATCATCCAACATTTGTTCTGTTAAATCAGTGTTCAATGGTGTTAAATTAGGTGGGTTGGTGATGGGTTTTAAGACATCTGGAGTGTCCAGGAGAAATCTGTAACAAAGCTTCTGCACAATAGCTTAAAAGATATCAAAAAAATAATTTTTTGTTACTTTTTACCAGAGGTGGGTATTTCAGGTGCAGCAACTCAAAATCTAATCTAGGATTTTTGTTCTGACTGCCTGAGTGGTGCTGCTTCTTTTTTTTGTTACAGTTGCATTCATATCTATTCTTATTTTGTATGTGTCTTTTAGGTTCCTCAACTGTATCCAGCTTTTTTTGCAGTTGGACAGTGGGACGCCGCAGGGTGTGACCCAACAGGTCACACACAAGGTGGCCCAACATCTCATTGGCCCCTCTAGCTGCGAAAACATCAAACTTCTGAACAGTGTGATTCAGGTAGGACTTCATACTTTATCAGCAATCCATTCTGAGTAACCAGATAAAATACTACAGGTTTACATGAGCCAGGCTTGAGTAAGCAGGTTTCTGGTTTGCAACCAACCAATTGTCTGACAAAAGAAGATCCCACATTTGTGACCTCATGTCACGGCTCTATTTTTAGCAGTCAAGCCACAATGTGAACATAAATAATTTGGAAGATTTGTCATCGTCTTACAAATGTCCCTTTTCTTTTTTTCTTTTTTTTTCTTTTCTTTTTTTCTTTTTTTTTTTTCTTTTTTTCTTTTTTTTTTTCTTTTTTTGTTTTGTCCAGGCCCACATCCTGGAGAGTTCCCGGGTGGGACGTGTTGGAGCAGTAGCCGTGCTGGAGTTCTGGCTGAATGTTTTAACTGAGCAGAACCTTTGGCACAGAGACAGAACAGCATTATACCTGCTGGACCATCTGTGCCGTGCTGCTTTTCTCCACCAGCAGGAAGACTGTCTCCATAAACTGCTCTACCAGCAGCATAAGGTGACTGGTGACACAGCACGGACAGCATCAAATATTATAGTAAAAACATTCACCACATTATTTTTTTTTTATCCCTACAGAATGCACTAGGTTACCATGGGGACAAAGGTCTGTTGTCCTCTTTAATGGGATGGATTGTAGCAGGAAATATCACTCCTTCCTTCATTGAAGGCAGTGCTCTGAATAGTGAGGTAGGTTGGACAGTGAAGTGTATTTTAATCAGCATGTGAATTCTTTCATCTTTGCAATGATAGAGTACTACCAGTATGAATGACCAGCAAGTTAACAAAAATATCATACATAAAGCTTTGAGTTGTTTTAAAAAATTAAGTATTAAACTGTGGCATATTTTCACTGTTCAATTTTAGGTGTGGTTTGCTTGGTTAGTTTTAAACATGGAGTCCATCTTTGAGGAGGATTCTCAGTTGCGCCGCTGTGTGGAGCATGAGCTCCTATCTAACCCAGCCCTCACTCCAGACCAGGCTCTAAAGGTACTATTTACTTACTCGGCTTTTAACCCCATTTTCCAGGGGTTTAAATACATTGCCTGACAATGTAATTACTATACAGCTAATTCTAAATACTTTCCAATTATTTAGTTTCAACTCAGTCCAAAGATTTTCTACTGGGATCAGGTCTGGAGACTGGCTAGGCCACTGCAGGATGTTGAAATGCTTCTTAAGGAGCCGCTCCTTAGTTCCCCTGGCTGTGTGTTTCGGGTCATTGTCATGCTGGAAGACCCAGCCATGACTCATCTTCAGCGTTCTTACTGTGGGAAGGAGGTTGTTGGCCAAAATCTCGCAATACACAGCCTCATCCATCCTCCCTTCAATATGGTGCAGTCATCCTGTCCCCTTTGCTAAAAAGCACCCCCAAAGTATGATTTTTCCACCCCCATGCTTCACAGTTGGGACGGTGTTCTTGGGGTTGTACTCATCTTTGTACTCTTCCTACAAACATGGCGAGAAGAGTTGATATGAAAAGGTTCTAATTTAGTTTTATCTGACCCCATGACATGCCTCCTGATGGTGATTGTTAAACTTCAAATGTGCCTGGACATGTGCTAGCTTGAGCAAGGGGATATTTTGTGCCCTGCAGGATTTTAATCCATGATGGTGTAGTGTGTTACTAATGGAATCTTTGAGAATGTGTTCCCAGCTCTCTTCAGGTCATAAACAAGGTCCTCCCACATAATTCTGGGCTGATATCTGACCTTTCTCAGAATTATCCTTACTCCATGAGGCGAGATCTTGCATGGAACCCCAGACCGAGGAAGATAAACAGTCATCTTTTGTTTCTTCCTTTTTTTAAATAATTGCACCAACAGTTGTTGCCTTCTCATAAAGCTGCTTTCCTATTGTCCTGTAGCCCATGCCAGCCTTGTGCAGGTCTGCAATTTTGTCCCTGGCATCCTTAGACAGCTCTTTGGTCTTGGCCGTGGTGGAGAGGTTTGAGTATGAGTGTGTGGACAGGTGTCTTTTATACAGTTAACAAGTTCAAACAGGTGCAATTAATACTGGTAAGGAGCGCAGAGTAGGAGGCCTTCTGTGACAAGGTCTGTGAGAGATTCATGCTGGTTGGTAGGTGATACTTATTTTGTGCAATAAATTATTTAAAAATCATACAATGTGATTTTCTGGATTCTCTCTCACAGCTGAAGCGTACCTATGATAAAAATGACAGACCTCTCCGTTCTTTGTAGATGGGGAAATGTGCAAAATCGGCAGTGTATCAAATACTTATTTTCCCCCACACATATAAGTATACAGTGCCTTGCGAAAGTATTCAAAGTATATCTGACCTATTTTGTTACATTACAACCTATATTTAAATGCTGAATTGTATGTGATACATCTGCACAAAAAACTCTTGGTAAGGTAAAAGGAGTTTAGAGAAATGAAGTCCACCTGCGTGCAATCTAAGGGTCACATGATCTGTTGGTGTATACACATCTTTTCTGAAAGGCCCCAGAGGCTGTAACACCATTAAGCAAAAGACACCACTAACCAAACACCCTGAAGACCAAGGTGATCTCCAAACATTTCAGGGAAAGTTGTTGAGAAGTACAAGTCACCGTTGGGTTATAAAATAATATCCAAATTTCTGATGATCCCTGGAGCACCATCAAATCCATTTTCATCAAATGGAAAGAACAAGGTTCCCCAACAAACCTGTCAAGAGAGGGCCGGTTTGTTGAAACCCTGATGGTGGCAACATCATGCTGTGGGGATATTGCTACATTCTTGAGCAAAACCTGTTTCAGTCTGTCACTGATTTGAGCCTGGGACCGGGGTTCACCTTCCAACAGGACAATGACCCAAAGCAAACTGCTAAAGTAACACTGGATTAAGGGGAAATGTGTAAATGTATTGGAATGATAGTTGTCCAAGTCCAGAACCTAATCCACATTTTAAAATAAAACAATAAGAAGGGGTAATAATAATAATAATAATAATAATAATAACAACAACAACAACAACAACAATTATTAATATTAGAGTAAGTGAGGTTTATGATTGAGCTCTTGTTTTTCATTCTTGTTTCCTTGTTTTTGCTTCATCAGAAGGCTCAGTCGCGCTTGAAGCTACATGTGGTACCCTCCTTGCAGAGGCTGATGGTGTATCGATGGGCTCAGCAGGCCCTGTCCACACCAGCAGACCACCCACTGTTACCTCTTATCTGGCAAAAGTTCCTGCAACTCTATCTCCGCCAGCCTGGGCCTGAGTTTGGGTGGGTTTCAACACTGTTGCTACAAACATACACTGATCAGCCATAACATTACGACCACCTCATTGTTCCTACATTCACTGTCTATTTTGTCAGCTCCTCTTATCATACAGGAGCACTTTGTAGTTCTGTAATTTCAGATTGCAGACCACTTGAAGGGGCCTTTTTTCACTTTTGACACTTGTTTATAGATTTATACATTGGTTCAGAGTATCATGACCAACTGATGACTTGAATTAAATATTTTTTACATTGAGATGGATGTAAAATATTTTACAAGAGATGGACAAAACATCTTAATATTCAATGGAAGTTCATGTAAAAATGTTTCATTATGAATAGGTTTGGATCATTTGGTAGTTTCACCAAGAGTAGGATGACCTGGTTCCTCCTAAGGTTTCTTCCTCCAGCTTTGAGGGAGATTTTCCCTGGCTCTATCGCTCTTTGATTTCTGTAAAGCTGCTCTGTGACATCAGTTGTAAAAAGTGCTATACAAATACATTTTCATTTTGATTTGATTTAATCATTTGATCCTTAATTGACATAAATAAAATTGCTAGTTTTAAACTAATGTTCAATCATGTAAAAATGTAAAATCAGCACATGAAAAAACAGCTTTAATTTGGTTGTTTACATATTTTCTATTTGAAATATCATGACTTTTACTCATGATTGTTCCATTTATCTGCATTAGTGCATTAGGCTCTCCAGTGAAAATATTGCTGACCCACCTTGGCTAGCTGGGTTAAAGAGTATGCTTTGAGAGCAGGTGTAAGCTGTGTCTTGTGTGTCAGATAAATAACTCTGTATTCAGTACATATCTTCTCCATGCCTTTAGACTGGAAGCTAAAGGTTGCATTGGGAAGCGCTACTTCCACAGTGCCACCCACCTCACCCTGCTCAAAGATCTCAGGCAGCGGATAGTGGAGGTTTGTGACTTTCACCATGCAGCCAGTAAGGCCCTCAAAGTGCCAAGCCCATCCAGTGAATCAGCCAGCGAGGGGGAAAATACCCCTGCAACCCCTATAACCCAATATATGACCTCTCCTGAGCTGCACGTCGAACTAGTTAGGTATGTCGAAATGTTGGATACTACACCAAGATCATATGATAAACAGTTTATCTAATACCTCAAAAACATATTCCTAATCTTGTACTTAAAGTTATTTAGCCTGAGCCTGTGTTTGCCAGGTTATGTGAAATGGTGCTGCAGTACTCTCAGATTATTAAAATATTTGAAAGAAGCAGTTATTTGAAGGAAAGAAGTTATTTGCTCATGAGTTTACAATTGCACTTCACTTAAACTCCATAATATGCTGTTATGTTAATGTCTTTATTATTTGCATTTACTATTTATTATAGTGTGTCACTCATTCACTGTGCACTGTGTGTGTTTTTGCAAGACTTTTCAGTGCCTTTGCAATGTGGATGGATGATGAGAGCCTACAGAAACAGGAAGTCTACTTGCCCTCACTGCCAAAGCAGTATGACGCCCATCGACTGGCCAAAATCATGCAGGGCCAGCAGGTAAGTTCTAAGGCTGCACGATATTGGAAAAAATATTGTTTCTACAATATATATATTGCGATATAAAAAAAAAATCCTGGAATTTTTACCTAATTTCACCAGACGTGATCCAGCATGTGTAATTAAGCAGATAGTCTGCTTCAGGTTGACCCATCATGGAAAATTAATTTTACTTTTCTATCAAGCAGTAAAAGTCTTGCCTGCTCCTTCAGCTGAGATTGTTTGCACACTTACACTTCATATAGTCATGTGTAGTGGAGTGAAGGTGGGAGCACATCACAAGAGTTTGATGAAACAATTGTAATGCCAGGTTGTCCATCTTTTAACATGGTTTAGGAGCTATGGATGGAGTATGTGGACATTGAGCGAGTGCAGCATGAACTTAATGAAGTTCTTGGTCTATGGGGAAAAGTCAAAAGTGAGCCTTCATTCTCCCAGAGCACCAGTAACTCCATCTTCACTGACTTCATCAATCCACAGGCTGGTTTGTACATCCTTTTTGTTATTTACTGTTTTTACTTCATGATTGAATGATTGAAATATCTCACACTAGATCATTTTGTATGGGAAAAATGGGTCTCTTAACCTTGGTTTATTAGTGGGATTCAGCATTTGTTAGAATAGAGATCACCTTTTAGTCATGCATAACATTTGCATCCCGTATGCACTCATACTCTCAGGTTTAGATTTCTGATATTATGCAAATCGTAATATGTAAAATGGATATTAGTAAAACACAATGATTATTGATGAGTATTTTAATCACAGTTGAACAGTTCAAGTTGACTTTTCGTTTGAAAATTGTTGAACTGAGAGACAGAATTGCTCTGTTAAATACCGACAGCAAGAGAGCGTATCCTTACCAACCTGAAGAAACATGATGCACCCCAGGGGCCGCTGTTACTGGTACCTCTGAAGGCCCCAGTGCCTGATATTCCCACAGGATGCCTATCTGATGAGCAGACATCAGCTGCTCTCATCCAGGAGGATCTTTCTAAGCTACAGCACCAGGCAAAGTGAGCTGGACCATGATTTAAACCAGGCTTTTTTCATTTATTTATTGAAATGCAGTTGAAAAATTGAATTATTGAAATGGTTAAATAAGTATAAATTTATTGTGACCTGTAAACTCAGGTTTTGTCAGTGTAAAACTTTAGATACTAAAATTTTTACATGTCCCATTGTCGAAAACCTGGAAATGTCTATCAGGCTGGCTGCAGTGCGAGAGACACAACAAGTTGCACTTGACAATGAGCTTCTGGAGGTTTTGCCTCAGCTCTATGCCAACCGTGAGGAGCAGATATCCATGCAGCTGGAGTGCAAAGGCAAAGGAGGCCAGCCATGCCAAGGCCCTGCAAATATTACAGTCAAGGTGAGTGTATGGTATGGTACAAATAAACAATTATATAATACATACAGGGGTTGGACAATGAAACTGAAACACCTGGTTTTAGACCACAATAATTTATTAGTATGGTGAACTAGGGCCTCCTTTTGCGGCCAATACAGCGTCAGTTCTTCTTGGGAATGACATTTTTTGGATACAATCCGGGTTAGCACCCGAACATCCCTTTCCGACAGCTTCCTCTTGCATCCACAGTTAATCCTGTTGGATGTGGTTGGTCCTTCTTGGTGGTGCTGACATTACCCTGGATACCGTGGCTCTTGATACATCACAAAGACTTGCTGTCTTGGTCACAGATGCGTGAGCAAGACGTGCACCAACAATTTGTCCTCTTTTGAACTCTGGTATGTCACCCATTATGTTGTGTGCATTGCAATATTTGAGCAAAACTGTGCTCTTACTCTGCTAATTGAACCTTCACACTCTGCTCTTACTGGTGCAATGTGCAATTAATGAAGATTGGCCGCCAGGCTGCTCCAATTTAGCCATGAAACCTCCCACACTAAAATAACAGGTGTTTCAGTTTCATTGTCCCACCCCTGTAGCTTTCCCTTCTGTGTAGTCTTTATGCAGTTTTGTCACCAATATGATGATATACACACTAATCAATATATAATATCTCATTACATTTACCAGTTGCTCACGCTGATTTGACTTCCAGTCTTCTAACCTTATCTTTCCTTCTTTTTAATGAACTGTGCTCTAGTATGCAGGCATGCAGAAACTAGAGCCAGTCCAGAATCAGATCCATTCCCTGAAAAATGACATCAAGCAGCTTCAGGCAGATGCTGTTAAACCTCCTTCCCAGAGCCTTGCTGAGGCTGCAGTGCACACTGAGAATTTCATCACGTCAGTACCCATCTTGGCTGTTTCCATTCTCTTTCACATCAGTGATTTGCTCTTTAGGATGGCTGCAATTTGACCTCAAGTTGATCTGAAATAAATTAAGAACAGAAGATTCAGAATAATCAATATTAATTTATTTATATTGCTGTAGTATTTTTTCATGGCGTCCATAATGTTTAGCAATTCAAAGTTTTGATGGAATTTATTTTCTCTGTCTATTAGGGATGGGCGATATATCAACATTTATATCTATATTGGGACATAAATAAAGCAGGATATGGGCTGGGAAGATATTGTTTTTAAATAAATTTTCAATTTTCAATCTGGCAGTAACCTTTTTCTGCTTCCTCACTCTTCTCTAAGCTCCTCCTCTACTCTGCTCTACTCTGCTCTACTCGGTGCACATTCACACACTCATGTACATACTATGTAGGGGGCATAAGACTTACTGTGTATTAAGAAGTGATCTATATCAAATTTCATGTTTCAATTTTATGTTTAAATACTGAAAAAAATTGTAAAAGACAGAAGAAGGCTTTTATTGTATTTTTCATATTTAGTATTGTATAACTAAGATATAATAAATTATATCTGGATATGATGTTTTTGGTCCATATCACCCAGCCCTACTGTCTAATAATGTCATCCATATACATGCCAATAATCCTTCATTCCTGTTTTGTATTTTTACCCCTTTTAGTTCCTTAATTAATGCTTACAAGTTACACCCATCATCAGCTGTCCAGAAGGTTGGCATTTCAGCATTTTATCACATTGTGTCTTTCGTTTGTGAGGACACCCAGAGACATCCACCCACGCGACAGTTTTTCACATCTTGCATCGAGATTGTGGGACAGGTAGGCCAACAACTGTGCTCATACCTGTAAATATCACGTCTATAGTAATTACAATTGTTTCTCATACAGTTTTTGTTTTTGGAATTGATAACCATGCACATAAAGTGACACTAGCAGTTTCTAATCACTACAGTTCTTTATAAAATACTGTATATTTCCCTTTGCACAGGTGTTTATCAGGGACACACAGACAGAGTGCAAGCGCATGCTGAAGACTATCCTGCTGAACCGGCGCCTTTGCAACCTGCTGTCTCCATACTTTACTCCCAATGCCTCACCTTCTGAACTGGTTGCTCTATATGAGGAGGTGGTGACAGCGCTCCACGCAGACAGTGGAGATGTCATTTTCATGCTCCTGACCAAAGTAGGTCACCTCCGTTCAGTTTACAAAGCAGTTTTTTTTTTATAAAGCATAGTTCCAAAGAAAAAAATGGACACGTGTAAATGGATATATTATGAATTACAATGTGCATCAGTGCTGTTCACATACATTTGGGTATCAGCTAAGGTTGGTTGATATGTAGAAAAATCATATTGTGATATGTTTTAGCTGAATGGCAATATAGGATATAAGATACAATACGATATATAATGTGAAAAATATAATGTGGGGGAAAAAGCTAGGACACCCTTTTTTGTGTGTTTTAAACATTTGAAATTTGATCATCATTTCTTCTTTATGTACACAAAGTCCATAGTGTGCATGAGAGCATGTGAAAAGTGGTGGTGGGGAGCAGAGGAGGAGGTGAGAGCAGGGGGCAGAGCAGAGTGAGGGAGCCGAAAAAGGTTTCAGTAAGATTGAAATAGAACATTATTTTAAAACTTTAAAACTCAATACAAATGCTATTGATAAAAAAATATTAATACATTGCCAAGCCCTACTGTCAGCTTACAAAATGTGAAAAGAGGTCCTTGGCAGTTTTGCTTAGGAGAGACAGCAAGACATTTAAAACACCATTCAGATTCCTTCTTGTGTTAGAATTGCTCTGCGTGCAGTCTATGTAGCTCTGATTACTGCTTATGTGAAGCCAGAATTCTAAGCCATGTCAATATTATCAGAGTACACTGAATTTGAATTGCATCTTGAGTGCATATTGTTTGTGCTTTGAGTAGCTTGAGCAGGGTCTCATTGTCATTTAAAGGAACTGGAATATTCAAGCTAACCATTTTGAAGAGGGCTGTTTAGAGAGGACAAGGTTGCAGTTGGTATTTATTACTATGCTAACAGTTCACCTTTACAGCTCTTTACATGAAGAAGCAAACTTCAAACATCACACATATCTTGGCAGTTCAACAACAAGTTGAAACTGTAAATTACATTTTTCACTGAATATTTTCTTTGCCTCTACTTTGGAGACAGATTATGCCTGAAATTGTAATGTGTTTGTATTTAAAGAGGTTATTTCTCACATTTTCTTTATGTTCCGAGAACGCAGAGAGACTCTTGTGTGGGGATGAAATAATAATTAGCTTCTAAATGTAGTAGAGGTCATCTATAAATTACCAACTGACCCTTGCTCCTTATATTGGATTCCTAATGACTTTATTCCCATGACATAGAAAAGAAGTGTACTTTCTTCTCTTTGCTTCCTCTAATCTGCAAAAGTGGTTTTAAACAATAATAACTTGTTTTATTGTGTTAATAGAAGGCAGCTTTATTAAGCATTACTGAGTGCAGTTATTTTCACTTCTCTTTCTTTTGCAGTTTGACCTGCCACAGTGGCTGTCTGCTGCTCAGCCTCGATTCCCTGAAAGGAGCCGCCTGGTGGAGCTCATTCACCTGGCCCTCACAGCCTGTGGTTTGGAGCCTGAGCCTGAGGTCCTCATGCCCTTTAACCTCTTCTGCAAGCACTGGACCCAGCTACTGGTCTATCAGTTTCCTGACCACTACAGTGACTCCCTTCGACTCCTCACGCAGAGTGAGTACTCTGTAGACTAAAATAACAGTGGGCCAGAGTAATGTAACCAGCAGTTGTTTCTCTTATTTAATAACCCATTTTCTGTTATTTGATTGAGCAAATAATCTATTATTATGATCTATTTTATTTATTACTTTTATTCTGTCATTATGTCATCATCCATAGTTCCGTGAAACATTTTTATAAGGTGACTAATTGCTGTAGCCTTGCTGAAGTTTTGCATGTTATATTCCATGCATTTCAATTACTTTTGCTGCAATGGACACATTTTGTCTGAATAAATTTCACCTGTAAACATTTGCATTTAAAGTTCAGCTTTTAGGGAACTTTGACAGGTGAATTAATGTCCGTGACCAGTAGTGCTGCTGCTTTTGGTTTGTGATCTATAACATGCTTTGCACTTTCTCTGCTCTGTCTAAGCCAACACGAAGAAACCAGATATATTGTACAATTGTTTTTGTGCAGAAGACAAATTGTAATGTAAGCGAGAGGTGGCAAGGCACAGTCAGTCCAGATGTGGAATTAGGTGGTTGTTATCTTTTCTTCTAGGGTTTGATAGCGTCTAAGCTTAGATGTGAACCAAAATACAAGACTGATTACACTGCATATACCCATTTTGGAAGCCACGCAAAATGCACAAAACCAGAGTGACTTACAGCACAGAGGAAGCCTATGAATAAAGATACAATATTCATTAATCCTTCTGCATTAGGCAGTTAGCCTACTCTGAAGCATGTTTCTAATTTCTTATTCCCACATGCAAGATTCCTGGAATGGGCATTTCCTGTTTTTTAACTGGTAGATCTTGCTGATACTATTACAGCATGGCTGAAGGTGGCATGTAGACATGCTTTCAACAGATGACACAATGGTTAGGTTTTTGAATTTTTGAACAGTGGGTGAGGTAGATTGTATCTGTCTTGACGTGTATCTGCCTTGACATCAGAAGAAAATGATTGGTGATTGGTGGTTGTGTTTTTCTTATTGACCATTTTAACATTTAAACCTCTTTAATTTCAAAGTGCAACATAGTGAAGTAACCCCACAATAACATAAACAGAGCTAAAATGCTATATCACAAATTTATGATTTGAGTTATTCTTTCGTCTGATATTCTATAATGACTTCATGGGTTCCCCTCTGGTGTTTTCCTTGCTTTAAAACACTATCCTCTATCCTTTTTATATCCTTTATATGATGAATGGGGAACACTTTCTGCCAGACAGCCTGCATTGTAGATTACAATATCTCTTCCTGTATGACAGGCTCCTCTGAACAGCTTCTCAGCGCAGATTGCTGGAGGGCTTCTCTGCGAGTGCTCGGCTGCTATGCTCTTTCTAAAAAGAAAGTGTCCCAATCCTGCTCCACCTTTCTCTCCCCCCAACAGGTAAGACAGTCTATCCCCATTTCCAGCAGTATAGTAATGGAACTTGGTTTTCACAGAGGTGAAGAGTGGTTTCCTCTGAAGCTGTGATAGACAGATAAAAACAATGTACCATAAAGCAAGCAACCATAAAGTCATTAAATAAACAGTAGAGCTCTTTGGTGTCCTTTATTAGATCACACCTAATTTGGATTACTTTGTTTATTCTAAGATCTCAACCTTTTCTTTCAGGTTGAAGAAACAATAGAGTGGCTCTCAAACTACTTTCTCAAGCTCCGTCTATCCAAAGGAGACTTTCGCAGTTTTGGGCTCATTTCCAAATGGAGGCCATACATCGAGGAAGTCAAGACATTTTTTGAGTATCTAATCAGTTACCTCATTGATCTGGAGCTGAACAACTGCAGCAAGGAACCCTTGGGAAGTGAAAGATTGGTCAAAGGTAAAATATTACTATGTTGTATTAGGTTAAACCTTTATTTTTATATGGTTTAAATTAAGCCATGGTGATGCACTTAACTGCCTGAAAATGCCCACTAGAAATCTTGGGCACCTCTGGTCAAAATTTCTTTCAGTGTAAATAGCATTAAGGCACGTATCAAGTACACTCAATGTCAAAGCATACTTGCACTCAGAAGGAAGAATGAATGAAGAAGAATTCATCCACCCTGTTTAGTTATTTTGAAAATATCTGATGCTAGATTTTGTGGTGAAGACACAGTAGGTTCTATTTGGATTTTGATCATCCAGAGTTCCTATTTACTGTCATTTCCTAAATGCACTTCAAACAGAAGAATCGCCTTCTCCTGCTTTTATCAGTTATTTTTACTTTCAAGAGTGCTAACTAGTTGAGCTGATTTGAGCTTTCCTAATGATGACTAGTGACTAAAATTTGAGATTCTGGAAAGGTTGTCTGAAAGAGAAATTTTTTTTGAGTGCCTGAAATTTTGTATGGTACTCTAAATTTGTACAAAACAAAAATAATAAACAAATCTTGGTTAAAGTTGTTTACCTTTATGAGGTTGGTTCATCTTTTACTTACTTAGATATTCACAATGACAGAAATTTTTACCGGGGTGCTCAAACCTTTGCATGCCACTAGATAATCCAATCCTTCATGTGATTATTTGTAATGTAGCTCTTCAGGACCTCCATTCAAAACTGAAAAAACTCTTCAGGCCCTGGATTCTAGTCCTGGACACAGACGATGCAAGGTATGGTCTACTTTTGCTTACTCATGTTGTTACATAAGCGAGAACTGAAGTGATGACTAATATAATGACTGTCCTCCATATGCTTTTTATTCCATCTCAGCAACCCTCGCTGTTCTCCCTGGCTTGAGTCTGATACCTCGTTAGCAGTTAGTCTGGTTGGTCTGTATACGCAGTTGGCTGAGACCTTGCATGACAAATTCAAAGGTAGGAAGAAGAGTGTTTTGCTTGAAGGAGGTGTTGGTCAATCAAAGAAAACAACAATTTAGTCATGGAATCTTTATAATACATTTTTCAATTTCTGTATAATATATATTTTTTCATTTTCAAGATCGCCTGCTGCCAGGACAAAGAGGTGCCCTGTGGCTGCATCTCATGCACTACTGTGAGAACTGCACCTCTCCTAAAATGCCTGAATACCTGCTCTATACATACCATACTGAGTATAGCCGCCTGCCATGGAAGGACCTCTATCCAGACCAAGCTCTTATGAGCCAGTTCTTTAATGTAAGTCACCTGCATAATTGTACTGTGTTTTGGACTGATTTTAAGCCAATGAGAAACCTGAAGATTCTTTTGTGTGCTTGACTAAATGTAAAAACAGAGTAATTCAGGTTGGTTTGATGTGAAAGGCTGCATTGTAGAAACTATGGATATGATGTAAACAGCACTTCAGTCTCCTAACCTTTAGAACCAAAAGCCAATTTTTTTTTTTTTTATTGATGTACTTTTATTCACCAGAACATTTTACATTTATTAACATACTTGTCAGATATTGTTATTCTCGGGAGCTCCTAGACTACTCAACTTTGTTTGGATTAAAAATGTACTGAAGACTACAATTTTTTTTAGTCCAACCCTTCTCTGAACACCTGTTAGGAATTTATCAGTAGGTTTCAGAGTATATTTGTATTATTCCTTCTCAGGACTTTTCATCTGAACTTTGAAGGCTTTGTGAGCATTAAAAATGCTCCCTTCTCATTTTCTTCATATATCATTAGCCCGCCGGTTGAGCTTGTACACATGCACGGAGCAGTAAACATGAACTG
This sequence comes from Acestrorhynchus altus, assembly GCA_034509495.1. NCBI lineage: Eukaryota > Metazoa > Chordata > Actinopteri > Characiformes > Acestrorhynchidae > Acestrorhynchus > Acestrorhynchus altus. The sequence continues at coordinate 11,256,104 of CM067522.1, read as the reverse complement.
GAAGGCTCCTTTGGCATTTAAACTGGGATTTAAATCAATTGGAAATGAGTGAATTTTAGCTGATTTCCAAGCTGGATTACTCACTGAGATTTCATCAGAAAATGATGAGTCCATCATGGGTAGAAGGGAGTTTGTTATGATATGTGTATCTGTAGGTTACTCTGATCCTGAGACATGAAGTTTAAAATACTGGCATGTAACTGCCCACAAAATGTAGATCTTGGGATCTAAGATTTAAGGTTGAATCGGTTCGATATGCAACTTTACATAAAAGGCATATATAGGCCACTGATGAGAAGCTATGAGTGCATCACTCAGACAACTTGTTGTCCTTTATTCAATAGTATTGCACTCACTAGTTCGATTTCAGCTCTGAACAACACAACAAAAGCATCTTGGTAACAGCTGTCAAGAGCACATCTTTGTCCCCTGAAAAACATCCTTCATCATAAATCATACATTGTTAATAAGGAGAAGCCTTGTTCAGCTACATTTATTGAAATAGTCATACAATAAATAGAGCATCCAGATAGTGTTCAATTTTTGCACATTTGTTATGCTATAGCCTTATTCCAAAATTGATTAAGTCTCAGACTCTGGATGCTGATGGCAAACACCATGACCCAGGATTCATACCTGTGATCCTCAGGTCATAGTGCTAACACATTACACCACTGAATTTTATAAACTGTAATTTGTAGTTTTCAATTTGCATTTCCTTATTTTTCATACAGTGCATCTGGAAAGTATGTTCACAGCGCTTCGCTTTTTCCACATTTTAAGTTAATCCAAAATGGATTCAATTCATTTTGTCCCTCAAAATTGTACACACAATATGATGACAAACTGAGAAGTTTGTTTGAAAGTTTGCAAATGTATTTAAAAATAAAACACAAAAATATAACATGTACATAAATATTCACAGACTTTGCTCAATATTTTTGTTGGTGCACCTTTGACAGCAATTACAGCCTCAAGTCTTTTGGAGTATGATGCTCCTGTTTTTGGGAAGTTTTCCCATTCTTCTTTGCAGAACCTCTCATGCTCCATCAGCCATTTTTAGATATGTCCAGTGATGTTCAATCGGGATCAAGTTGGGGCTCTGGCTGGACCATTCAAGGACATTTTCAAAGTTGTCCCGAAGCCAGTGCTTGGTTATCTGGATGATGTGCTTAGGGTTTTTGTCCTGTTGGGTGATAAACCTTGGGTTCAGTCTGAGCTGCCACCACTGTGCTTCACTGTAGGAATGGTATTAACTAGGTGATGAGCAGTACCTGGTTTCTTCCAGACATGATGCTTGTCATTCAGCCCAAAAATTTAGGATAAATTAATTCTTGCTTCCCAACACTGGCATCTTTCTATCAGACAGGTGAGTGGAAACATTATAATCAGGAAGTTTTGTGAAAACAAGTTTGGATTTACACCCACAGTGGTGAGCCCACCTGATCATCCCTCTGGCGATGTCATTGAATAATAAAATGTTATAGAACAAATCAGTCTGCAGGAATATGTGCCTGAATAGAAGTGGACATTTTGCTATATTTGACTAAAACTATGTTCTAAACATGTTCTAAACTCCTCTCTGTGTTCCTTAGGTGGAGAGAGGAAGTCCAAAGAGCTGTTTCCTATTTATGGGTGAAGTGTTGTGTGAAGTCAACTGGGTCAGTGCATTAAGTGATGCTCTGAGCCCACAGCCCAGTCCCAGTGCCCAGACAATGGTGGTCTACCTCCTCTACCTGATGGTCTTCCTGGCTAAAGAGGACCACCTTCTTAACAAGACTGTAAGTAGTCTGTTTTGATTGCTCCAGTTGAGCCAACTTCCATTTGGATAGAAACAAAGGTGCTATCTTCTGAACTGTGTATCAGATCAGGTCCAGTACTTTGGGAGGGGAGCGTCTATGCCTTCTGATAAACAGACATGTGAAACAGTTAAGTTCTGCCAATTACTGACTTAATAGCTAGCTAATAGTGACCTTTGTGAATTCTTAATATTGTGATTCTTACGCACTTACACTCTGTTCTGCTGCGTAAACAGATGTGTAAATGCAGTGTTAGCCATCATCCTCCTCAAGTATTTAAAACAACAACAGATTTTCTCTTAAAAATTGAGAAATCCATCAGCAGCCAGAGTGTAAGTGTCCTAATGATTCAATAGTGGCAGTTCAAAAAGAGGCAGTGGCACATGTATTGGAGGAGGCATGTGCTAGTCTTCACACTCGTTTTTTCAGGAGCATTGTATGTGATTGCAGGAAAGTCCAAATGGGTTTGGCAATTGGCATTTCAAAATTGGGAGGGGAAAAATTTGCAAAAATCTATATAGACAAATTGAGGAATACCTCAAAATTCAAGATCACTTCAAGATCAAGCTTTGTTTCCTGCTTCTTCTATAGGAGTCCTCTCTTTTGAATTTACTCGGCCAGTCAACATCTCTGCCCTGGCACCTAGTAGACTTCCCTTCCTACCAAAATGTCACAGCCTACGTGAACACCCACTACCCAGCTTCCCTTGTTCTCAACCGGGACACATCTTCACAGCTGGTTATCAAACTCCTCAAAATGACAGCTGGCTTTGGATCCTCGCTAGATGGCTTACATGATAAGGTTAGTAAAAAAAATTAAATTAAATTTAATTTTAATCTGAACATTTTTATAAAATGGCACCACTCTTCCTCTCCTGTGTTAGGACATGACTTTAAAGTGCCAAGCCTTCCTCCATCTGATGGTACAGTTTTTGACATCTCTGGATCAAAATGGTAACATCAGTCTGGCTTGCTTGGAGACAGAGATGGAGAGGCTTTTGGAGTGCATTGTAATTTTCAACCCCCCTGGTGAGATGACACGGCTTTCATTTTGCTCTACCACAGTCTCTTTTGATTCAGCAAGATCAGTTTACAGCTTGTCACACAAACCTTCTTCATGCACTTCATTCCGATATGATGTTTTAATTTAGTTTGACTTACCAAAATTAAAAGGCATTTCATGCACTTACTTATATTGAATAATCATGTGTTGAGTTAATTAGATTGACCTCTGGAACTCCTTATTTGTCATCAGTGAAGTTCAGTTAGGTTAAATATAATGCTCCCGTCATTCTCCAGTACCTTTTGAATAATCATATATTGGCAAGGTTAGTGGTCTTAAGATGGACTCCTGTGGAGCCCCACATTTCTCATTCCATCAGTGAAGTTCAGTAAAGTTAACCCAGAACTTTGTTTCCCCCCCTTCAGAAACAGATCTGCAGCAGAGACATATGGCTACATGCAGCCTGTTTGCCAAGATGCTGACATTGCTCAATGGAGCGAGTGTGTCCACAGCAGAGGGACTTGGGGCTAAGCTTCACTCCTGGGTTGAGAAAAGGGCTCGTGGACCTCTGGTGTTGCCATTGCTCACGGCTGCCTGTACATGCCTGGCTTCTGTACGTCACATGACCCGCACCACTGAGGCCTGCATATTGTCCTACTTCACTGATGGTAATTTTCAGCTGTAGACATCAAAGATCTTTAATATTTATAGCATTCAGAAAGTTTCAAGATTCAAAAATGCAGTATACAGTATAAAAGATTTGAATTTGCTCTGTTCATGTGGATGTCTCTCCCTTAGGAGGTTGTGTGGATCAGTACTCAGGCTGGGGCCCAATCCTGGTCTCTCTCCAGGTTCCTGAGTTGACCGTGGACGACTTCATCCAAGAGAGTCTGACTTTAGGCAGCTACCTCACCCTCTATGTGTACATTCTTCAGAAGCTCAACATGGAGCAGACCCTGCTGAATGAGAAGAGAACTCTGGTGCTTCTCAACTCCTGGATCAACCACGTCTTTCCAAGGTGATTGGGAAATTTGGAACGATTTCAATTTCACACACACACTGTGCGTGCGTGTGTGTGTGTGTGTGTGTGTGTGTGTGTGTGTGTATATATATATATATATATATATATATCGGAGTGTAACTGTATGAACATAACTACAGCAGTCCAGCAGACGAGGCCAAGCTGTTCCTGTGGTGGCACAAAGCCTTGCACCTGCTGCAGGTTCAAGTGGATCAGGGGGACCCATGTGGACTGGACACTCTGATACTCTCTTTGATGGCCTTCCAGAACAGCCTTGTTCAGCTGGGAGAGGAGAGGATAAATTCAGGCATCCTTGGAGCTATTGGTCTGGGAAAGAAGTCTGCGCTCTCTAACAGGTGAGCGTGCAGTGGTCAGGATGAGGGTTTTACAGCAAGCACAACCTCAACCCAGTGTGATGTCTACTCACAGTTGCAAAGTTGTAGAGCAAAATGAAACTATTGTGGCTGACAATAGTTGTGATAATTAAACTTTTTTGATTATTTGACACTGTTGTACAAGGCTGCTATGTATAATAAGTGGTGGTACATGTGTTTGTGTGACATGACTTTAGGTGGTAAGAACCACTGATTTAGTGGCTATATTTACCTAACACTAAAACTACAGCCTAAAAAGGTAAAGGTTACAAAACATTACAACATTACATTACATTACAAAACAGAATATTTAAATTTTTGTCATTGTTGAAACTTTTTATTTATGAAAACCATCCTACGTATGGTTTTGTAATAATTTTAGGAAAAAAACAGTAGAAATGAACAGAAACAATAGTGCATGTATACATATGTAATGTCCTTATTCAATATTTACTGCAGATTTCGAGTTGTTGCCCGTAGCATGTCAGCATTCCTGATGGTGCAGGTGCCTTCAGAAAGCCAGTTACGCATTCACCCAGGAACAGAGCCGCAGCTGTCCCCTAAAGCCCAGCAGGTATGTGCATCATCTTATGAGGCCTAAATGTAATGTATAACACATAGAAGTTAACACGTAATCTTAACATCATTTTCAATGGTCAAGAGCCCTTCAAGCTTCAAGTACAGCATAGCATGACCCACCATCCCTCAAGACCTCAAAACATGCATCCAGAGTCTCTTCTGTTCTGCCACCAAAATGGTGGAATGAACTTCCCCTGGGGGTCCGATCAGCCTGAAGGCCTGAAGACCCATTTCTTTCAGGAGTATTTAACTCCATGAAAACATTTGTTTTCAACAGGATCTCCAGTGTGAGGAATCTCTAGATTCTAGCCTTGTCTATTAGCTAAGGATATTTTCTGAGTGAACAGCAAAGCACTTTTGTACATAGCTGTGGATAAGGGCATCTGCTAAATGCCATAAATGTAAATGTAAATATCCAGGTCTTCCATCATCATATTCATAAGTGAATGAATAAATGTAGAAATGAAACCAAAATGACCATAAAAGCTGGTAGGATGTGTTCAGGAGGACTAAATCCGCTGTGAAAAGAGAGATACAAATTACTCTGGAGCTTAGTCTTAAAAAACATTACGTTATGAGCACAGCTATGAGCTCCACAATACAACTCTGTGTTGTCCTTTGACCACTAGTCTGCACAATTTACTTTCTCTGAGAAGAGAGTATAAGCCCAGTCTCAAATCCTATCAGGCCATTTCCTACCAAGTGCACTACATAGGGGAGAGGGAGTGATTTGGGACAGAGCTTCACAGAGTAAACACTACGTGCTGCTTTTTGGAAGACTGAAAGAAGGAGGAAGAGTTTCACAGATTAAAGTTTATGAGAGCTTCAAAACACAGCTCAGATGTATGTTAACTGAGTCTGAACTGTTTTTGTACAGATCTTGGAGATGCAGCTCCACAAGTGAGGAGGATTAAGTTCAGTTAAAAGTTCCATTTGATCATCATCATTGCTGGAAACAAACTCCCCAACCTTAATCCTTAATTCTGCTAGCAATAAAGTAACAAATATGAAACTTCTACTTCTTTTCTGCAACAATTTTCAATATCAGGGCATCCGATGAATGTAATGGAGTTTATAGTTGGGAATCAAGGTATTTAAGGTAGCATCAATATGACGCAGCTTCAAACAGTCACTGCAGCACTATTTAGGGGGGACAAAATGTAGCAAATTTTAGCTTCATCCTCTTTTCCACAACAATTTACATTTTACAATTTACAAACACCATGGCAGTCCGTTTAATTCAGCAGGTTTAAACCTTAACATAAGGATTACCTAACTCTTGTCTCTACAGTTTTGTGGACAAGAGCCAGTTCTTGCACATGTGCTCATCAACCAAAGTTGGTCCATCAGTAAGGACAATCTTAGCCCAATTAGGAAGTTCCAGTTTCCCAACCCAGTTACAACGCTCCCTCTATCATATTCAATATTTTGGCACTAGGAGGGTGAATACAAGCACGTGCTTCTTCTGATACATATGAAGCCTGCCACCGCCTATTTTCTGCCACCGTTGCTGGGCAGCCAACATGCTCGAAGGAATATTAAATATTACTATTAAATATTAAATAAATAAATAAATTTAATTAATTAAATAAATATTAAATAAAAATATTTCAGAGAGAAAAATCAGCCGTTAGCTGTTGTATCAGAGTCCCCAGTTCTGATACAACAGCTAACGGCCGATTTTTCTCTCTGAAATATTTTTAACAGTGATTGTATGAAGCACAAAATGGTTCCACTATTATCCACAGGATAAAGAATCTTTCTTAGAGGAATTTAGTGTTCAGGGGAATGCGGTCTTGGATATGTGATAGGTTTTGAAATTTCATCCAGCAAAGTCAATGGAACTATTCAAACACATTTTTTTCTCAGAAATCTGTAATGTTTTCAGTTTCAGTTCAGTTGATCACATTCCAATATTTCGTAGGTTCATTTTCAAGTGAAGGCCTCTAGTTTTAAATCACATTTTTCCATTACTTCTGCTGTCACTCTGTATATCTTGTATTAAGCACATGAAAAAGTAGTCCCCTATTTTGTGTTTTCAGGCTTTGGCAGTACTGGAGGCTATGCTGGGCAATAAGCAGTACACTGAACTGCATCAGACTTTGAACCAAGCCTGTCAATTCATTAAGTACCCTGGACATTGTCTTCGCGACAGCAACCGCCTTTTATCCCTGCTCATCAACTCGCTCTACGCTGATCTCCACTACTTGGACATCATACGCTAGCAAGGCCTAACTCGTGGATTGAGATCACTAGGAATGAGAGCCAAGCCTGTGCACTCATCTGTGCTAACGATGCATTAGTGAGGACATGAAGAATGAGGAAGGCAGGCTAAAAGAGGCCCTTTGGTGTGGACTGAAGAACAAATCGGTGTGCCATTTTTGCTGTGATTGGGTTCTTTAAGTGGACCTTGGTTAGGAATTTAATTCTTGAATATTTAATGGGAGAAATCACATAGAGAACATCTTCAAATCTTCTCAGCTGCAGTGCACTTACAAGCCAGGTATCAAGGTAACATCATGTGTGTATGTGATGTTTCACGCTTTCTCTCCTTTTAGTCCATCTCTCTTCATTTTGTTCTTTTCTTACACTGTCTCATTCAGAAATGTCTTTTTCAATCTTATGCATTTTTTGGGCAAAGTAAATGGCAAAACAACAGTATAAAAATATAACTAGGCCAAAATTGTTGCAGATGTGTAATTTAAAAAGTTATGTTCAGTTTTGTGTCTGTATATATATATATATATATATATATATATATATATATACACAAACACAAAACACAATTTTTGTCATATTAATGTAGTATTTTAAAGGTCTTTTATGGTTTGTTTTAAGACACCAGACACAGTTGATCAAACAAGACTAGGCCTGCCATTATACTGTTTCAAACATAATTACAATAAACAATATGATTGTCATATTAAGACCATTTTATACTACTGTTAGAACAATAATATAATAGCGTGATTATGAAATTACACATTTTTGCTATAAGCTATGAACTTTGTTAAACTATTCAGAGATTAGAATTGGAAAATTGAAAGTATTAGAAATAAATAAAACATGTATATTTGCTAAGCAAAACATAATGGATGATATCGACATCAGAAAAGTGACTATGGTGAGGCCCGTTTATCATATGATATTTCAATAATGTCATGACAGGCCTAAATAGGGCATTTGCTACCTGAAGTTCACTTGTTTCATTTAGAACAGGAGATGATAGGCTTCCATCTGTGTAAATACACAGATACACTCCCAGAAAGGTACCTAAATCCTCAACCTTTACATGTATTTTAGCATGTATTCACAGAGGTAGATTGTATTTACACAGGTAGATCGAGATTACAGACAGTCCGAGCCCAGACCTTCACATATTAAACATGCCTTGTCTGATCAACTGTGTTCTGAGACAGTGATAAGTCATGCCTATTTGATGTTTTTCCAAACCCTCCTTTTTGGGGCATTTGGGAAGGTTTTAAATGGTACAATCACATATCATAGATCACATATCTTAACTGTTGGAACATAATCTAATGTGTAAGGTAATTCTATGCATTATATAACTTTTATTCAAAGCAGTAGTGGTTTTAAATCACTTTGTTTGTTAAAACATGTCCAAAGCTCTCTGAACTTCAGACTCCTGCAGATTTATACCTGTGGGCTGTGCAACAGGACTCATAGATTGGTTGATTGCATTTGGACATTTTAAAGGCCATTGTGTGACTTTGCAGACCTAACAAAAGCATACAATCATATGAGTCTTTCCACAGTGGCAAATATCCCTGTCTATGGAATGTTTTTGTCAGAATTGTGGACAAAGATAAAACAGCAGTGGCCTCTTTCATGCCACTTTCAGACATTGGTTGTGAAGGCCTTGCGTTGAGAACTTGTAGAATTTCTAGAGTTTACTAGATTTCTGGGAGCAATTCTTGTTGGAAGTGAAGCGATTTTTATTCACAAGCTGTGAAATATGCCAACAGTCCTTTCGTTTTTGGATTGTTGTTAGTGTTGGTAGAACTGTATGACTGAACCTTTAGATACACTTGCAGATTTAGCTACTTCTTTCACACTTTGGTCTTAGGTACGCCTAAATGCAATCATTTCTTTTTGCCAATTGTTAACATTTGCTTTGTTGTCCCATTTTCCACACATCAAGCGAGACATTCACTGCACTGTACCACCTTTTCTCAGTCTATGAATCCTGATGCACACCAACAAGTATCTGTAGCCCAACCTTTCTTGTGCAGCACCGTTAAGAGGAGCCTGACGTTATTACCCCCATAAACACACAAGGTAAAATAAATTCTGGGAAGGTTATATTATATTTGCAGTCACACCTGTTTGCTGTTTTCTCCCCACGTTTTGAAATATTTTGAATCATTGTCAAATTGAATGATGAATGAACCAATAGAAATGCTCCAAAATGACTGGACAGTTTAGGTGGTTTGGTAGATTTTCTTTCCTTCTCTTAATACTTGGATGTACAATACAATTGACCATTCAGGACCATCATGAACAGGGTTTATATAAAGTAGGAGAGAGTGAGAAAGCACACTACACTGCTTTAAATTAAAGCAGTGGAACATGAGTTCATTAATGTTCAGATAAACAGTTGGATCGTACCAGGGAATAACATTCTTCGCTCCTTCCTCCCAGATGCTTATTTTGCCTGATTTTCATGCTAATATTTAAGCATGTACTTTCAAGATGGTGTGACTGGGGAATTAATTACATGCTGGTTTAATGCAGTCAGAGGTTCATTCAAGTATAAATGAATGCTTTAAAATGTTAAGAAATGTGCTCCATCAGGCTACTCTTTTTATGTCAATATTTCGTCAAGCTTTATTTAAACATGCTGTTTTGTTGGAGAACTGGAAACCTGGGATGTGTATTTTACATTTACACTGATGCACTTTCTGTTGTCAATCCATCGCATTTGCTTCAGAGGATGGAACATCATAGTCAAAGTGCTGCAGAGGAGAAAATGGTTCAGTGGAGTGAACCTGATGCTATGAGTTCATGGAAAGCATAATTTAAATTAAGCACAAGCTCACCCATTTTTTATATCTTCTCACAGAATCTAGGACACCTAAATGTCTGCAAATGTTTCAAAGGAGTGAGATGGAAGTGTATAGTATTCTTCTTGCCTTAAAATATGCTTGCGGTGTTGCAGCATGTGGCATTTTTGTATTGTGCCATTATTCTGATTCAATTCTTATACTAACAAAGTGTCATATCACCTGTTTGTACATTGCTAATGTGAATGCAAATAGCCTTCGACCACCTCTACTGATGTGCACAATACACAAAAAAAGAACAAAGCTTCCATGTTTTTCTTTCATGATGACAGTTCCTGGTTTATTTGTTATTACATTGTTTATTATATTACATTGTTAATACTCACCTTTGAGGCACAAGAAACAGCTGTACATGAAGTTGGCTAAGAGAGCGCATACTGAGTCAACTCTAATATGTAATCAGATATTGTTTTCTGTACTGCGGAAAAGTCAGAAACCACCTGTTACTTAATTTGTGTGAGGGCAGTAGGCAGCCTGCTCTCAGCACTTCCTAATTTGCCTCACTCACGTTGCTGCACACTCTGTGGAGAGGGCATTAGACAGCTCTGGCATGAGGATGTGTATAATGAAGAAATGAAGATAAAAGATATGAAGATAAAAGATATCATGGGGTGTCCTTTTTTCCACATTGTATTTTTTACGTCGTGTCGTATATATCACCATTCAGCTAAAATATATCATGATATGATCCTAGTATGGATCTTTGGGACCAATCATTTCTTGGGCAAAAGAGCGGCAATCGACTTCCATGCCATAGCAATCACCTAACAACACCTTAGCAACCATCAGTTAAAGCGTAGAAACAAACACCTAGAGAGATAATTATTTACTGTTATTAATTTTTCTATACATATTTCTGACATATTAGTTATTAGGTAAGTAGGAACGGTTGGACTGGCCCTAGTGAGGACATGAAACTATGGTTCTGGAAATGTTAAATGCCCAATCAACTTCATAAATGGAATGTCCCATCCATCTGGCAACCACTATCATGCCTTGCTCAAACCCTGATAATATTTGTTGTCTTCAGCAGCTGGAAGAGTTTGAGGTTGCATTGTGGGCCTCTGGAAGCGGGATGGTCTTATCGATGTATTACATACCGTACCGGTCGTGCAGATATTACCATTGCATGCTGTTTGCAGCAGTGGATGGAAGAAGACATGCACCAGCAACATGCTGCATTTGATGAGCTACAGTACATGAACCACAGAGGGAGAAATGGTGGATGGTCTGACATACAAACAGTCAAACATACAGACATTCAGTGATCAGCAGTGCCCTCTATGAGTGATCCATTTATTGGTAGCACCATTGGCAGATGACTGCACAATGCAGGACTACATGGACTGAGCCCATTACAACTTTAGTGAGGAGTCCTGCTTTTGTCTTGAAATTTCCAGACCTGTCCCCAGTTGAAAATGTGGGATGCTACTGTCCTACTGTCCAATCTGCAGGAACTGCATGGGAATATTCAAGCTGCATGGGAAGGACTATCACAGTTCACCATTAAGAACCTCTACAATTCCATGCCGAGACATCTGACATGTTGCATTAGCAAACATGGTCGCCCACACCATACTGAGAGACACTTCTTCTGTGTATAGATCAATACATTTTGCCCACATCAGGCTAAATATTTAATCATTTATTGTCCCTGGTACCACTTATCTTTCTTTGAACAGCTTTGCAATCCGACACTTCCTTCCAGGTGCAACTATTTTTATGATGAGTGTAGTTAGGAGCAGCAAAATTGAACCCGAAACATTTAACTGGGATTACTGGGATGCTCAGATTATCTCACACCCTCATTTGTAAATGTTAGATGGTAGTCTTTCACTCAGGACACTGTGTGACTGATACAGACTTGCTCCCCCTCATCCTCCCTCTCCTCTCCTCAGCTGTTGCTATGGCTATCTCCGGCTTGACAGGCAGTGCTGGGAGAATGTTATCAGGGTAGCCAGACAGCAGATGGGAGGGTGTGATGCATATACTGAAAAGTACGAGTTCTGTCCTCACTGCTATTCCGCTGTTTATAGCACAGTGAATCCCACCTCGCTTCTCTTCTGACTCGGCTCCACAGCACACATTCAAATGGACAGCTTGGCAGGAATCTGTTGAACAACCTGCAAAGTGTGATACCCAAACATCCAAACACATTGCGTCTGTCGTCTCTTTAATACAAAAGGCCAGTCTAGGTCTCCTGTATGTTCGGTACACTTGGGGGAGAGGCTGTGAACTTCCATTGGATGGCAGCAGAGTGAATTTAAACATATGTTCATATCCAAATTGCAAAAATTGTCAAGGGAGAAGCAAACTATGCTTCTGCAGACCACCACATACAGATGAAGGTGCCGCACAGCCATTTGTAATTAGCAGTGGTGATTCCTGCCCACATTACAGGGCAGGTTTGTGTTCAGATCTCAGGATTCAACTCATTAAATCAAGAGTTGCATGGAGACGGGCAGGCCAAACTGGCTACCAAACTGATAACGGCGTCGCACCAGCACTTGGATATATGATTGGCTGGATTCAGCATTACTATTTCTACTGCTAAGCACAATGACTATGCCAGTACACCCATGCATAGCACTGGACCTGTTGATAAGGTGGTTGGTAACAATGGGGCCCTTTGGGTCCCAATAACAACACATGTATAAACTCATGCAGAGCCAGTGCTCACCTGGAACCCTCATCGCACCCATGTGAGCCCCACACTCATTTGTAAAACCACTACATAAAAGTGTTCGAAGGCAGTTCTGCCTCTCTTAGAAATGTGTATCTGCTCCTCAGAGCTTTAAATGTGGATAAAATGTCTGCAATTCAGAGATTTTGTTAATTTTATCTAAAGAATTTATATAATATATGAAATATATGACGCTGGGTTCTCAGAAAACTGCTTCTCCACTAATTGGCTACTAGGAGATGCACATGACTCTGTCATACAAAAGGTCATGGTACTGTCCTTGCTGTGAAATGCTGCCTTAGAAGCAAGTTGGCTAGTTTTCCAAGCAGTTTTCTAAGAAGTCAGCATAGAAAATGAAATTCTTTTATATACATTGCATTGCATCATGCATCGCATCCACATATAAAGCTCTGAGGAGCAGAAACATGCTTCTAAAGTTCTGCCTGTTTTTTTTAAATTGGTGATTCTCTAAACCTGTTCTGTTTTGTTCTGCCTCAGAGGCAGATCGGCCTTCAGAACTATTTTGAAGTTATTTTGTACACAAGCAAACCCCAAATGAATATTTTGGCAGGAATGGTATTAATGGTATAATTTAGTTCAGAACAAATAAAGGCTGGTGATCTAGTCAAAGGGGTTTCATATTTTTGCACTTAAGCTACAACAAGTCAAAACTGATGCATTTAAAAGCAATAATAAATATAAATAAAGACAGTGGGCACTTGACTCTACGCTCCGTCAAAAAAGAAAATATTTGTTTTTGCCAGAGAATGATCCTCTTCATAGCAGTCACTGAAATAAGGATCTCTGTAGTAGAATAAGAACGTTCATTGTAATGCTGGAGCTTGGAGACTGAGTTCACCTGCTGGGCCTTGGCTCCTGGCAGCCTGTGCATTAGCAGTCCATTTGCAGGCTTCAGTTTCAAAACTTCATCTGTTCTCTCATCTGTGAGCCAAACGGATTCAGTCACTGCTGAGAACTGTACGATTGTGCTGTCTGGCTGGTGAGAGCAGACATGCACACTAGGGATAATTCTGTGTCCTCAAAGGAGATTCGGTTTAATTCAATTTCTTTTATGACACAAATGAAAAGCATCATGAAATCTGTTTAATTTTATTCATTTCATGGTTGGCTGTATGGAGGAATTATGTGGGGAATAAAGACAGTTAACCTTTAAAACTCTAGGCCGATTCTGTGGGATGTGTTCATAGTTTAATGTACTTTTATTCACCAAAACATTAGAAAAGTACTTACAGGAGACAGTCACACATATCAGATATTGTTATTTTCAGGAGATCGTAGACTAGTCAAATTTAACAGAATTTATTTGTATTTGACCATGTTTTGAAAAAAAATGTTTGTGTGCCTTTTTGCTTATAAGGACTAATAATAAGTTATATAAAATGAAATGGAATGCCCTTTATTATTTGTTATTTATTTATTTATGTACCTCTTTCTAATCAGTCAGAGTCTGCATGCAGGTTGAACACTGGAAGGCTGGATTATGCTTCTACACATGGAATACGATAAGTGTAGTTTGTTATATGTATCATGTCTATAGGTTACTCTGAACCTGAGATATAACGCCTAGAAAATGGCATGTAACAGCCCACAGATCTCATGTTTAAAGAGTTAAAACATTATTTGTGACCAACTAAAATATGTATTCTATTGTTGTTTCTCCACTAATTATACTATTCCACAATTATCTTCACATTGATGCCCCCCATCATCAAAGACTGTTTATTATTCATTCCCATTCCTCATTTCTGCCACTCCTTTGTCTGAGATAGAGCACGGCACTGAGGATCTGGGAGAACCACAATTTGGCTTTTGTGATGGGAATGTGTTTTTTGTCCCAGATATAGTCTTGGAGATCCATAGCAGCAACCTCCATCACGATGAACACCTGTCCATGCACCTCAAACGTTTCATACACCTGAACGATCCCAGAATGGCAAGTTCTTGGGGTCCTTCTCTTTAATGAGATCTTATCAGGAATGTCAGAGTGGATTGATATGAAAGGCAAATTAACGCCGAACTGGCTCTTCAGAGTCGTATTGCCGCACATCCGATATGGATCAGATTTCCATACCACATATGAAAGTGGCCTGAATGGGAAAATATCAGATTCAGTGTGTTTTTGCTGTTCAGACTGACACACACCTGGGCCACTTTAATGTGTGATGTTATGTTGTGCTGTGTGTTTCAGCACAGCATTATCCCCTAACGGCAGAACATCCATACTTAACCACAGCTGCATACTAGTACTTCATAACAGTCCTTCAATGAAATTATCAGAAAAAAAATGCTTTGGCATTTTTGCAGCTTAAGCTGCTGATGTCAACAATTCTATAATATTTATATTCCCACACAAGCAACGGCACTTAGAATATTCAGGATCACTATCTGATTATAGGAGCACAGTTTTCCATACACTTCAGTATTCCATAAAACCAAGCCTTTTCTGTGATTTAAAACAAAAACACACCCATGTCATGAGCACAATATAACGGTGTCAATGTCCTTCTTTCCTCTTTCCAAATAAAAGGGTTATGTGACCCAGGTCAGGTTTTACCTTCAGATTCCAGTATATAGTGAGGAACATCCTGCATAGTGTGCAACAGGCAGGTGTGAAAGGGTGGGGGTTTTGGGTCTCTTTAAATCTACTGGTCAAAGTGCATTTTAGTTGCTTGGTAGGTGTCCCATAGCTCACCCAATCATTATAGCATGGATGACTAAACACTAAAACACAGTAAATACTGAAATATCATATTAATCCAATTTAAGAGGTTAAATTTCTTGATATTGTATAGGATCATGCAGTCCCTAAAGAGATCCATACACTTAAAAATGATGGGTCTTCAGTGGAGAAAAAGGTTCTATAACCCTCAAAGAGCCCTTTACTTGATCACAGTGTTTGATATGGCAACATAAAGGGTTCCTCTATTGTTACAAGCTACATCAAACCAATAAAGTTAATAAGTGAAATAAAAGAACCCTTCTATATAAAACCGTATACAGTGCATCAGCCTGAAGAACCCTTTAATCACGCAAAGGTTTCTTTGAGTGTTGGATCTACTAATGCATCAAAATCAGAATATGGTTAAAACGCTCATTCATAAACATAAACTGTCATATTTTACAATTTTCATTACAATTAAAGTGATTTTGTTCAAACTTTTTTGTTTTGAAGTTGATACTGTGATTAGTAATGTATTCAAATTTTAATGAAAATGTTATTATGCTAATGTTGTGAGAATCTGGATTTCTGCTTTTCATGGTCAATAAGCCAAACAAAAAATATAAAATATGACAGTTTACTTATTTGAATGAAATTGTGATCGGATTGTGTGTTCAATACAGCATTGATGAGTAAAACTGACTCCTTTCTCATTGGCACTTGGTGCCATTTATCTGCATAATGGGCATGTCTTTACCCCCTCACTCACCATTAGGGTGTAGTTGTTCTCCCAGGTTACCTTCTTCTAGGTATGCAATTCTATTTCATATAAAGGTTTATGCTCTGACCTCAGTGTTCTGGGCTGACCATGTTCTTCTGTACTGCCCTCTGACTATTTGCTGGCAGTTATCACTCTTGCATTACCACAATATAATACTGTCCGTACATTTGCGGATTATTAACATCAATTAAAGAATGAAACAATAAAACATTATCTTAAAAAAAAAATCAAGATTATTGACCTGGAATAAAAATTCAATTTAGAAATTAAATGTACCTTTTGCTTCTTTGTCAGTTAATGGAGATCACAAATAAGGCTGATACCAGTGGTGTGCGAGTAGTCCCAATTTTTTACACTTAGATGGGAGATCCCATCTGCATCTCGCCATTAATGAAACCCATGATGTATGAGAGAGAGCTGCCAGTGGTTATTGATTGATCTGTGCTATTATGTTTGCCATTGGAGGATTGGCCAAATATTCATTATGAAGTCTGCTGTAAGCCATTCTCTGGAATGGTGTCCTGTGTTCATTTAAGGATAAGCTCTCCTGGGAGGTTTATAGAGGACATGTGATCATGTTTCTTGGGGTTCACAAAAAGCTACATTTGGAGTGCAGCCAAACCATCATATCACTTCTTAGTAAAGAGTGTTTCTGAGTCAGACCTCCTCTGTTAATATGAGGAAAGCATATTACTATTGAACAGGCCTGCTTCATCTTTCCACTTGCTCTTTATTCTTTTTTTCCTGGAAATGTACCTTATGACAAAATATTGGGGTTAAACACAGGTCCTACATACCAAGGTGATTGGTGACCAAATGACATCACTATTATTAGGTGATGATTATCGGTACACCTGGGATAAATCATGACCACAGGAACATAAGGGGGAAGTAAGAAGTTTGGAGTCTCCCTTGAGAATTTTTTGTCCGCACTTGTACGTGATAGTTCTGCTTGTGTGCTTGGTAACACTTTAAGCTAAGGATTTGATTATTCTGACTTTACCCTCTTAGAAAATTTCTCTCTCTCCCCTTCTCTCTCTCCCCCCTTTGATCTTGGATTAGGAGTGACTCCCATTTTCTCAAGTCATTTGCTGTTATGTTTTCTTTATTTTAACCAAACTGCTTCTGACAGTCCTTTTCTAATAATGCTTATATTACTTAAACCCACTAATGTGTGTGTGTGTCCTCATTTATATGTTGTGGACTGCTATGGCCTGGTGTTGAGGGAACAAGCCTTATGACTGGAAGGTTGCCAGTTCCATTCCCTGATCTGGCAGGACATGGCTGATGTGCCCTAAGGCTGCCTACCACACTGGGCATGTGTGCTGACTGCCCCCTAGTGTGAATTCACTGGTGTGTATGTGTGCTTCACTTCACGGATGGGTGTCAAATGTGGAGGACTGTTTACAAGCACAGTGGATCTATATTCCTGTTTTTTAAGATCTGTATGAGTTGATCTTAACACCATGTTTAGTCACAGAACGTTTAGTTGCCTCATCAAGCTCTTTATGTCCTCCAAACAGATGTTGAGCTTGGTTACAGCTATAAAGGGACTGGAAGGAACCTCTATATACAGATGTGTATCATCAGTATAACAATGAAAGAACATTCCCTGGTGAATCCACAAATGGTGAATGACCAGGCGCAGATTCCTTGTGGGACAGCATAGGATCCAGACACCTGTAGCATCCTAAAGCCAGAAAGTCATGACATCGAAACCAGACCAGTGCAGTTTCAGAGAGCCCAATGATCCTGTAGTCCTGTAGACTATTGTGAAGAACTTTCAGGATTAAACATAGAATATAGGTCAAGCAGATTCAACAGGGAAGTTATTTGTCCTTAGAAGAGCTGTGTGAGTGGTAGTGCACCTGAAACTGAAGAGCCCCTACCTTTTCTAGCTCAAGTGTGTTTCTTATAAAAGTGGTTCAAGAATGATTTTGTTTTGAGAACATCTCCAGTATGAATGAACATTTCCAGTGTGTGAAAACAGGCTTACACGACGTGGCTGCTGCTGTGGGCATGGGGTCTGTTGCTCATGGGTTCATTTTCATTACGATATCTTCGGCAGGTTTCAGGGTGGGCGTGGAGCAGTTGAGGTGGAGCTTGATATCTGACCACAGTTCTCACTGTGTATCACTTTTAGATGTTCAATCTAATAAAAGTCAAAAGAAAAAAAGGTGGTAGATGATGACTGTAGAGTAAGCAGTGAATTTACAGTGAAGACCTTGGAACTGCTGTACCTGCTAATTTGATCCTGCTTGCTTTAGAGAACTTTGTATGTTTTCCACAATGTTGTAGACAATAAGTCTAGAGTGTCTAAAACACCTCACTAGGATGAATATACACTATATATATATATATATATATATATATATATATATATATATATATATATATATTTATATATCACATCACAGTGCCAAATCTGATCAAAACATCTTATCTGAGGTTCATAATTAACCAATGGCTTAATGGATGCATTGTATAATACACTGATTGCTCAACCACTGCAGAAATATATGCAGAGGTATCCTCCTGCAGATCTTGTTCCAGAGTAACTTGATCAATGTATGTCCAATTACGATAACTCATCGTACACACAACCCTCAGTTGGTAAGTCAAGGGAGATCAATAGAAAACCAATAGAAATAGATCAATAGAAAATGGCTCAATAATGCTTAACTAGTGTTAATATTATTTGAGGCCTAAATGTTCTTTTTTTTCCTGACAGTGAAAAATGAAAATCGGATAAATATAATATATCTTAAAGGATGGCTTGATTTTTTTTCTTTGACTAGAACTTCAGACCATTAGAAAATCACCGTAGATCTTATAGGATCTAATGTCCCAGTGACTTATAACAAATCCCCAATTATAACTAATGATGGAAGCAGGCACTTCATGTCTTCTATAAGGATATTCTGAAACAGGTGTCTGGCTGCCCAGCTATTTACAACAGGAAAGAGACAGAATTTAAAGATAGCATGGCTTCAGTCATGACCTCATTTAGGAAACGTAGTAACGGGTTATGATTACTGAGCAACACCTGCTACGTCTCCTTGTATCACTCAGGGGTTGTGACTGCTCTGTTTAATCGGGACAGAAGTCAAATGGGATTTTCTTCTGCAGAAATTCGATACTGACAAAGCCAGACAAACTAACTGACCAGCTGAGTGACTATCTGCTGATGTTTCATTGTTAGAAACAGTTGGGCCTGGTTTTGGAAAACTGGATGTCATGCCAGCTCTTAGCTATTAATGGGAGAAAATGAACATCGTCAGCACCTCCTTTTTCTCTGCAAACGATCTGGCTCATTATGTTAAAGTTCACCCAGGGGACAGCTTCCTTTATGAGAATAGTGATGCTTATAAAGAGAAGAAATTACCCCAGTGTAAACTACACTTTGTTTTATTTCCTAGATCAAATGAATCATGTTATCTTATGTGTATAATTTCAGAACTTTTGCCTTTAAAATGAAGCACGTAAGTTATATAAAAAAAATAAATAAATAATAATAATAATAATAACACCACCACACCAACATGTCAATGTCATTGAGGTGCTAATGACAAAAACTTGAGGCTGATCCCTCATTGTAGTTAATCTGATACTGCTGAATGATATATGAATGAATGGAGTTACATGTTATAGCACCTTTTTAGATACCCGAGGACAATTTACAATCAGCACTCTACACAAACACACTCAACACTCAATCAACACACACCAGCAAGAAGCAGCAGCCACTGTGTTGTCTCTAAATGACCGTCCACCTGCAGGACTGCACGGAGGTTCCATGCCATGCACTGCGGGAGGTTCCCCCAGGACAGAGGAGTGCCTATCCATATCTGGGCATACAGACATACATTCTCTCACACACACACTCATTCACACACACCAGGGCATTTTAGAGTAACCAAGTCACCTAATGCATGTTTTTAGAATGTGGGAGGAAACTGAACCCTTGACCCCTTGAACCCAAGTGCTGGAATGCGAACGTGCTAATAAAGCCATTGTGTCTGTGTTTATATTCCTTTTCATTCAATAGAAATGAAGCCAAAATGATCTGCCTTTTTCTCAAATTCATAACCAGAGTTTGTGCAGTAGAGTCTTAAGGTGGAGCCAGACTATTCCATTACCAGTCCTATCGATTTGGTAGGCCAGCCCCCATCTCCCAGACCACCTTTACTGAATTTACAGTGCATTTCTCCTCCAGTTTGTCCAGCCAATGTCCAGAAATTGTTACCAAATTATATATATTTCTATCATATTACAGAATCAGAGCTCAGATCTGTTTATAGCATTAACAGAGTTAACAGAAGGTACTACTTCCCAGTTTAACTGCTGCAGCATGTACTTGTTGTGATTAAAAGAAGACAAAATGATGTCATAAATGATATTTGGACTGACAAGAAATAAATGTGATGTTTTGATCAATATTTACTACTGCCTACTGCCTTTTTTGTGTTTTATTGAAATCCTTATAAGGACTAAATAAAACTGTATGTTATATATGTAAAAAAATGCAGCATATTTTTGAGCTCAAAATGCAATAATTTGGGTTATTTTTGATGATTATATTGACATGGTTATTTACAATAATAAGTTATAAAAAATAAACAATGTCCTTTGTTATTTTCCTTATTTATGTATCAGCATTATCCTGAAATTTGAACACTATGTGAGTGAAGAAAGAGAGTAAAAAGCCCTTCACTTCTCATTTTCCTCTATATCCTCCCCAATATCTGAGTCAGTGATGTCATTAGCCTCGCCCCCTCTCATTGATCAGTTGGAGTCTGTATGCAGGTTGAACATGTACACATCAACAGAACAGTAAACATGCACTAAAAGGTTCCTTAAACTAGGATTTAATTCAGTTGATCGGGGAAAGTTAGAGTATAGAGCTGAATTGGGACACACTTCTGTATACAACACTGCGGTTTAAACACCACTGTATGTAACGGTAACAAGTTGCAGCTAGTTTACTGAGCTGCTGCTAACATTTAAAGAAAAGGGACACTCTACAAAAAGGGGACATGCAAACGAGGGGTGCAAAGGTGCATGTGCGAGTAATGGGTCAGGGCTTATCATGTTTGCGGACACCCCTTTATATGAATGCATTCAGCTACTTTAAGTCTCAGCCATTGCTGACACACATGTGCAAATGCACACCCACACAACTTGTTAGGTCAAGACTGCCTAAAGAATTGGACTCAGTGGACCACATAAACATGTACACCGTGGCACCATACCTAATATGAGGTGTGGGCTAAAGGAGTATAAAGGCCCCCAGCACTGAGCTGTGGAACTGTGGAACTGTGTTCTCTGGGGCGATAACCAGTGCCATTTAATTCTGTTTTACTAAAAAGTATTCCCTGGACAGTGAAGACAGTTACTCCAACAAGTTTCAGAAGAAACAAGGAATGAGCGGATGTCCCAATATTTTTGTCCATGTAGTGCTGTGATTGGAAATCATGCCCTGTTTTATGCAGATGTTTCAATCGTGAGCCAATAAAAACAAGGAATTCACCAGATTCATGACCTGATTCGTGGCTTGTCTAATATGCAGAGTTCTGGATGATACTGATTAATAAATGAGCTTTTAAGCTTTGATGTTAAGCCATCCAATCAGTGTTTCAAACTGCTAAAACTGTTATGTTAAAAATGTTATGACGCAGTATAGGTCAGGCTGAAACATGACAGAGACCCCTGTGCCCTGTAACAACAGTCAATGAGGCTAATTCAGCTTCTTAAGCGAAGCAGTTCTCCTTTCCTCATCCTCTGTTAGAGGAAGCTCCCTGCATCCCCCCACACACTGCCACTCAGGTCACTGTCTCAGACGAGAGTGGGATGCTTCGTAGAGATGAACGAGTGGATGGGCTGCCAAGGTATGCTCTACAGAGCCTGTTACCATAGCGAGGCCCTTCCATTCGTAGGCTGGGTATTTCTGGAGTGAGCTATACGTGCCTGCAGGGAGATTCTGAGAGGGGAAAGAGAAAAACGAGAAAGGGGAGGAACATTGAATAGAGGTATCTCATACACCTACTGTCTGCCACTGAGAATTCCTCTGGTGAATACAGTGATACATGCCTCCAAAGCTACTTGAACTATCATTTTGTACAGTCGAGTCCAAAAATATTTGGACTAATTACAATATGATTTACAATATGATATGATTCATATCATAACAAATTACTGGACTATGTACCTTTTCTAACCATGATTTTTTCATAATTGTTCTCATAATTGTGTAATTGAATATCAGCAAGTAATCCAGCCCGGAAAACTAAAACACACATTTTTACAATTGAATTAAATCCCAGTTAAAAAATGTCAAAGCAGTTTTTACTCATCCATCTATATGTACATGCTCAACATGCATGTAGACTCTGACTGATCAGTGAGGGGCAGGGCTATTGAAATCACAGATTATTGCATTTTCATCTCAAAAACATCTGGATGGTCGATTTCCAACAGGATTTCTGAGATGTGTTTTTAGTCCTTATAAGCAGAAGAAGAAGAAAAAATGTAGGCACAAGTACAAACATGGTTAATCTCATACAAATATTTAAATCCTGGTCATTTTCTCAGTGAAGACAAATGAAGACAAATTTGAATAACCTAGGAACTCCTGAAAATAACATCTGGCATGTATGACATGTATGTCTCCTATTAAAACTTTTAATATTGTGAATTGTTTTGGCAAATAAAAGTACATCAAACTATGAATAAATCTCATTCAATTAACCTATGATTTTAAAAGTTGAGCATTCTGCAACAGGAAGGAAGGTAAATAAAAAAAAAATCCTAAGCTAGCTTTAGAATTCCTCTTTAAGAGCCATATGTGCCTCACACAAATACAGTGGAGAAACAAATAAGCATTTTTCATCATGGATGGCAACCCATCACTTGTAATTAAACCTCAGCAAGACTGAGCTGCTGTACATCCCTGGAAATACAGGTCTTTACCACAAACTTGCCATCTCCTTCGAGAACTCACCATTCACTCAATCCGTAGATGGTTAGGTACATAGGCAGGTGCATAAACATTATGAATCTGTCAGTTATGTACAAGTGTAGCTAAAGTGTCAGTGCAGAGATTGGATAGAAGGAGCAATAATGTCCAGCAATATTCAGTGAGCCTGTCCTGTTAGTGGCTCAGTGGCTAATGTCCCAACACTGTGAATAGGTGTGTAATCGATGTTGGAAAAAACAACCGCTCCTTGCTACAGCTGAGCTGAATGAGTCTGTTGCTCCACTGTCTGACCAGCAGGTCATGGAAGGAGTGACGTGTTGTCCAGGATAGTGGCAGAGGTCTGACCTGTACTGGAAGTCTGTAGTGTACATGGTGGGGAGAAGTACTGGACATAGTGGGGCCTATGAGACAGGTAATCCAGGACCCAGGTTATCATGGATTTATCTACATACATTCTATCCATCTTCTCCCAAAACAAGAGGTTGGATAGTTTTAAATGCACTTGAGAAGACGATGAAAGTGATTCTCACTGTTGTGTTGTTCTAGTCCAGACCTAGAGCCCTTTGAGGCTCGGTTTGACCCCCGGTCATTCAAGATGCATGGAAAACAAGTGTCCAGAAATGTTCTGTCCTTTTCCTGGGTGTCTGAACAGCATAGTCACTTTTCCTCAAACACCAACTGGAGACCCATCTCTTTGACATTCAGGGACAGTGTTGTATATTGAGCATTGTGTATCTACAGTAGGTAGCATGAAACTGATTTGTGATTTCTGGCAAGAATGGTGGGTTCTCCACACAAAGACTTTCTGGACATTATGTAAGGTACTCCAGGACCAAAATGAGATGAAAATAATTCAAACCAGGTAAATATTCAGTCACTTCAGAGGCCCATGAATGGACATCAAGCTATGAAGTCAATTCTGCACTGTGCTAAATTTGAAGAGGAATAGCAGTATGTGGATAAAAATGCATTTCTTTCCTCAACACACAATTCAGAATGGTGTGTATAAAAGAGGCCATCAGACACAAATGTTTAAGTGCACAGAAGGACAGGTAGCCTAGCTCTGAAAGCTGAAAGCATGCACTCCTCTCCATTAGTCACTCCTTTTTTTCCCACCTCCCCGCCACCCTCGTGTGATGGGAGGATGAGTCAGGCCACACTCATCTGCAGAAGTCCAGCACTTCCTCCCTCCCTTGGTTTGCCTTTAAAATGGTTCATTACAATCCAGTTTTATTAAGGATTATTTGAGTGAATAACCCCTACAGAAACATGAAATGAAGTGTAATACAGCAGAATTTATTTGTTAATCAGAAGTAACACACTAGGCTACAGGTACTTGCAGGGGCAGCAGCTTAAACAAAGAGGCCCAGACCTCCACCTCTTCCAGCTCTTCTGGTTGATTCCAAGGTGTTGACAGGACACCCGAGAGACATAACCTTTCCATTGTGTCCTGGGTCTTCCCAGGGACCAGAAAGGAAGGCGACCAGGAGGCAAGAACTCCTCATTCTATCTCTAAGCGAGAGTCCAGCAACCCTGTGGAGAGAGCTCTTTTCAGCTGCTTGTACTTGGAATCTCCTTCTTTCAGTCACTACCCAAAGCTTGTGGCCAGCTCCCTCTTCACCACAACAGAGGCTTCACCAATCCACATCCCACACCATCTTTCCATCACCTGTGAACACAATCCACTTGATCCAGGAAATCATTTTCAACCAAAGAGAGGGCATTCCATCATTTTCTGACTGCATATCATGGTCTCAGATTTTGAGGTGCTCATTCTCATCCTACCTGCTTCACATTCGGCTGCAAACTGATCCAGCGGGACACAAGAGGTCCTGGCATGATGAAGCCAACAGGATGATGGGTAAAGAGCTGGTCCACAGTTCCACAGCCAGGATGGAACCCGCATTGTTCCTCTTGTATCTGAGATTTGACCATTAGCCGGACTGTCCAGGACCCCTGCATAGACCTTGCTAGGGAGACTGAGGAGACAGCCCCTCCACTTCAATTTGCTGAATCACTGAAGGAAGGAGATGAGGTGGTGCCATTTTCCCAGGATTCACACACTAAACTCTGGATGCAAGAACAAACACGTCAAGGACTTCAAAGCGCAAAGGACAACATCAACTAAACTCCCCAGTGGTGTTCTGTGCTTTGACATTTATGATTCAAATATTGGGGTCTTAATAATTAGCTGAGGGGCTGTATCACTTCAAACAGTGGAAATGGCAATTCCAGCTGTAATCGTTTAGCTACTGTTGTTTGTAAAGGAATTAGATATGAAATGGACAGTGAAAAATGATATTTTTAGTCCCCGAAGCGTAATAAAGAAACATTATCTTTACTAAAGAAGCTTTGAAGCTTTTTTTTTAATTTATTTTGTCAGTATGCACATGTTGCTATTTTTGTGTGTATGGCAGAGTGTTGGTTGTATAAACAATATAAACACCCATTGACTATCAGCCAAAATGAGCAAGTATTCTAAGCGGGAATTATCACTGCTCAGTCTGAAGTGTATGATGTATAACTCGGCCAGGGAAAGCATTTTGGAATACGTTCAAAAGACAGGCAAAAGACAAGTAGCATATTTTGCCACAGACTTAAATAGTTTGTAATGAAGGTTTACAGAACATTGTTTACAACCATATGTGTCAGAACATTCTGTAAACCATTCCATTTTGACTGGTAGCTCAGTAGACAGGAGACCAATACTAGTCTATTATATTTAACAGTGTTTCCTTGTTCTTAAAGGGCAGTTGACTTCTGAAGTTATAATATCTCTGGTCATAGTGGACTAAACCAAGGTTTGCATAGATTATCCAGGTGGAGGTGACAGGAAACATCTGTACAGCTGGACTAACAAACCACTTTCTTTCTAAAGATCAAAGTATTTATGGATGTCAGCTGTAATGCCTTGAGTGACCTGGCCAATATTACTCCAATGCAAGCACAGAGAAATGAATACACTCAGCTTTAACAAAGAGTTGCACACAGAAGGGAACAACTGACTGCAATGGTGTCTGCTAGACTTGTCATGGAGTCAATCAAAATAGCAGTGGGTCCTCTTTAGTGACAAATTCTGCTTTTGTATTTATAGAGACAACCAATACATGTGGAGAGACTGTGGTCAGCACCAAGACCAGCCATCCAGAAGGCCTGGTCTCATGGTGTAGCATGCAATTTCATATGATGCCAGATCATCTTTAGTCTTCATTAAAGCCACTTTGACAACACAATATATTTTGTCCTGCAACCAATGTCCCAAACTAAACAATACTCTGTTGTGCTATTCTAATAGGACAATGGTTGTCTGCATACTGCTGCTGTCTCTAGAGCTTACCATTCTGAGCAATGCAGTGACACTTACATGGTAGGGGTGTGTGGCACTGCTGTGTCTTATCCACTCATACCAGCACAACACACACTAACACACCACCACCATGTCGGTGTCATTGCAGTGCTGAGAATGACCAACCACCCACATAATACCTGCTCTGTGGTGTTCCTCTGGGGTCCTGACCATTACAGAACAGGGTGAAAGAAGGCTAACAAGGTATGCAGAGAAACAAATGGACAGCAGTCTAATTATAGAACTACAAAGTGCTCCTGTGTGGTCAGTGAGTGTAGAAACAAGGATTTGGTTGTAATGTTGTGGTTGAACGTAAACCAGTAAAACAAGTCAATTTCAGACAGTCGAAAGGCCTTTATGAGTCTTTAGAATCTGAAGGAACCGATGGGTAGTGATGGGGAGAAAAAGAAATGGATGGTTATATGTTCTTAGGAACACACAATATGTCCCTGAACCATTGCCACTCTTCCACTCTGTTGAATCTTTCTTCTACTTTTTTTCCCCTACCTTTTTCCTTACAGTAATTCAGCTCCTATCAGACTATACATATATTACTCAGCCATTCCTTCAAGTCAGAAGTGACAGTTTTTTCATAGATGAGCGATTTTTATTTGGGTCCATTGGACTGGGCTTTTTATTTTGGTCGGGACCATTTACTGTCTCGGTACACCACTCGCACCCGCCCTCTCTCTTTCCTCTTGTCTATGTTGAGTCACCGTGGCCTTTTAGTGTGAAAGGATAAATGCTGCTTTACTCACAGCACAGACAGTGACATTGTTGCTCTCAAATTTTTCAGCCGCTGTAGGAAGCAGGAACTTTTGTCCATTTTTAGACATATAATCTTGCTATGGACTAAAATGCATCCAATCAAATCCTGTAATTAATCTTGAAATTGGAATTAGGTCAAAATATCCCATACTTAAATGGTTTGATGTGATGTTAGCTGTTTCATTTGGGACAGATAGTGTGCCCGATTCATGTTCCCTGCTTGATTTGTGCCAAGCATGCGTGTGCACAGTGCAAGTTGGCCAAGTGATATGGATCAAGCAAATATCAGGTAGTCCTGCTAATTCTATAAACAAACAGCTAGTCTACTGCCATTTTAAGGACTTCCATTTACCATCTCTGCCTAAGTTAACCAGTTTATCAGGTCTGGCACCATCTAACCAGTTCTGATCCCATTTAATCAGTTCTGATCCCATTTCACCATTTCTGATCCTATTAAACCACCTCTTACCCATCTTACCAGTTCTGATCCCATTCAAGTAGTTCCCACCCAGTTTAATCTATTCTGACCCCATTTAACCTAGTCTGACCCAGTGGGAACAGTTCTGACCCCATCTAACCAGTTATGTTCCCATTTAACCAGTTCTGATCCAGTTAATGCATTAGTGAGGTAGAGATATTGGATGATCACCACTCCACCTCATCCTCCTCTGATAAACTCATCCCAAAAATACTGGACGGGGCACCATCCTTCCAGAGTTCCAGTTCCACTGCTCCACAGATCAATACTTGGGGCATTATACCCCCTTTCGCAATGCCTTTCATTGCATATTTATGTTTATCTGTTGTAGAAGATCCTATTCTATTGACAGTACTAGTCAGGGACTAGTTAAACTCTGTGTGTGCATTTGCACATGTGTCAGCAATGGGTACAACTTAAAGTAGCTGAACACATTCATTAGAAGGGGTGTCCACAAACATTTGAATATATAGTGTCCAATGTTGGTTTCACTGAACTCTGCTTATATAACATTTTAAAAAGATATGAAATATTGTCCATCTTTTCATGCATATAAATTTTCTGGAGCATTAATCCAGAACTAAAGCACTGCAATCAGACCACACACAAATCTTACTGCAACAAGAACTAAAGTTTAAACCACCAGGCCTGACCATGAGACTGAGCAAAGATAGCTGCAAATGCTGATTCATCATAAAGAGAGGTCATAGCCCCGGTACAGTTATCTGGACACTAAACCCTGCATGGTGAAAATAGTCTAATCTCTGGTGGACACTTGAGATGCCTGCAAAAACGATACAGACTTCATACTAGTCCAGTTTCACGCTCCAAATGTTCCCCTACATCCTCTGTTGTCAAACTGCTGCTATGGTGATCCCATACCTACTCTACACAGGCCTGGATGATGTTCCTTTAAGCCCCAGTTTAAATGAAGGCTCACAACAGATGTGGAGAGCATTGTTCCTTATTGCCATTGTATACTGTATGTTAAAGAAAAAAAATTAAAATTAGCATATATTGTATGACATGTCTCTTCTCAAAATAGTTTTAATGGCATTTGGTAAATATAGTGATTTGTACTAACACATATTTTCGTATTATAGCATTGTAATCTGACTCCAACCTGGAATCCTTCCCATGAGTCCTACCAGAGACTCCTACCTGGAGTCCTTCTGCTGACAGGCCATCACACACATACACACAACTTTTATTTATTTATTTATTTATTTTGTATATTTTTAGTCTTTTATAACAGAAAATACCACACTGTGTTTCGGTGTCTCTTTGTAATTCCCAGCTTTTGTCCTGCAGCGATCCCAGTGACGTATAAGATACAACTAGATCTAACCCAACCAAATATGTCTCCATTTCCTCTTCTCTGGAGGCTTTGCTTGGCTGTGCTGTTCAGGGCTGAGGAGCCCCAGCAAGTCGTCATTGACAGAAGAGCATGAGTGAATGAGAACTAATCCAGCATAATTGTACGTTTACATAACGGCAGATGAGCTGCCTTCTCTCGTGGAGAGGTGCAGGCTGCAGGCTGCTGTAGCCTACTTAACACCCCTCTTAAAATGACATTCCTGGGGTGGGGGCGGGGCCAGGGGCGCTCAGTGGGCGGGGTCTTAGGAATGCAGCTGGACAGTGGGCGAGCTCCGAGCGCCAGTCGGCGGGGAGACACGCGCGGACGGTGAGTGTTCAGTCCAGTTCATTCATTTGATTAAAGGGCTGCTTTTGGGGGGGATTCCCAGTCCAGTGGTGGCGGTGTTCTGACCCCAGAGTCGTGTAGAATAACGGTCGCATAATGTCGGTTAAAATGTGCATTTTGAATTCCAGTTAGGAGTCGACTCCTTCGAACCGGACCCTGCTTTTAGTTCGGCTCGAACCGAGTCGGCGGTCGGTGTTTTGGGGCTTAATTCCCGTTTTGAGCTCGTTGTGGAGAGAAGTTCTGCCTGGAACATTTGAAGTGTGTTCTAATTCTGTTCCTGAGCTGGGAACCATCAACACTTCAGTTGGGGTTCCAATCCGTGTTTGCCCGGCCGGTTCTGGACAGGTCTCAGGTCTCAGAGAGCTTCCCGGTGGTCTCCACACCTCGACCACCCTGCGTGCTCTGATGCTGATGGGGTTGTTGTGGGGGAACCCTTTGACAGGACCACTGTTGGTGTGTGTAGACCTAAAGCCCAGGAGACCACCAAGTGTCTTTTTTAGACCACAGTGACGTCACGCCCCAGGGTGCTTTCCCCTCTTTATGTCTGTTATATTGGCTTTTACTGCCGCTATGACGTCATGACGTGCAGCAGTGGGAACCCGCGCGGGCTGCGGCAAACCGGCACCGATCTGCAGAGCATCTCCACACCTTCTCACGCCCACAGACGAGCATGTTGGCCATCACGAGCTGGTCTGGCTGTCCAAGCCCCTGATCCCCCCTGTGGAAGTTCCTTTACATTGATGCTCCCTCCTTCATCCATCCAGTCATTCATTCATTCTCCAGAAGGGATAGATTTAGGGCCAGTTTTGTTGTCAGTCCCTCTGTGGAGGAGAGTGCTGCTGAGAAACCTGCTCTGTATTAAAGAGGATCAGTGGTTTGAGCCTCAGACCCTTTGAGGAAGAGATAACTACTCAGTCTCCCGGTTCAGACGGATGGTGAGACATGTGGAATGATGAGATCACTTCTATTTAAGCTCCAGGGAGCACAAATGTGGAAATAAGCCTGCTTGGGGGGGTTTGGTGAGAAGCATAATTATTTGTGTGTGCGTGAGGCTATAACTATAACTGCTGTTTGTGTTTTGCATCAAAAGAGGCTGAAAAGAACAGCAGCTTTCATCCAATTTGCATTATATTTCATAAGAATGAATTAAATAAATGTTCATTATTTAGTAAAGGAATGCACAGAGATTCAGTTTAACATACACTGCAGGGTTTCGATTTGAAGCTTTGTAATACAGAACAAATATGACGTGACCACAGCTGTGCCTTATGTTAATGTATTGATTCATTTGTATTTAGTTATTTAAAGCAAAATGTGTGTTTTGTTTGTGATTTCTATCCTCAACTGAACTCGCAGTACACTTGTCACAGTACACTGGGATGCAGACTGTTGCACTGTTGCATTGTTACACACCCAGTCTAAATATCATCATCAGAGATGCTCTGTTTGGGTATATTTTACTTCAGTCTCTTCTGCAATCAGTGACGTGCAGGCTCAACTCAACTGGGTTCAAATAAGGAGACCATTTTATAACTTTGCTTTTTTTCCTTTCTGATGAACTGCTTGATTCAGTGTAGAAATGATGACTGCCATCATCAATTACATTGTCATCAGTCAAGATCAGTTTTATCTGCAAAGGGTTAGTGTTGGCTGTAGGTTTTGATACCTCATAAAACTAAACAATTGATGTAATAAATGAACTCAGTTGTGCTTCTGCTGATCTGGAATTAAATCCTGCAGCCATACTGGACTTGTGTAGATGAGATCGGGGAGCCATTAGCCTGTCCGTCTCAGTGGACATCCATGACAGGGTATGACATTGCTTCATTTGCATAAGATGATATGCAGTCCAGCTCTTTTGCCACACTTTTTCCTTTCCACTTTGAACTGCTTCATCTTCATATCATCTGTCCATGAAATACTGCAGAAATGTATCAGGAACCCATTAGATTCTGTGGTCCCGAATGAAGGGATGACTCAACCTCATTCATTCTTTCTTTCTATATATATATATATATATATATATATATATATATATATATATATATATATATATATATATTCAGATTCAAATCTGGAGATTTTGCAGGCCAGTCCATATGTGCAAATGCTTCTGAATGTTCATAATGCTAATCAGTCACATTTGCATCCTTGTGAATATGAACATTTTCTTCTTGGAATAGAGAGATAGGAATTTTATGTTCCTTGTTAACATAATGAGCAAAAGGAAAAACCTGGTTGTCCAGCAGCTCTATGTAGGCACTGTGGTTAAAATTTACTTTCACCTCAACCAATGGACCAATTACTGCATAGTTAAATATGACCAGAATATCACAGAATCTCCTCCAGCTTGAACCACTCCTTGGACGCAGTCTGCATTGAAGGCTTCCTGGGATCTATGATGAACCCAACACCTAACATTATTGAAATACTGGCAGAATCAAGATTCATCTGACCAGATAAGACTCTTTTCCCACTATCCAGGTGACTTTGTGAGCAGATAGGATAGAACTTTATTGATCCCTTGGGAGGGTTCCCTCAGGGAAAGTGAGTCCTCTGATGTGCCACTCCATATGTTCAAGGTATGCAGTTCACCGAAGGTTCTGTCAGAAGTGGACCTGCATTGACTTCTAGAAACAGTTCTTGTCTGGAAGCAAAGCAGTTTTCATTTTGTGAAACATCTTGGCAGTCCCAGTCCATCATTCATGGATTCCACTAGATGTTGGAAACATTCTTTGAGATTTGCTTCATGTTGATGTGATTGTCATACGGTTTCTGCCACTGAATAATTGATTGTCATGTTTATGAAACCAGTTGCTTTTCTTAATAACTTAAGAATTTTAGACTTAGTTGTCTAATCAAGTCCCCATATAATGTCACTCTTCTTCATAGTCTGCTTAGATGTCCGTCATTTCTATTCACTGTGGGCTTCTTTGGTGTAAGACTAACCTGCCTTTCTGTTGTCTCCTAGAAAAAGAGGGTAGTCCCGGAAGGACACTATCAGTCAACACCATGGGGAAGGATTACTATAAGATCCTGGGCATTCAGTCTGGTGCCAATGAGGAGGGGATTAAAAAGGCCTACAGGAGGATGGCCCTCAAGTTCCATCCAGACAAAAACAAGGACCCTAATGCTGAAGAAAAGTTCAAAGAGATAGCAGAGGCCTATGAAGTCCTGAGTGACCCAAAGAAAAGAGTCATATATGACCAGTATGGGGAAGATGGTAAGTGGCGCAAGATCTTGTTGATCAAATTCTGCTCAGGATTGCAGCTACAGTCTTTCCTGATTCTAGTGATTGGAAAGAGTACTGAAGACGAATATCGCTGTGTAGTAGTCATTTACTTACATACAGGTAAAAGTATTTATAAAGAAAAATATTCAGGTAATTAATTGAGTTTTAAATTGACAAAAATGTAAATAAAAAAAATTTCAATTTAAAATTTCAATTTAAAAATATTCCTTAAAATGAGTATCCTCATTTTAAAATGGCCAAAAGGTTTGTGAATGGCACACATTTTGGTTTTCACAAAGTTTGCTATCTGTTTTTTTTTTTCACAACCTTTTGTCAGATGTTAATATGTTATAATGAAGTACAATTATAAACATCTCGTATGTTTTTTTGTTTGTTTATGTTTAACTTTTCATTTACAACTACATCCAGTTTAAGCAAAGACTTAATACTTACAGTGCTGACCCTTCTTCTGGATATCAGTTTCTGGACAAAATCACTCATCAGTGCTTGGAGTTTCTTGGTTTTTGTTTGTCCATCCTCTTTTTGAGGATTGACCACAGGTTCTCAATGGGATTAAGATCTGGGGAGTTTACTGGCCATGGACCCAAAATTGCAGTGTTTTCTGTGCCTAGCCACTTAGTTATCACTTTTGCTTTGTGACATTGTGCTCCATCATATTGGAAAAACATTGTTAACCTCCAAATTGCTCCTGGATCATTGGGAGAAGTTGCTCTTGGAGAATGTTTAGATTTTTTGAGTGAATCCAGTTACAGTCCCCTGGATGAGAAGCGACCCCAACCATGAATGGTCTCAGGATGCCTCTCATGGACTCATGGTAGCGCTCACCTTTTCTCCAGGGAATATTTTTTTCCAGATGCCCCAGTCTTCTGCAGTCCAATCCTCCTCCTGCAGAGTGTCAGTCTGTCATTGATGTTATTCTTGGCTTTTCTGCTGTCCTTCTTGACAGTAAGCCATCACCCAAAAGTCTTCATCTCACTATGCATTCAGATGCACTCATACCTGCACTCTGCCATGCTTGAGCAAGCTCTGCACCGGTGGTGACCTGATCTTGTAGCTGTCTCCTGATGCTTGCTTGAATTTCTTGGACTCCCTGAAGGCTTCTTCACTGTAATTGAACTTTGAAATTGCTTTGAAGTGCTTGATGATTGGATAAATGGTTGATTGGGGTGCCATCTTATAAGCAGCAATGTCCTTGCCTGTGAAACAATTTTGATGCAATGCCATGACGATGTACATGTTTTCGTGGAGGTATCCATGGTTAACAGAAGAAATCTTCAACAGTGTGCACTTCTAATCAGCATGACAGAGTGATATCAGCTGTCTTGTCCTCATTTTCTCCTGAGCTAACGAGATCATTACTGAAGTACAGTAACTTTTGTGATAATTTTCATTTTCGTGGCAGAGAAAGACTTTGCTATTAATTGCAATTCATCTGATCACTCTTCACAATCTAGAGTTAGTACAAATTGTACCCATGAAAACTAGGGCAGGAAACTGCTCAACACATTTGGCCACGTCTGTACTCAAGTACATTCACTGACAAAAATTAATGCATCCAGATAGAACTTCTGCAAAACTCAGCTTGCACTAATGTCAATGACTGTTACATCAGACAGATGTAAATGCTTATGGGTATGGTCTGATTAGACACTCTGTTTTGGCACAAGAGGGCCGTTACGTTTGGGTAGAGTACTTCTTAGTGAGAGATTGTTCACTGCTTCACATACCTATGACTCAAGGACATTTTGGCCAGTTGAAAAGGGGGTGTATCATTGGACTGAGATAAGCACTGAGAGACCTGAGAAAAGCACAATATCATTGCCTTCATTATGTTACCTTCCATTTACTGCCAGCCACCTGGCATATGCAATGGTGCCATGAAAAACAAACCTGGACTGCCAGAAACTGAAACTGTATTGTCTTTAGTGACCAATCCAGGTTCGATAGTCAGATTTTGAGCATGGAGACTTTGCTGTGGAGCGACACACTACCCTGATTGCTAGTGATGATCTGGGTTGTCATCACCCATCACAGTCAGTCACCCCTAGTAGTGATACAAGGGACATTAAGTGATATGTGGGCCCTCCTGCAGCCACATTACCTCTTAAGCAGGGCATTCGGCTGACATTTTTCAGCAGGATAGTGCTCATCCGCACAAAGCAAGGGTTTCCTAGGAATGTCTGTGCTAAATTGCAACACTTTCTTGGCCTGCCCAATTGCCAGTTGAGCAGTTTTGGACAACAGCTTTGGCAGCCTACAGTGTGCAGGATATATAGGCGTAGCTGCTACACCTGTGGGCAACTGTGCTGCAGGATGCCGAATTGAACCTGTATAACTCTATGGCCAACCATTTCTCATTTTGTGTCCAGTTTTTAATTTTTCAGTTAATCCAGTTTAAAATGTTATTTTTTGCAACTGGTTAAAGTAACAGCAGTTGTGTTTTAGAATGTGTAGAAATGTATTTTACAACTTTGCAAAATGTTTGATGTCTGAACTTTGCTGCTTTAGTTTTTTACTGAAGCCCAAAACCTATTTTCAACAAATTTTCAATGACTTGGACCTTTACTTACAATTACTTGTTTGCTTTATTAGCTTTGTAGTAGCTGCACAGAAATTTTGGAAATAACTGACACTGTGATATTGTTCTGTGATGTTTCATGGGCCAAAACACTGCAGTGTATTTACATGAGCACAAATACAGTTTTTCAATCCATAAAAGGATCATCCTTTTCTTACATTTGCCAAATACAGCCCCACCACTTCTATGTGTCGCGCAACACGTTCACGTTTAAAGCCAATCCAATTACTTTGCAAGATCTCTGAGAACCTATTTGCATTTAATGCTGAAGTGATCAACATGGTAATGTTTAAAAAATGAAATAAAAAACGTGTATGTGGCAACAAAAGGATTTCATCTTTTTCCATACCCATATACATACCAGGCCATGTGCCAGAGTGACTCATCTGCTTTTAGACAGCTGTATATTCTTAGTTTTCAGATGTGAGCTGTGAGTTCAGGACATGTAAGGAATGCTTTGATGTTCTTTCTACAGGATCCTGTACCCTATACCTTTTTACATTTTCCACAAATCTGTGGAAAGCCCAAGATTGTTTGAAGAACTAGTGGCTGTGGCTTGCAGATTTGACCACAGTGAAAAAGATTCTCTTTGAGGGTAGCCTCATTTTAAATCTCACCAGCCATAAAGCCGTGCAAATCCTTCAGGCAGGAGTGTTTGATATAAAGCTGCAGAATACATAACGTAATGCATGCTTGCAGTTTGATAGAGTACAGCTCTCCAAGCATCTAGAAGTGCCTTCAACTTTGCATGTCAAGGAAAGTCAACCATCAGGTTTTAGACTGCTTAGAAAATGTCTAAAATGTAGCCAAATTCACATTTCACCTTTGCCAGTTTCACTGGCTTTGTTTCTAAAAAAGATGCGGATATTATTATTCCCATATGACCCACTTAACAGTTCTAATGATGATTTCACTATTTTTTGTTTTGGCCAGAGGCTGTAATGCCTATATTCAAGGTAACTGCAAATGCGCAAAGAGGCTGCATATTTAATGATATAGGTGTATTAATTATGCCAAATGACCTATATGTTGTATGAAAGAAGATGCAAAATAAGGCGTCTCACCCATAGTCCCATAGCAGTTGCAACATATGCCTTCATCCCTTTATTACAAGCCATCAGTTGTCTAGCATAGAAAATGGGTGTTAATTTAAAAAGACCCTACAGACGAACCAAAATAAACACCCAGATACTTTTTGAAGAGGATAAGCTTTAACACTTGGTGGAACTGAAATTCCTTGGCTGGAACACAAATAATAATAGTTATATTAGTTAAATTGTAATAGTTAAATTATAAGGGCTCATAAAAATGTTTGCATTTGTTTACTGCTTATTTATATTTATGTTATCTCACCCAAAAATAATGAGACAGAATTTGTGGCTTTTAGATGGATATGTAAATTACTTTTGTTCTGACCCAATACACTGCCATGTATTGTGACAAAGTCAAAAAAAAGTCCTTAGCGTGCCAGTATGGATGGTGGATGCTGTTCTGCTATACACTAAATAAGGGTATAGACTATACAGTGCATCCAGAAAGTGTTCACAGCGCTTCACTTTTTGCACAATTAGTTATGTTACAGCCTTATTCCAAAATGGATTAAATTATCAGAATTCTACACACAATACCCAACAATGACAAAGTGAGGGACGTTTTTGAAATCATTGCAAATTTATTAAAAATAAAACACAAAAATATAACATGTATAACAAGTATACATAGCCTTTGCCATGACACTCAAAATTGAGATCAGGTGCATCTTTTTTCCAAAGATCATTCTTCAGATGTTTCTACAGCTTGCTTGAAGTACATTCAATAAATTCAGTTCAATTGGACATGATTTGGAAAGGCACCTGTTTATAATAAGATCCCATAGTAGGCAGTGCATTTGAGAGCACAAATCAAGCCATGAAGTCTAAGGAATTGTATGTAGACCTCAGAGAGAGGAATTGTATTGAGACACACATCTGTGGAAGGGTACAGGGTACAAGAGCTGGCCTACTGCTTGCCACCTGACCAAAATGAGTGATTGGGGTAGAAGGGGCTTAGTCAGGGAGGTGATCAAGAACCCAGTGGTCTCTCTGACAGAGCTCCAATGTTTCTCTGTGGAAAGAGGAGAACCTTCCAGATGGGCAACCATTTTCCACTCCACTTACCAGACCTGTATGGTAAAGTGGCTATATGGAAGCCACTCCTCAGTAAATGGCACATGACATCCCACCTGTAGTTTGACAAAAGGCACCTAATGGACTCTGATCATGAGAAATAAAAAGATTGAATTCTTTGTCCTCAATGCCAAGCATCATTTCTCGAGGAAACCAGGCACTACTCACCACCTAGCCAATACATTCCTACAGTGAAGCATGATGGTGGCAGCATCATGCTGTGGGAATATTTTTCTGCAGCAGGAA
Source organism: Acestrorhynchus altus (assembly GCA_034509495.1). Classification (NCBI taxonomy): domain Eukaryota; kingdom Metazoa; phylum Chordata; class Actinopteri; order Characiformes; family Acestrorhynchidae; genus Acestrorhynchus; species Acestrorhynchus altus. The sequence continues at coordinate 11,218,589 of CM067522.1, read as the reverse complement.
CTGGGAGACTATTCAAGGGACAGATGAGTGTAGTACAGAGGCATCCTTGATAACCTACTCCAGAGCGCTCTGGACCTCACAATGAGACAAAGGTTTATCTTTCAACAGGACAGCGAGTCTAAGCATACAGCCAAGATAACAAAGTAGTGGCTTCAGGGCAACTCTGTGAATGTCAATGAGTGGCCCAGCCAGAGCCCAGACTTGAACCTGATTGAACATCTCTCACAATATCTAAAAATGGCTGTACACTGATGCACCCCATCCAGTTGATGGCATTTGAGAGGTTCTGCAAAGAAGAATGGGAGAAACCTCTGAAAAACAGATGTGCCAAGCTTGTAGCACCATACTCAAAAAGACTCAAGGCTGTAAATATTCTGTGAATATTTATGTACATGTTATATTTTTGTTTTTAATAAATTTGCAAAGATTTCAAACAAACCTTTGTCGTTGTGGGGTACTGGATGTACAATTTTGAGTGAAAAAATGAATTTAATCCATTTTGGAATAAGGCTGTAACATAACAAAATGTGGATTAAAGTGAAGCACTGTGAATACTTTCCAGAAGCATCTGTACCCTTATCATGAAAAAATAGTTGCACCCAGAAGAAGGTGCCAGATTATAGTATTATTCTGAAGGAAAATAAAGGTTTCCAGGTTAAGGTTTTGACTGATATAGGCAATATTTTTTGAGCTACACCTACAGAAGATCCAGTGCAGCTTGAGTACTCTCACTGCAGATTTTGCAGTAGAGTGTTGATTGCACTTCAAATAGACATATTTTCAATTGAGGGTAGCATTGGTAATGAAATTGGCCTTGGAACAGTATGTGTGTCTTCAAGGCAAGTTCTTGAGACAAATACATTGTCCTGTTGGAATAACACACTGGAGTGTAAATTCATTCAACACTGGTTACAGGACCTCATTAACGGTACATTGGACAAGTGCCTGCAATGAAGACCAAAGATGATCTGGCATCATGAAATTTCACCCCACACAATGACACCAGCCGGCTGGGTGTATGACAATAAACTTGGCACTGACCAAAGTGCCTCCACACACTTCAGTTCAATAGTCAAATTCATCAAGTCAACAGAAGGACAGTAGATTCCTCACTGCCATTCAGATTGAGTCCATGACAGTCTGGCATGATATGTAGTCATGCTTTGCAATCAGTTGATTCCTTCTGGGTGCAACCATTGCTGACACAGATGTGCAAATGCACACACTCAACTGGTTTAGAGAAGAAGATAAGTACTGCCAATAGAGCAGGACTCTCTAGCGCAGAATCTATTGGCACCATGCCTATTGCAAGGCATGGGTTAGTGGGGTATAGCCCCCAAGCATTGAGCACTAGAGCTATGTTCTCTGAAATGATGATCCAATACTTTTGGGATGGGTTGGGGTGTTTGGGAAGACTATAGCTCTGTAACTATTACTCTTGTCATTGAATGCAATCAAATGCTCACAAAAAACAAAATCTAGTAGAATGTCTTCCTTGGACAGTAGAGACCGTTAGTCCAACAAAAGGAGGATAAACTCAAATTTTACTACATTTGAATACCCTTGATTTCTGAAGCAGCTCCCAATATGTTCCATCCATATAGTGTATGTCGTTAGTGTAATAAATAGAAGTCTAGCCGTACTGAGAGGTTCTTTTGATTTTAAGGGGTTAAGCTTGCTGAGGGATAAGAATAGAAGTGAGGTGGGCTGTTTGTGTTGGAGATGGTCTGTGTACTGTACCCATCTGTCTGAATTTATGTTGTCTTTACTCAGTATCTAAATACAGAAGAGAGCGAGAGAGAGAGACTTGGCAGAAGGCCTAGCCAAGCTTTACACTTCAGAATGGATAAGTGCGAGCAGTTGCAAGGAAATTCACTGCGATGTCATGAACTCACACTTGATAATTGGTGTCCCTAAAAAAACAGCCATGAAAGTAACCCTTCAATTGGCAGCTATAATGCTCGTCACTGACATGACAATAAATTGTTCAGAAACTGTTCAGAAATTTCCTTATTATAGAATAATTAATGCTGAGCAACAGTAGAGCTACATGTGATATAAACTCAGTTTGCTTCTACTTTCTCATGCCGGTTTAAGATTTGAGATGGTTGGATAGGCCTCATAGATTTTAATTTGTTTTGAGGTGATAATTGTGCTATTAAGCAAGTTAACATTTACTCAAAGTAACTAAAATTAAACACAAACCCTAACCCTGCAGTACTTTATCGCGTACATGGCATTGGGCCTGTCCGTGCAAATTGTCAAGCACGAGAGAATGACCACCTTAATGAAAGTGAAGCATCTGAAGCACTTGACTTTGCAAAAGAAAAAACTCCAAAGATGAAGATAAGCAGGAAGGATAATCAGAAGAAGACAGTTTTGTGATTTGTATTGGGCTTAAAAGATGTTTCTTGTTATGACATTTACTTGTAGACATTTCCCTCATTGACATTGTTTGTCAATACTTAACCATTATTTTGTTATATTGCAAAATATTGTTTTCTAGTCACAATGCTACACAATGCATGTTTCTCTAGCAAGTGATTCTCATTTTACTTACACATATTTACTAATTTTAGACATGTTGGCTAATTTTAGACATGGTGACTAATTTGATCTATTTTCTCAGGTCTCAAAACTGGTGGAAGTGGCTCATCTAGTGGACAGGGGACTACATATCACTACACGTTCCATGGGGACCCACATGCCACATTTGCCTCTTTTTTTGGAGGCTCTAACCCCTTTGATATATTTTTTGGCTCTGGACGTCACCGGGGAACCAACAATGGCTTTGCAGACCACGGGGATCATGACATGGACATTGACATGGATGGAGATGATGACCCTTTCAGCTCCTTCAGCCACTTTGGATTCAATGGCATCAATGGTTTTCATCATGGCCGAAGGCACCGCAGTGAGCCTTTGCACAGCAGCAGAAAGAAGGTCCAGGACCCTCCTGTGGTACACGAGCTTCGGGTATCTCTGGAGGAGATCTTCCATGGATGTACCAAACGGATGCGTATCACCCGTCGCCGACTCAATCCAGATGGAAGGACAATGAGGACGGAAGACAAGATCCTTAATATTGTCATCAAGAGAGGCTGGAAAGAAGGGACCAAAATCACCTTCCCCAAGGAGGGCGATGAGACGCCTGAGAACATTCCGGCTGATATTGCATTTGTGCTCAAAGACAAGGGGCACCCACATTTCAAGAGGGATGGCTCCAACATCATATACACTGCCAGAGTCAGTCTTAAGGAGGTATGTGTACTTTATCACTCAAGATATGTCTTTTTCAATGTGGTTACAAAACTTTTGGTTCATAGTCTTGACATTGCAAGAACACTAGTGTATTCCTTGCTTCCTGTTCCAGAAACTTGGTTATGTACCACTGCTCTACAGAATGCATTATTATTACATTGCATAAATTATGTAATGCCTTATTTTCAGGGAGCAAAACAAGCAAGTTGCATCCACGAGGAAGTGTTGAATTGCAATGCTATTCGAAAGGAAGATAAAGGTTACAAGGAACAGTAAATGATTGAAATTTTACTGATATAGGTGATATTTATTAAGCTACTCATAGAAAAAGTGTCTTTCAGTACGATGTTAGCTACAAGATAACAAGCTCGTTGTCTTGTTGACTAGAGTTGTAGAAATTCCTAATGGTGTCCTGTGACAGTCCATTCCATGCAGCTGGAAAATTCTTGAATTCTTGAAATTCTTGAAGATTTTGTGGTAGGGGTAGATAGCACATTCAACACCATCCCACACATTTTCATTCTTGGATAGCTCTGGTTAAGTGGTGCCTCCACATATGGATTCATCGTTCGCCACACCATTGGTCAATACACTATCACTAGCTGCATCACTGAACAAGCTATGGCTCATTCTGGCCATTGTGAATGAAGCTCTGTACTATGTTTACATTTCACATTGGATCATTTGATTGCATGCTTTATACAATGGTTGATATATCAATATGCTCAGAATTCCATGAACTGTCTTTCACATTTGCTGCCATGAAATTTGTGAAAAAAGTTCAGAAACCAGTCCCATGTATTGAACTCTGGTGAAATGTATCAGTTCTGTAATAAATATATGGCAGTTAGGACAGTTCACAGAAATCTGTGTGTTCTACATCAGTTTTATGCAACTAAATTCTAGTTGTTTTTTTGTTTTCTAACAGTCATTTTCACAGATGAACATTTTTTCATACACTCTATGTACTGATATGAATTGCTGCTTTGCTGTCCATGACAGAAGCAGACTTTCCCTTTCCAAAACCAAAGGCCTCATCAGTTCTACCCAATTCACATATATTCTACCCCATTCTCATATATTATATTTATCATTCAAAATGGTCTCCCAAAAAAGTTTGCAAATATGGTTTTGTTTTCTGAGCTGGTGAGTTTGCACCGCTTATTCTGTCTCATTAGCAGATAGACAAAGTGGTTGTTTTATCAGTTGGCTGCTGCAATCCTTTGAATCAATGAGGCCCAGACATAGATTAGACAGGTTTACCATAGCCCCATCTCTGGACCACCATTTGGCAGCTGTCTCCTAATTTGCATGGACTTAAAGGGTGAAATAGAAGGCTTAGCTGGCATCAGCCCATTGTGTCCCAAATAACTTCTGACCTTGTTAACCCTGGTAGTCACTAAATTTACAGTCACTGTGGCTTTTTTTTCTCACATGCAGCACATTGCTTTTTCAGACACTTGTGGTTTAACACTTAGATTAAAAAAAACTTTTAAAATACCAAATATGTAAAGACATATATAAAAGAATAAATAATTTACTGAGCAAAACTATATATTTTTTTTTCTACACAATGCATTGTGTACCTACTGTGTACCTATTGTGTACCTGTGTGATGATTTTAGTATGCAATTTGCATAATGCTAATTATAGGGTAAAAACCCGGGTGACATTAGCCTTGTAGCTCCAGTGCAATACTATTGATATCTCTCTCTCGGCTTTGGGGTATGTGTAAATGTGTAAGTTTGATACCTTTATCAAGTAATCACTTTAAAGGCTTTTTTTCATAAGTCACAACAATGAACAGATTGCCCTTTGCGGTTCTGCAGTGCCGTGCTTCGAATAAGTTGTAATGTACAAGGGCTTAAAATCTCCATAGGGTTGAAGTTGCTTTAACTGCAGTCCCTTCTCTGCTTGGTCAGGCTGAATGCTTGATTTACCCTTTCCCACTATAGTGTGAGCACCCAAGAATGTCGTGGTACGGTGTCATGTGCCACAGCACAGAGTCCTTGCTCTGAAAAGGCAAAGCCAGCAAGGCCAAGCACTGCAGACAGAATTGTCATGCAAGTGCAGCAACAGACGAGCACTGTGTATTTTTGGTTGCAGATTTAATTGCGAAAGCTATTTCAGCATGAACATTCTGCTGAATCAAAAGAACTGGAAAGCTGGTGCATGAAAAGCATAGGACAAAGAAAGAAAGCTAGAAAGAAAAATGGAGAAAAGAATTAGATTGAATAACTTGGTCACATTGGAATTAGCATGTTATTTCATGAAGCACAGTATATTGGGCATTAAAACAGAGCGCATAACAAATGAATGCAGTACTTTTCAAAACCTCATCTTGTTACATTCAGTTCACCTTTGACATTTTCATGACAAAACAATATTAATATTTAAAAACTCAGAGCAGGTAACAGCATGACAAACACAGAAAATGAGCCAAAAAAAGCTTTTTGTATATCTGGTCATATCTGAACATTTTCCAGGGTTTAGTGCTCTACATTTGCTAATTGTTATCCAAACAGAAGTGTCTTGAAGCCTTTAAATACACTCTATATTGGCAGTAACAGCCCCCTGAAAGAAAGTGGGGTAACTATTGCCAGGCACAGCCAGTCCTGTGTTCTTTAGCTATAACACACCAGTGAGGGACTTCTTGCAAACTGAACAGTGCATTCAAGAGCACAATGCGTTGGGAGATAACTCAATAAACTGAGGATAAATTAAACGTCACAAAGTCAGTTCTTAATTAAAAAGATTAAAATTAAGTTACACGTATCAATATAGTTTATAGTACTAAATGAAGTTACTTACAAGCATTTATATTTTTAGATATTACATTTTGCTTTTTTATTAACATGATTATAATAAACTGACTTCTGTAACAATAATGTCATAACATTGTCTCTGTCAATATACTGTACCTTTAATCACCTTCTGACATAATTAGAATTTTGCTGTTTGCAGTTATCATACTTCATGAAGAAGGGACCAATGGAAATGCTCCAAAAAGTATTATATTAAAATGTTAAAAGTGTTATTCAAAAATAGGGATGGCCGATATATCAATATTTTTATTATTATCGGGATATAAACAAAGCAAGATATGGGCTGAGGTGATAGTGTATGTTGTGTTTTAAATAACATTCTGTTTTAAACTTGCAGAAACCTTTTTCTGTTCTCTCGCTCTGTTCCGCCGCCTGCTCTCAGCTCCTTCTCTATTCTGCTTCCCTCCATCCTCACTCACCCTCTCACATACACACTATGGAGGGGGAGAAGAAATAAAGACTAAATTTCATGTTTGAATAAAGTATAGACATTTTTCACGTTGTATTTTTCACATGCTATTTCATACCATACAGTAAGTCATTCAACTAAAATATATTGAGATATGATTTTTTCTGTCTGTCTGCCCAGCCCTATTCAAACACTGTCCCATATATGGTGCAGTGATTTTTATTCAAATATTGCTTCAAAACATCCAATTACAGGACTAGTTATTCTGTTTGTAATTAAACATGCTGTTGGTCAGTGTTCTTTAAGCACTGATAATATACATGATATACTCAGAGAGGAATATTGCCATACTGCCCACCCTATGTAATGGTATCCTTTGCAGTATTTAAATAGTATATACTATATACTACAAATACTGTTAGAAACCTATGTACTAACTATATACTATTGAAGTCCCAAATTATTTGACTTCCTTGTAATGTAACTCTAAGATACTGAGTGTGTTGAGTCTGTTCACTGAGCTTAACATATCTTAGCAAAGTATAAGGAAAGAAGATGAACTTCTAGAAGTAAAATCTAATCTACGTATTATGCTCCTGACCTACAAGTGCAATCAGACATCTGGCTCTTCTGTCACAGCCTCTCACTCAGAGACCCCAAAATAGCCCTTATCCACATCTTCAGTCACCTAGATGTGTTTAAGGGAATCTCAACATAACCATCACTGGATGTGGATGCTTTTCCTTGCTTGGGTGTTTGAAAGCTTAACATGCTGCAGTCAAGGGAGATATAACTACGTCAGATCTCTTGGGCCAGCTAATTTAAAGAAAATGTCTGCAGGGCCTTTAAGCCCATAAAGAACATCTTCAGCTTCACTTAAAATAGACCAAACTGCATTTGGTTTAGTCTCATATCTTGAAGGGTTCTGATGTGGTCTTCAGAGCCAGAGTATGATACAAAAAAACATGTTTTCATTTTATGGAGCCACTAATCTGGGACAGTGTTTAATAACTTTCCAGAGGATGGCATAGATATGCTGTTCCTCATCATACTCATTAGATGGCCACATTGAAACTTGATGAGAAGCTAGTGCAGCTATAATATCACAAGCAATAAAGTGGTCTGCCATCTGCTGCACTCTCATGGGCATGCCAACTCCCCTCATAAATCTTTCTCTGCTTGTTTGTTGTAAATACGGATGCAGGATACATTTGTTTCAGGAGCACATTGTCTTCACTTGAAACTCAGTTTTCATTTAAGGAAAGCTTCTTTAGTGTATGGGAGAGAGAGAGAGGCACAAACTAACTCAGGGGAAATATAACAATGTGTTTAATGTGGTTAAAACAGATTTATCTTGGTAACTTGGTTACTATGTCACAAAAAAGATTTTTTTTTTTCCTTTATGTGTTTTCCAGGCTGTGTGTACAAGTTACAGGATTATGCCATTCCAAAACATTAACTTTATTGTTCTATAGCCATTCTTGGGAGAACTAATTGTGTACTTAGGGTTGTTGTGTTGTCACATTACCCACTATCTCTGGAGATTTACATCATGGACAGATGTCCTGATATTTTCCTCTAGAGTTTACTGGTATAATTCAGAATCCATTGTTTTTGTCAATGATGGCAAGCCATTCTGTCCCAGATGCAGCACAACAGGCCCAAATTATGATGGTACCACCCCTGTGTTTCACAAATGGGATTTGTTTTTGGGCTATAATGCATTGTTTTCCATTCTGCAAACATAATGCTTCTTATTTAAGCCACAAAAATCTATTTGGACTCATCCATCCACAAAACATCGTTCTAGTAATCTGGCTTGTCCATGTGATATTTAGCAGATTGTACGCAGGCACCAATGTAATATTGGAGAGCATCAGCTGTCTCCTTGCAACCCTGCCATGCACATGACTGTTTTTCTGTGTTTTCCTGATGGTGGTCTCATAAACATTAATATTAACTAATGTGAGTAAGGCTTTGTGACCTTGCAGACACTCCCAGAATTTGCTGCTAAATTCATCATGGTTAAGCTTACGCTGGTGCTGTACACTCTCATGTTTGAGTTTAACTAAACTCAAGTCAGAACAGGTTCTGTTCTAGCTGCTGTTAGGCACTGTTTAGGAAACATTCAGTACTCAGCCATTGTTCCACATTAGGTCAGCCATGGAGATGCTTGGCATGTGGTCAAGGCAAAATGTTTGTGTTAGCCACAGCCTTCTTTCCATGAATCCCATTTCCCCCACCCCAGTGCTCTTGCCTGAAGGAAGGAGTTGATGTCATTGCCAACACATCTCCTTGTCTCTAGGGGCTGATGTTAAGGCCTTCTGAGGCCTTGTTGTGAGAAAGCTGTAGATAAGCTCTCCCTCCTTAAGCTGAGATGAATTAATGGGTAAAGAATGCAGACTCTTGGAAACTGGAATCATAATGTCACAGATTTAACTTCTTGGATTTACCAAGAGTATCTTTCATATAATGAATTAGGAAGACAGTTTAAATGACAACTTTGTGTGCTATGGAGGTTTTTGGGTGGAGTATTGGATTTAAACTACGACAATCCCATAAAAATTTGTCAGTTGCTTTAGACTTTATCAAAGTTTTCACAACTTTAGCCAGGTAGAGAGTTTGTTGAGTCATACTTTGTGGCTGCTTAGTACATTCTGTTTATGTCAGGTTCACTATATGCCTTATAAACACCAATTAAGAGAAATGCCAGAAGTCCAACTAAGGAAAATTATTTGTTGTCATAGATGGCTTTAAACTGCTCTGATAAACCTGCCAACTATTTACAACCTCAGCTGATTCTTCAGTTACTCCATTAGTGCTGCAAAATGAGAGCAGCAGCTAAAATTAGACTTCAGTATGAGCCATTAGCCCCCCTCTACTACCAACCAACACACTGACTTAGGTGGCAGACATCAGACAGTTACTTATCCACATTTATGTAAGCCTAACCATTCTCACAGTGCATCAGTGAGTCATCCGCAATTACATTTTCTGGTGTCTGTACATTTACATTGGTCCTGAGTCTTGTTCAAGTTATTTATTAGCCACTACCTTACCTTCATAAGAGTATTTCAGCCCTGTGGACAAATCCTTAGGTCATGGGATGACAGGGGCATAGAGCAGGGAATAATTGAGCCCATAAATGTCTTAAAACTTCTATTAAATGAGCATTCTTAGCCATTAAATGAACATTTTTGGCCAGCTTTAAAATTAATTTCATGCTCTAGTGTGATATGCACCAATCATACCACCTCCTCAATGTCCATTTTAACAACTCCACTGACCATAGAGGGGTACATAAATGTATTGCTATAATTACAGACTGTAGTCCTGTTTCACTGCATACTTTGTTAGCTGTTTTTCAATGGTCAGGAGCCTATAGGACCTCAACAGAGCAGGTATTACGTGGGTGGTAGGTCATTCTCAGCACTACAGTGACACTAACGTGGTGGTGTGTTAGTGTGTTGCACTGATACTGAGTGAAGATACAGCAGTGCTGCTGGATTGTTTAATTGTAACTGCTGAACTGAGAATGGCCCACCAACCAGAAATATGCCCCCAACAGTGTCCTGAGGGCAGTACCCTGTGACCACTGATGAAGGACTAGACATAGCACAAATAGTGCAGAAACAAATGAGTGGACAGTGAGTGGACACAGCATTTAAACACTGCAGCTCCAGATTCATACAAATATTTAATTCTGCTAATGCTCACATCTCAAATAACATCAGCCATGTATGTATCTCATATAAATCCTAAATAATAAAAATGGCAAATGGATGTATGTCAAATTATGTGATTTTACTTAAGTATGATTAGCAGTACATTTTAACAAGTGTGTGGCTGTGTTTTTTATACAAACACAAAGACTGGAACAGATTTGTAGTGTCTGAAACTAAAAATAAAGTCCCTGTATTGGATTGAAACCTTTTTAATGTTACGTTTTGATAATGGATGTTAAGGTTTATCTGGATTAGTTCTAGCCTGAAATTGGAACACCTTTTGTGATTGATGTACAGGGCATACCAGCCAGATTACTCTGTAGTGTGGGCCAGGCATGAGTCACTAGATATATATAGTGATAGATTAGACTATAACTGACAGAGCATTTGAGAAAATCTCTTAATTTTGGTTATTCTGTGAGACTGGTCATTTGTTAATTTCTTAATTTCGTCCTGATTTTGTAACAGCTTTGCAGCTATCTAACACACTCTCTATCCTCCTCTTTTCACAGGCCCTATGTGGTTGCACGGTGAACATTCCCACCATGGAAAATCGGGTGATCTCACTGCCCTGCAACGACATCATCAAACCAGGCAGTATCAAGAGACTTAGGGCCGAAGGCTTGCCTTTCCCTAAGAATCCTTCCCAGCGTGGGGACATGATAGTGGAATTCCAGGTGCGCTTTCCAGACCGGATACCTCCTCAGTCCAAAGAGATCATCAAACAGCACTTACCCCAGTCTTAAAGGAATTTCTTTGGAACATTGATTCAGTGGAATGATGAATGTCCAGGACCGGAATTAAATTTCATATTTTATTATGGTTTTAATTTATTTTTTTTGCCCTTTTGTGATCAGGTTGAAATTGTTTCTAGGATTAGACTTTCTTCTTCATATCCCCCACATATTTTTCTCTTTAAGGATGAAAAAGGGAAAAACACCACAATGATCAAATTTTCTAAAGTTTCACATTGATGCTGTGCCACTTTTGACAGTATTGTTTATTTACTGTACCTCTTTCATAGGTCTCCTATAGAAAACCATGTGAATCAGTTTTGAATTACTTAGGATAAGCTTTTGGGTCATTAAGATTAATGGGCTGCCTTAGCACCAGCAAGTAGTAACCATTTGATATATTTATATGCTCAGACCCAACCCAGCAGTCTAAAGGTGCTTTGCTCTCTGTGACCAGACTATTAGGTGCTGTCATTTATTACTAGTCTTTAAAGGCATGTTTACCACATTTACTAATCACAGAACTTCGAGTGCCTTAATATGGCTCAAACTAACAGTTCTTTTCTCCACAAGATTTTAGTATACAGCTGATGTAATCAGAAAGGATGGCAAAATTTTCACCTCAACCAACAACTTTTATGGTACTGTATTCTCTACTGAATAAGCAAAAATGATTTAGGTTTAGAATGTTGATGGGTTGAAGGGGTTGTCAACTAAACTAAAATTATTAAGCAGTAATACACTCGAGGCTCCAATAATGATCTGAGGTATTGGCACTGGTATACTGCCTAGTACTAAAGGACAGTACACCAATGCCAATATCACATTATAACACAAACCAAATGTATTATTGAGATTATACCACAGGTCTGATATCATTTATTGTTAGACTTTTAATGTTTATCAAAGTTCCACAAGGTTCCATTCTATCCTATCTATTCTATTCCACAGTTCCATTCTATCAGGCTGTTGAATATGATCAGACTATGCCCTTCAGTCATATTTGTCCAGCAACAGTTCATAATATACAGGTTATATGAATCCCATGGCTGCACACACTGCCAAAGCTGCCAATACTAAGAGCTTACTTTCACATGACGCTAAATGCTGTTTTGTATTAGCTGCTCTATATTTGAATGATCCGTTCCACCTTAAATGGTGCAGCAGATCATGTGCCCTCTGATTGGCTGTGTTCAGTGTGGTTTGGGCTGATGTGCAAATAACAGCGTGAAATATCCAGCATTTAACTTTCATCTTAACTTTTCATTTGTAGCTAGTTTATTAACCAATGAGATAAAGTTTAAAATAGTTCAATAGATTTTATGACCTCATAATGTTGGCACTCCTACAATACCTTTCAGGACTGATCAGGACTGTGTGAGTATGTCAGTCTGTATAGTGAATGACAGAGGTGTAGCCACTGCAATATAAACAACCCCAGCAGGCTGTTTTTCTCATTTTTTATGTTTTTTTAGACAGATGTTTAAATCTATTTAAGATGTTGGATTACAGGTGTAAAGTTAAGTTGAACCAGGAGTAACCACTATGGTAAGTGTTGATGGCTAATGCAAGTAGAAATCGTTTAATTATGCAAACAGTGTTTGCATTTTTACAAAGTTTAGTGATGTGGCTTGAGTTAGATGGTGATTAATAAGTAAAGCAATGTTTTGGATTAGTCAGCAGAACAGAAGTCGGAACCAGGTTTCCATCCAAACATTTAGTAAATGTTATGCACAATTATGAAATTTTGGTTAAAAAAGCATCCTTAACACTTATGGTTATGGAAAGGAATCCAGTGATATAGGCTACTGTAGTTATGAGCAGCATTAAACCACCAAAATGGAGAGACAGTCTTTGCTTTTAGTACATTTATCTTTACAGCCATTTGGGATCTTTTAGTGGCTGTGGTGTTTGTGGGCAGGATTAAAGGTGTCTTACCTAATGAGGGATGAAATCTCCATGCTTTGAAAAGAACCTGCTGACAAAAAAACTGCCTAAATTTGCTTGGTTCAAGGGATCACCAGCTTCTTAAAATGTGTTGCATATATGTCCCACCCAACTTAAATCCAACAAAGGAAACCAAGAAATGGACAACTCTATCAGTGTCACAATGTTGCTGTTAATTTGAAACAGTACATTCATGTAAACCCCTACAGCTAAAAGCATGAATACATAAAAGTACATAAGTTGACAGCTTCTTTAACAGCCTACATCCCCCTGTAGTACACGAGGGCGCCTATATTCCAGTTTATATTTTAGTCATTTTGTTCATATGCAGGTATCTTAAGAGACTGATTTCTAATCATGTACTGTAACTGAGAGGACAGTTTGACCTTCTGTTGGTTGCAATTAGCTCTATTTGGACAGGATTAAATTTACACTGGCTAATTCTCTATTCACTGGAGCTGCTCTGTGACTTTATTTCTGTCTGGATAAGACATCTCTGTGGTTTTCTCTTTCCTCCTTTGAACAAATTGCACACAGCATTACCTACTGTTTTTCAGTGAACTCAGTGGTGGTCTGATCATTTTAGTCTAGTCTGGATACATAGCCTTGTGATTTTCCAGGCAGATGTTGCAGTGGATTGGAAATTCAACCCAAATAGGGCTTTAGACTATATTTAGGAGTTGCTTCAATATTCCTTTATCAATGTTAATGTGCTTTATGATGACCCAGAGCAGGAGTATATCCTCTAGGTGGACTTTATCAGACAATCATCATCTTATATCATGTTGGGTTGGAGATAGAGTCAGCATATAGCAGTGTATATAGTCAACCTATAGCATTAAAATTTAACTTCGTCAGGGTTCTTTTAAGCTATGTATAAAAGCTTGTCTGAGAATTTTGTGTCCATTTCAGAAAACTGTGAAGTCAAAGGATGAGGGTTAAAGTAGGCTGTAAACCTGTACTTCTTACACTGTTAAATGTGCACAGCTGTGGATAGAATATGCAGTGGTATGCAAAAGTTGAGGCAAACCTATTCAAAAATATGTCACTGTAAAGTTAAGTGTGTAAAAAATGAACTGATTTCCTAAATGCATACAGTTAAAGATGAATCATTCAGGAGTACCACTGTGTTAATTTTATTTTGTACAATTTCAAGCTTTATGAGACTCCCTGCACTGCACTATTTTTTAGTGATCAGATTGGATTTGTGTGTCTGGACTTCACAAACATATCTGCGTGGGTTGCTGTGATAACAGGTGTCAGTAACTACATAGCCCTGATAGTGCCTCACTCTTCTTGGATTTCTTCACTTCTGACACTCTCAATTTGACTTGGTCAGTATTTGTCATGTTGCAAAAGACAATTGATAGTTTGAAATCCAAATTGATTGCCCAGTGCATCCAGACTGAGATGCAGCTACAGAAATCAGTTTATAATCAAACCAAGAGTCTGACAGCCTTTGACTCCTCAAAGTTTATCCTAAGAAAAAGATACCATGTGCTCCTCTAATCAGCTGCCAACCCCTCTTAAAATCCTTAATTCCTACAAAACAAGACAGGGCTATAAGAAGGTTTGTATGTAAGTAAGTTAACATGAACAGAAGAGGCAAAGTTTTGGTCTGAAAGATAAAGAACATTTTCTAGGAGAATAGATCAGATTGCAAATCAGAACTTGTGTTTTAGTGTAAAAGACTTTCTACTGTGCAGCAACACATGCACAAATATAATATTAAACATGGCTCCATTTGAAATGGGTCCTTTAACTTTACCCCTTTTGGAAATCAGTTAATCTTGTACACATTTTTCTGTTACAGACACTTTGATTAGGGATGCCCATTTTTTGGCTGCTGCTGTACCACTGTCTGTTGCAAATGCAATGCACAAAAGGAAATGGAGAAAGACACTTCTACTTTTCATTTTTAGTACGACTGTTGACACACAACATTTTACAATTTTAGATGTGCAAAATGTATATTATCTACATCTTTCTTTATTTGAGTTTGAAACAAAGTAAAGATTTATACACCTTTGTATCCTTTGCAATGGATTTATGAAATATCACCTTTTTGCAATATTGACTGCATTTGAGTGACAGCTTTTTCCCTGAACAATCACGCTTCAGGTCACACATCCAAACATATCAGCATTTCTCTACTACAATCAGGATTTATTCACAGCACATGCAATATCCAGTATGTGTCCACACAGTTGGACCTGTCAAAACCAGAGTAAGAATGCAGTATGTTTGTTGCCCCAGATGGCTGCCTCATATGAGTTGACCTGTAGGGGTTTCATGCTAGTATTCCTGTTCATTTTATAGAATTTGTACACGTTATTTGTGTTCTGCAATATAATAATGTGATCATTATGGACATTGAACCTTCGTACACTTGTTTTGGTTCCTGTGTCCCAGATCAAACATTTCAACAAGTCTTTGGATATCTCTGCTTTTGTAGTGTCAGCTTTGAACTCATGTACTGAAGTAAATCCAGGTTTGTAACTGGGTTAAAAATGTGTGGAATTTGCTAAGCAAGTGACATTCAGTAGAGAGGAAACAGTGTGTCAGTTCACTGTGATTTCAGTGTTGAGGCCTTTTGGACTTTGGCTTTGGCGGGGCTAAAGCTTGTTCTGAATGTGTTGAGGGTTTTTTTTTGTTTGTTTTTTTGTTTTTTTTAGCAATTAGGCCACATTATGACTCTTTTTGGTGTTAAGGAAATTGTTTTACAAAACATGAAATAAACCAAAAACCTTGACTACACAGGCTTTTGTGTTGTGGATTTTGTGTGCGAACCCTTTTTACTGCTGTAGAGAAGATGCAGTTACAAGAAACCAGGCTGCTACCAAAAGGTAATACAACCTACATGTTGAATCACACTGGCTTGGGCTGTAGGGCTGGGCAATATTTTGTAAATATCACTATATTGCAAAAACTTTTGTACAAGATAAAAATAACCATATTATAATTTTGCATCTGCTACCAGCTGTGTATGATTTAATTATAATCCAGTGCAGTTTGCTGAGTCAATGATATACCAAAATGTCCAAGGATTTCATCACGTTATCATATAACACTGTTGCTCAGAAGACAGTAGTGTTGCTGGAGTGTTTAAATACTCACTTTACACTCTATTAGACACTCCTACCTAGTTGCTCCACCTTGTAAATGTCAGAGATAGAAGCTCATCTGATTCCGCAGTTTTTGTTGGTCATCCTCAAGTTCTTCATCAGTGCTCACAAGACACTGCCCATAAGACAATGTTAGCTGGACATTTTTGGTTGGTGGACTGTTCCCTGTCCAGCAGTGATACTGAAAGTTTTAAACACCCCAGCAGCACTGCTATGCCTGATCTACTCATACAAGCACATTGACCCTAAACAGTGGTGTTTACCTACCTGAGGAAGTAGAGCTGATGATGTGCCTTTCTGATTACACTGAAAGTGTTGTTGCCCCAGGTGAGGTTGTTACAAGTACTTGTAACGGTAGACCACTTCCACCACAGATCTTCCCATATGCAGGGGTGGGGGGTGGGTGGGTGAGTCTGCCCTTCTTGAAGTTCAGAATCATCTTCTTTGTCTTCTTCACATTAATGCAGAGATTATTCTCCCTGCACCACCCTCCAGATGTTCCACCTCCTGCCTGTAACTGGACTCATCGCTGTTTGTGATGCATCCAACCACTGGTGTGTCCTCTGCACACTTTAATATAGCAGCCTGAATGGGTAGGTGAGCAGTCATATGTGAGCAGTATAAACAGGAGGGGTCTCAACACACAGCCCTGAGGGAATCCAGTCCTGATTATGGTGGAGGAGGCAATGTGGATCCTCACAGACTGCGGCCTGTTGGTCAGGAAGTCCAGGACCCATTTATAGAGGCAGGAGCTCAGTCGGAATGCGAGGAGTTTGTGAGCGAGGGTCAGGGGAATCGAGATGTTCAAAGTGGAATTGAAGTCCATAAAAAGCATGCAGACATAGGAATCCTTCTGCTCTAGGTGGGTGAGGGCAGTGTTGATTGGTTCTTGTGGTAAAGCATACTGGTATGGGTCCCTGCTGATGTTGATGTGGGCCACAACCAGGTGATGGGGTGAGTCTAGGGGTGGGTTTGGGTCCTCAAAGCAGGCTTAGAACCTGTTTAGAGCATTAGGCAGCGAGGGGTCCCTAGGGCATTGGATCCTCTATGCATGTGTGGCTTTGGCCCTCGTAATACCTGCATTCAGCTCTTTTCTAGCCCTCCTGAGTTCCTGTGAATCATCAGACCGGAAGGCAGAATCCCTGGCCTCCAGCTCTGTCTTCGGCTAGGGATTCGGAATAAATACAGTGCTGTGCAGGACTCACTGCACAGTAAATATAAAGAATCTTGTTGTTGCACCCATATAACACTATATAGCATTAAATTAAATGCACATAAATATCAATACAGTACTCACTGGTCAGAATATCCTGCTGGACACTGATATTTATATGCTGATTT
The DNA here is from genome assembly GCA_034509495.1 of Acestrorhynchus altus. Taxonomy (NCBI): domain Eukaryota; kingdom Metazoa; phylum Chordata; class Actinopteri; order Characiformes; family Acestrorhynchidae; genus Acestrorhynchus; species Acestrorhynchus altus. The sequence goes on along the minus strand of CM067522.1, from coordinate 11,201,222 downwards.
GAAGAACACAGGCTTGGCTGCTGAGTTCTCTGTGAAGTCCAGCCACTGCGTGGATTTGTTCAGTTCCAGCAGAAGCTCACCTGATTTCATTTCATGAAAGACTGATTAGATAAACTAGTTATTGGATGAGAACTTCCTCAAGGAGAGGTTTATTAACTGACAAACAAACAATTCCAAAATGAATGTTGCATATAATTTTATAGCAATTTATATCATCATTGGAATCACATTTATGAGTGAAATTTACAGCTTTTGATCTCACTCACAGTATCAGTCACAGTGAGTCTGATTCCCATACTAGCTTTACATACCACCAGTTTACACACGCTGATAACTCTAAGGGGGGTATTCTGAGAAATCAATAATTCTAAAATTGGCACTTGACAGACAAGTACTATTCACACTTTCAGTTCCCCACCAGACAATGATGGGTACTCCTAAACCAAACAATATAATACTGTTTATGATATTATAATGTACATGTCATTGCTGTCACACAAAAATCTCTACCAAAATATCAGCCTTACAGGATATACAATAACATCCACTGATCATACAGGAACATTTTGTAGTTGTGTAAGTAAACACCATTAGCCTCCTTTCACTCTGATCTTTAATGGTCAGGAGCCCAGAGGTCCACCACAGAGCAGGCATTATGTGGGTGTTGGGTCATTTGTGGCATGCAGTAACACAAAGAGTGGGGCTGTGTGTTGTGTGTTGGGCTGGTATGAGGGAATCAGATGCAGTAGTGCTGCTGGAGTTTTTAAACCCCTCAGTGTCACTGCTGGGAACCAACCAGAAATATCTAGCCAACACCATCCTGTTGGCAGCGTCCTGTGAACACTAATGAAGAACTAGAGGACGACTAACACAAACTGTACAGAAACAGACAGGCTCGTACCAGTGGATCAGACACAGCAGTGCTGAGAATGACCAATCTACAAAGTGCTCCTCTCTGGTCTTGGAGATGATCAAATGAACAGCTGATGTAGAAACAATGATCATAAGGTTGTGTTTATCATTGTGTGACCTTAATATAGCATATTCAGTTGTTCACCTTATCAAAACTGTGTTGTTTATTTCCACATCCCAGATTTTCAGTGTCAGTCTCAGCCCAGTCACTTTTTCAGTATGGCAGAAGCTACATCTAGATGAACAGTTCGTTTTCTGGACCTCTGTTTGTTTTCTCCAGAGCACTCATCACTTATTTAACACAGCAACTATTGCAAATATGAGAGAACGTCATTATTATTGCAACTCATGCTGCCTTAAAAGGAGCCTGTTCCCAAAACTTGCTTAATGAGACTTTGAGGAATGTGAGAATAGTACGCATGATGTCATGCCTTCTCTTAGGATGCTGTGATGGGAGATTGTGTCGATTTGTAATGGAGTATTTCACTCTGATCACATTATGTGAGGAAACACAACTTCAGAGAGAACCTGAGCTCAGATTCTGAGCTGAGAACAAGTTCGGAGGATATGGCAGGAACCTTTTAGAAGCAGAAATAATTTGTGACTAACCTGCCGTTACAATAACACATGGCTGCAGTCTCATGTCTTTGACAGTGAATCAGCTCCGTTCTGGGCTGAGTCCAGTTCCTAAAGGCCAAACCACTGTGGCTGCCAAGTTCCAGAAGTTTCTCTCCGCTCACTGCTGATACCCTACAGTAAAAAAAGCAGTGTGTTAGAATCCACTGGTAAACCTGCTGACAGCTGAGTTTAAACTACAATGGCAGTTCATAATATAACACTACATTGTGTAACTGGGTGGTGGTGGTGTGTGTTTGGGGGGGGGGGGGGGGGGTGATTGAGGGGTTGCTGTGGCTTTATCACTGTCTGACATGTTCTGAGACTGATTTGGTTGAGCTGTTTGAATCTGTGATGATCAAAAAGCCTTTAATTACAACTCAACTTCTTGTAACGCACTCGTGTTTCACTGCATTTTGAAATCTCAGGGCACGTTTTCACCAGCACACGTGCTCTGCTCTCCTGGGCTTCAGCTTTACAAAGTTTATAAATCAGAATCTTGAGTGCCATCTTGTGACAATTTTGTTCCCCCTACAACAACCTTGTTGTGATATAAAATTATTAGTGTAAAACCATAAAGTACCTGAAATCATGTTGATTAGATATATACAAATCATTATACATTATACTTACATAATGCTTTTCAGGAATGTTATGGCTATATTGACATTACCAGGCTGAAGTGGCTCAAATCTGATTTTTCCTTTAATGTGACCCAGGTCGGATTTTTTCATGGCTGTGGACACAGCAGATTAGAGTAACTTTCACGTGTGGTCCTAGACTAGATCAGACATATGATTTACTGGAATGCAACATGAATATTAACAGTCATGCTTGCATGCATGTGCTTAATGATGTTGGGAACTTTGACCAAACACTGAGAACCAAGAAATACTCCAAACTGAATGTCAGATTATCGTTACAAAAATATTTTTAAATCAAATAAAAACTGTCTCAATAATGCACATAAATGTGTTATTTGAGGGGGATTTCCAAGTTGTTTGCATATATATTGGGATAAAAAAAATACATCATATATATATATATATATATATATATATATATATTATATATATATATATAACCCCCCCCTCCTCCCAAAGTGCCAATTACCCAAAACCATTAGGACTCTCCCCCATCACGTATAATGCTTCTGACACTAGGAGGGTGAAGATAAGCATATGCCTTCTCCGATGTCCACCAACTCTTATCATCCACTCAGAGGAGGAAAGCTAAAAGACACTGGGTTGTGATGTGGGGAGAGCGCTATCTACCCACCCAGAGAGTAAATACATGCCCAATTTTGCTCTTTCACACTCCTGCTGCTGATGGCAAGCAGCAGGATTTGGAACCTGAAATGCATTGATCACAGTAGTAGCTGCATTAAATCTCTACAATCTCTGCTAAATCACCATTGCTCAAATTGTAAGAGTATTACAGTAGTGTGTTGCAATTGGGTTCTTCATTCATGGCTGTAGCTTCTACCAAATCTCTTATTTACTGCATGTTACAGGGGCAACTGGCACACACCACAGGGGGTGCACAAGACACTGTCACATGAACACGTCATGCTGAGAATGACCCGCCACCCACATAATACCTGCTCTGTGGCGGTCCTTTGGGGTCTTGACCATTACAGAACAGGGAGAAAGGAGGCCGACAAAGTCTGCAGAGAAACAGATGAAGTACAGTTTGTAATGATAAAACTATGAAGTGCTCCTGTTTGGTATAAGGATGTATAAGCAATATATAGAAGCAGATGTAGAAACAATATACAGGGGTTGGACAATGAAACTGAAACACCTGTCATTGTAGTGTGGGGAGGTTTCATGGATAAATTGGAGCAGTCTGGTGGCTAATCTTCATTAATTGCACCAGTAAGAGCAGAGTGTGAAGGTTCAATTAGCAGGTAAGAGCACAGTTTTGCTCAAAATATTGCAATGCACACAACATTATGGGTGACATACCAGAGTTCAAAAGAGGACAAATTGTTGGTGCACGTCTTGCTGGCGCATCTGTGACCAAGACAGCAAGTCTTTGTGATGCATCAAGAGCCACGGTATCCAGGGTAATGTCAGCACCACCAAGAAGGACCAACCACATCCAACAGGATTAACTGTGGACGCAAGAGGAAGCTGTCGGAAAGGGATGTTGGGGTGCTAACCCGAATTGTATGTCATTCCCAAAACGAATTGACCATGTATTGGACGCAAAAGGAGGCCCTAGTACACCATACTAATAAATTATTGTGGTCTAAAACCAGGTGTTTCAGTTTCATTGTCCAACCCCTGTATTCGTTAATGATATGGCTAATGTATATGGTGTATATATTATGCAAACATACATTCTAATATATCAATATAATGATTGTACAATACTGTATTTCTTTACTGCTGGAATAAATATGTCTATTTATTGTTATTGAGGTATGAGGTGAATTTTTTTGACAGGTGTATAAACACAAACCGTTCTCTAGAATATTCCTGCTGGGTGTTTTCACCCTGTGAGGCATGACTAAGACAGCAAGCTTGCCTGACCACATAAGGGAAGTCAAGTGGGTCTTGTGCAGAACACACTGTCATGTCATAGCACTTGGAGCAGTTATGAAAAGCCAGCCTTTCTACTTGTTTGGCAGGAGAGACTTAGAGAGCTGTAAGAGTCAGACCTAAGTGTTTAATGATGCATTGCTCTGTGGTACTATGTGCCATTATGTTGCCATGCAGCATTACATCACCGAAATAAATAGACCACAGTGGGGCCGAGCCTTTTTCTGTACAGCCCAATATGCTCTATGAAATTCAGGTAAGAGTTTTGTGATGGCCAATACATTCTTCATTCATTTTCAAACAAGTTTCAGCTTTGTTGTTTTGGGTTTCATTCAAACCTTTTGAAGCACAATTTTCCCAACATTGATGCTTAATTCACATCTCCATCCTGTTTAAGAAAAATTCATTTTATAAGCACATAAGGACTCTCCCCCATCACATATGATGCTCTCGACACTAGGAGGGTGAAGACAAACACATGCATCCTCCTCCTCCTCTAATGTGAAGCCATCCTTTGCCCCTCTTAAAACTGCCACCATTGCATCATTGCATCATTGCATGCACAACCATGGAGGAAAGCGCCAGGTCCCCAGCTCCAACAACTAACCACACTGGGTGTGATGTGGGAAGAGAGCGCCATCTACCCACCCAGAAAGAGCCTAGCCAGTTTTGCTCTTTCAGACTCCGGTTGCCAATGGCAAGCATCATGACCCAGGATCCTCAGATCATAGTGCTAGCAAGTTAGATGGCTGAGCCACTCGGAGCCACCACACCTCCTTCCTGAATGTTGAACATTTGTACAATTGCTCACTTAGTGTGGATCATTATTTTCAATTGCTGCTAAGTAGTAACCAGAGGGGTTGATAGATAGACAGTTAGAGGGGCCAAGTCATTCAACTTTTAAATAAACATTACACCAAACCAATGGCAATTCTAGTATCTAGTATTAGAGTTTTAGGGATGAGACCAGTGATCGGTCACACCAGTCAATTCCATGGATATTGTTGTCTAATAAGAGAACAACAAAGCTCCATATCAATTTATAGCATTTTTCTGATTTAATATCGAGCTGTTGTGAGCAAGGGTGAATGAATGGGTGAAATTCAGGACAGGAGAGTGTGTCAGAAAAATTAAAATATTTTAGGTTCAAATCAGACACACAATGTAATAATGTGATAATATTATGAACACTATTAACAGATTCTGACTACATGATCAAGAAGGAAATTAAACTGTTGCACCACAAACACATTTTTAGATATCCTTATCTAAGATTCACCCCACAGTAGTAGCTCCATTCTCTATTATCTGCTCTGATCTAAAGAACCGACAGCAGGAATTACTAATACATCACTCTATTTTCCTGTTCAGATGATCTGTTACTGTAGCTGTACAGGGTTCAACATTCAGGACTAACTACTACAAACTACTATTAAAGTTACATTATTTTGACCTTACTCTCCCACTTGAACCTGGCTCTTTACAAATACAATCGAATACCCTTGAATTATTTTAAAGAATGTATTACTTTAAAGATTCAACTCTCCCACTTACCAAACACATGCTGTGTCTTCAAATATTTGTTTGATCATCCAGGTCTGTTGTATTATTCTTTCAGTGAAATCACACTGACATCATATTCTATTAGTGTAGGGACAATATTTAGACCTGTAGTTCAGTTCAGCCTTTGGCATAATGCTTAACATTAGACTGAAATGAAATGATCAAATTGACCTGTCCCGTTTCGGCTATATCCTGTTCCTTTGTGTAATGGGTAACCAAAGACTTTGACCTCTGTTCCAGGGCTTTGTCTGCTAAACTGAATAATTTCAAACAGGAGCAACTTAGAAGGTAAGCAGCATATTATAATAAGGAATGTATAGCATTTATATCAATAAACAAACACTGCAGAAGATATTTAACCTTAAAGTAAGTGTGCTCTCTAAAAATACACTACTTGCTTATCCTTTGGGGATTAATAGACAGTGTCTTTACACAATTGTTGGTCTGAACCATATCTTTATAATGTGCTTAGCTGTAGCATGAAATTCTTGCAAAGTCAGGGGAAATTGACCCACATCAGTAATATGAAAGCAGCACGAAAACCCAATTTATATGTGAAGAAAGTGAGCCAACAGCTTATGTGTAAATATACTGGTGTGGATGGGTCTACTCCCATACCAGTGGGAGGTCAGTGTGTATTAAATGTATATTTTAATCTACAATAGACTTGTACAATTTATTTACCCATAACATCTTTGCTGTCTTAATGAAAACAATGTTTAAGATCAAATGATTGTGCTGAGCTCTCAGAGGTCATACTTTATATTTCTATACCTTATGTTATACTTCATACTTTACATTACTACACTCTTCTATATTGGATTTGATACTTTATATTTCTACACTCTATATTGGATTTCATATTTTATATTGCTATATTTTATACTAGACTTCCCACTTTATATTACTTTACTTTATATTAGACTTCATACTTTATATTACTATATTCTATACTGAATTTCATACATATTAGACATTCTTTCAGAATCACCAAATCATAGCAAAAATATTCTATATGTATCAAAAATGTTTGTTTGTCAATAATGAACCCTTTTGGTTCTATATAGAATCTTTTAATCAGAACTATCTACAAGTGACAAGACCTTTCACCCATGCATAGAACCAAGCCTGAAGGTAGAGTGTTAGATCAGGACACAATAAGCCATCAATGGCTTGGTTGGTTTTCTATGGCAAGTGTTACATTTAATTCTCACTTCATGTAATGAATTTATGGTCCACATGCACAGACTGTTAAACCTAAATGCAGAGCCATGTCTGCAGCAGTCAAATATTGAGTTAATAAATCATAATGAAGTTGTAGACACAGTGTTAATCTTTTTTTTTCACTGTCAATATGTAACCACTGGCTGAGCCATCATGTGTAGGCATCCTTTACCATTCACACTAACATAAATTCATCCATTCAACACAATTACCTGATAAGGCAAAAATGTTCTTAACATTAACATTTAGAGCATTTCTACTGATCTGATCATCCAGAATTATATACAGTATTCATAGCAGCTACAGGATTCAAACCATGGAGAAAATAAAAAAGACATACAACAACAATATGAATGTGTGTTTCATAGTGTCTAATTTAGTGGCAGAAGGACATACTCTTCTTGACTGAGGCAAAGCTCCATCCCTCCAACAGACACCAACGGAACATGGCATCAACCATCATACTACTTAACAATGGTCAGAAGATGCCGGTTGTGGGTCTTGGAACATGGAAGAGTGCAACAGGGCAGGTGTGTCTGTACAGTCTCACTGTCACAAGACAGAATTAAATATTAACCATAATATCTTGTTTGTGGTTCTGTTTAATAGACAATCTCTTTGCAGTGAGATAAAATAGAAACACAATGACAAAGTAAGAAAAGCTTGTTTGAAAAAAGTGTTTATGTTTATAAAAACATAAAACACAAAAATATAACATGTACATAAGTATTCCCTGCCTTTGCTCAATACTTTGTTGAAGCACCTTTGCAGCAATTACAGCCTCAAGTCTTTTTGTGTATGATGCTACAAGCTTGGCACACCTGTTTAGGGAAGGTTCTTCCATTCTTCTTTGCAGAACCTCTGAAGCGCCATCAGATTGAATGGGGACCATCAGTGCACAGCCATTTTATATATCTCAAGAGATGTTCAATCGGGTTCAAGTCTGGGCGAGTTGTTCTGAAGCCACTCCTTTGTTGTCTTGGCTGTGTGCTTAGAGTCATTGTCCTGCTGGAAGATAAACCTTTGTCCCAGTCTGAGGTCCAGTGTGCTCTGGAACAGGTTATCATCAAGGATGTCACTGTACATCACTGCAGTCATCTTTCCCACCAACCTTGAATAGTCTCCCAGTTCCTGCTATAGAAAAACATCCCTATAGCATGATGCTTCCACCACCATGCTTCACTGTACTTTTTTCATATCCTTTTTTATATCCTATCAAGATGTGTGCCATGGTTCCCTTTTGACTGCAGAACTTGCAGATTGGGTCATCGTTCATTCCCCATTTGTATAGATTCACTGGGAAGGGGAGGTTATTATAAACAGCCATGAGCAGAAAGGAGATGCTCCAGCCAAGGTCTGCCCATGTCAGCTCCCACCTGGTCCAGGCTGCTTGGAACCATAGCTCCACAACCTTTGCTTTCTTCTGATCTTCTTCCAAGTTCCTTATTTCTGCCCAAAACATGCTCTTCAGTCAGCTCACTGTGTTACAGGTGCTGTTCTGATCCCTTAGGGACTCATCCTTCCACTTCCCCAGATACTTGATAGAATTGTCCTTGTTGGATTTGGATGCCATCACCTTGGATTGATTAACTGTAATGATTAAGCTCCTTAATCATGGGTTCAAGGGCTGTGAATACTGATGTGCATGTTATATTTTGTGTTTAATTTTTTAATTCATTTGCAGAAACATTCAAACTAATGTTTCTCACTTTGTGGTGTATTATGTGTAGAATTTTGATGGAAAAAAATAATTGAATCCTAACTAATGTCTGAACTAATGCAATACTGACTAGTATCAGTTTGTTTAGCTTGAGTATTGGTAGACCTGGAACACATCATCTACAAGAACAATCAAACATATACTGCTGTATCTGTTTATTATAAATGATAACTCTGGCCTTTTTAGGTGAAACAGGCTGTACTAGCCGCGCTGGACTGTGGCTACAGGCATATTGATTGTGCAGCGGCCTACTGTAATGAGCATGAAGTCGGTCAGGCCATAGCTGAACGGGTTGGGCCTGGAAAGGTAACAAGCTGCTGTCAGTGATGTGCACTTTGTGCTGTGTGGGTCACTCTCAGTGCAACCCATGGTCATTTTCTCAGTTTATTGTATATGTATATGTTTTTCACAATTATACATATCAATATAAATATTATATAAATATAAATATAAAATTAAATAAGCAAAAACAACTTTACAAGATATGAAACACGTTTACAAACAGCGAATCAGACGGAAAGGGTAGGTTCAGCACACGGGAAGTACTTGTTGATATCCTTTGTGTCAATCAAACTATCAAATGCAGTAGAGGAGGGGTTCCACCTCATGACCCACCTGAACATGTAATGGCACAAAAGAAAACGGACCTTAATTTCTAATGAGAGAATTATGGTTTATGATATAAAGTGTCATTTCTGACCTACTATGGACTACTGTCTCAGCCTGAGGATGGGCCTGCTGAGACTACAGAGTACTTCATGGCCCACTGGTGGTCTCCAGCCCAAAGGTAGAGAAACCCTGCAGTACAGAATCTTTAAGTCAGCTCTTTACACTCTTTCTCAGAAAAAGCATCCAAAAGTCAATGAAATTACATTTTCTAAATGGCAGTGCAACAAGGAATAATCTACAGTCACTATATTTAGTCCAAATCCCCAATTTGTCCATGTGGTTGAATACATTTAATAAAAATTAAAAACGTTGTATAAATTTGTATAAATTAAAAACATAAACCTGCATGTTGATATTAGAAATAGAGTCCTGAAATCTACTGAAGAACTTGACCCTAGAAACTAGAACTAGAATGTAGTCTTCAAGACTTTATTTAAAACCCCAACAAGCCTATCCCCTTTATGTTATTTGTAATTAAACTGTATATGTACTTTACAGATGATCCCTTGCCATGTTACCTTTTCTTTCTGAAATGTACTTGTAAATTTGTTTTAACTTTTATTTTAATTTTTTTGTTCATTTGTTTTGCCCTTCTGGGTCACTGTACCAATCAAAATAGGCTAGTATACAAGCAATTTAATATTCTATCCTCTTCAGCCTCTGAGACGAGAAGATGTATTTGTGACCTCCAAATTGTGGAACACCAAGCATCACCCTGAAGATGTAGAAGCAGCTTGTAGGAAGACTTTATCTGATCTCAGACTTAACTACCTGGACCTGTATCTCATGCACTGGCCAATGGCATTTGAGTAAGTTTTGAACATATTCATCAGCTTAACCTAAAATCAATTCCCTTAAAGTTTCCAGGGCTGCATCCCAATTTGCATACTGATACACTAAACAGTATGTATACAATAGTGCACTACCATCAGAATCAATCCATTGGTGTGACATATGAATTACAATTGTGGTCTAAGACACAGCCCAGATTTCCTTCTTAAAGGAATCACATGAGGTACTGCCATCCAGGTCTGCCATCCAGGTACGCCAATCAAATTTATTATGCTGAAATCAGACACATCTTGGAACAACACACAAATGTCATGTAAATTGTTCACATATGACAGTCATTTGATGATAAATGGTTTTTTGATCGTCTGAAAAGCACAAAGCCTCATGAAATCTGATTTTTAGTTTGAAATCCAATTACAGGTGCGTCTCAGTTTGGATGCTCCGGATGCTAAAATCAGATAAAAAAAAAGATCTTTTGATAGGATTCCTAGTCTAGGAGCCAATTTAAATTAGTTTATCAGATACTTCCTAGGAACTCCATAGTTTAACCAGGGACCTTAGGCCAATTTTGTGGGATTTTATAGTACTTTTATTCGCTACAAAATAGAAAAGTAGGAGATTTTATTTTTAGGAGATCCTTGCCTACTCAGAATTGTCTTCAATTGAGATGTAAATATTAACAGAATCATATCATGTAGGCTACTCTCATCCTGACTTATGAATCCTAGTGCGGATCTTGGATTCTAAGAGTTAAACCCTTGTTAAAATATTACACCTGATACACAAATGGGATTTGAGGAAATTCTTGTTTGTGCTGTAGTAAATTACAAAATGATCATTGAAAGCCCTGTGATCATTAAAATAATCATTAAAATACCTTTTAAAGAGCTTTAATGTACATGTTTATCCAAAGGTCATAAGGTCAGTTGTACTGTAAAATAACAGACTTGCCTGTAATCTTGCACTTTCAGGAGGGGAACTGAATTGATGCCAAGGAGAGCTGATGGCACTATTCGTTATGCAGATATCCATTACAGAGACACATGGTCAGCGATGGAGAAATTGGTGGACCAGGGTCTTGTGAAATCCATTGGCCTGTCTAATTTTAATGCCAGACAGATTGATGACATACTCAGCTTTGGAAAGTACAAACCTGTGGTCAATCAGGTATGGTTAACCCAGTTTGTTTTAGTGTCTACTGCAGGGATGGGTCACTCTGGTCCTGTAAAATTTGGTGGATGCAGCCCGGACATCTGGAACAATGATCTTTGGACAGATAATCCAAAGTTGAATTATTTGGTAACAAGAACAGAAGACTTACTTGGTGCAAACCAAACACAGCATTTGAGCAAAACAACCTCAAATCACCTGTGAAGCATGGAGGTGGAAATGTTGGGACTGCTTTGCTCCAGCAGGGCCTGGAGAGTTCTCCATTATAGAAATTGCTATGAAATCATTGTATCAGAGGGGACTTGAGGAACATGTAAGACAATTTGTACAAAGATTGATGCTGAAAAATCACATTGCTGAAGGAATTCCATGTGGAGGAGAGTGAAAATCTTTATTCCAGTCAATATCAGAGACGGGTAGATGGTTATAGCAATCATCTACAGGAAACAGACAAAGGAGAGAATACCAGCTATTATGACACAGGGTCTCCTAACTGTATCCTCACAAAAAGACATTTCTATTAATTACATTTGGCAGATGATTTTAAAAGACATTTCTTTGGTTCTATGTGTTTAGTTATGTGTATAGTTCAGGGATGTTCCTTTTAGGCCATTGTTTAAGGAAACCTTCCCACTTCTGCCCATTCACAACTATTGCTTTTTTCCTTCTTTTAAAGGTGGAGTGCCATCCGTACTTAACACAGTCTCAGCTGCTCTTTCACTGTCAGAGTCAAGGGCTGGTCCTTACAGCCTATAGTCCATTGGGTTCTCCTGACAGACCCTGGGCTTCTCCCGGTGAACCATTGCTGCTGGATGACCCAAGACTAGTGGCTATGGCTGACCGCTACAAGAAGACACCAGCTCAACTTATCATTAGGTGTGTGTGGGGAGGGGGGTTGTTCCTGGAGGTCTGGGTTTGGGAATGTAAATATTATGAGTTAAAACTGATGAATAACTGTTTTGGTGGAACCGGTTCATTTAACAGTTTTTTTTTTGTTGTTAAACTTAATCATCTTTTTAAAGAAGAAAACAACAGTGTCATTAATTAACTATGCCAAGATCATTTTTTATTCTAGGGCATCGTACATTTTAGCCAGGCTTGTTTAAAAGATGGTAATATCACACATCTCTGCTAACAAAACAGCCTGGCCAGCAAAAGCATGTGTTTGGCCAGCATAGAGGCTGAGTTTTGGTTATTAGCTGGTTTACAACCATAAACCAATATGACCAAGCCTGACTATATAACCAGCATATCCAAGCAGATTGTCCAGTATAACCAGCATGTCCAAGCAGATTGTCCAGTATAACCAGTATGTCCACGTAGGTTGATCAGCATGACCAACAAGACCAAGCTGGTTGACCGGTATGACCACCAAGTACAAACATGACCAAAAGCATATGGTTTTCAGCAGGGAACTAACTGTCAATGTTGATGGCAGTGCTGTCTTGGGAATTGTTAGTTAGTTGCATTTATAGTATATAGCATCTTTCTAGATGCTTCGCAATCAAATACACAGCATCCAATCAACACACAACGGAAACAAGTGGCAGCCAATCACACACAGAGTACTACTGAAAACAACCCTGTACCTGGAGGACTGCATTGAACAGAATTTCCCTCATAATTCTATACACAATAATACCCCATGATGACAAAATGAGAAAAGTTTGACTTTTTTGCAAATAAAAATAAAACCCAAAAATATGATGTACATAAATATTCAGTCTTTGCCATGAGACTCAAAATTGAGCTCAGGTGCATCTTGTTTCCAATCCTTCAGTTGTTCCTACAGCTTGATTGGACGCGTGTAGTAAATTCAGTTGATTGGTAGACGTCTGTTTAGGTCCCATAGTAAGTTTAAGGTCCCATAGTAGACAGTGCATGTCAGAGCACAAACCAAGCCATGCAGTCTAAGGAATTGTCTGTTGACCTCCGAGACAGGATTGGAGAAGAGTTCAGACAAATTTCTGCTGCATTGAAGGTCCCAACAAGCAATGTGTCCTCCATCATCTGTAAATGGAAGAAGATTGGAACCACAAGGACTCTTCATAGAGCGGGTTGCTCAGCCAAACTGAGTGATCGTGGTAGAATGGCCTTAGTCAGGGCAGTGGTCACTCAACAGAGGTCCAACAGGCACTACTCACCACCCAGCCAATACCTACAGTGAAGCATGGTGGTGGCAGCATCATGCCAGTGGGTTTTTCTGCAGCAGGAACTGGGAGACTAGTCAGTGTTGAGGGAAAGATGACTGCAGCGATGTACAGAGACATCCTTGATGATAACCTGGAGCACTCTGGACCTCAGACTGGGAAGAACGTTTATCTTCCAACAGGACAACGACCCCGAGATAACAAACCAGTGGCTTCAGGACAAATCTGTGAATGTCAATGAGTGGCCCAGCCAGAGTCCAGACATGAACCTGATTGAAAATCTCTGGATATAATTAAACATGGCTATGCATCAACGCTCCCCATCCAATCAGAGCTTGAGAGGTTCTGCAAAGAAGAATGGGAGAACCTCCCCCAAAACAGGTGTGTCAAGCTTGTAGCATCATACTCAAAAATGTTTATATTTATTTTATTACTTTTCTCTCTTTGTGGGGTAGAGTGTGTGTAGAATTGTGAGGGAAATTAATGTAGTCCGTTTTGGAATAAGGCTGTAACGGAAAACCTGGATGCACTGTATGTTGTTGGAATGTGAGAGGAAACCGGACTCCCTGGAGGACAACATGGAAACTCCACCCAGATAAGTCCTTGAACTCAAGACCCCAGTGCTGGGAGGAGAACAAGCCAACCATCAAGCCCCTGCAAATGAAGAAGCTAATCCTGCTCTCAAACCTTTTTCAGTGATTTGTTTTTTTCTCATAATTCAGTGTAAAGCAAACAAACAAACAAACAAACATGAAAATCCTGCTGGAAAAAAATCACAAAGCAGGTGCGTCAAAGATTTGATCTGCCAGTGCACATCTGTGTCAAACAGTTTTGAACTAAAGGAACTAAAATATAAAGTATAAAAAAGAAAATGACAGTATATTCAATACATATACAATACATTTCAGTACAGTGACTGCTGCCTCATAATCATAATGGAATGTTATGTTGTGTAGATGGCATGTTCAGCGGGGACTTACTTGTATTCCTAAAAGTGTCACTCCGTCCAGGATCAAGGAGAACATTGAGGTAAGCACTGGAACCATGATTACCATAATAATCAGCACAATAATAGATGTTTACATAACTTACATGGCTTCTATAAGGTTGTTCCGACTTCAGACTTTCATTACTGTTTCGCTCAGTCATTCTGCCCCCTTGTGGTCACTGACAGTATTTCATTGCTGATGCTGCTCTATTCTCTTTGGACTGCTGTATCAGAAGGTTCTGCACTGTCATTTGAATGTATAGAAGATGAATTTGTAGATATGTATCACATAAATCAAAACCTATAACACTTGTTTTGTAGAACTATGTGTGCTGCTTTAATAATGTTACACATCACACCTTTACAAATGTTGTTTAAAGGGTCTGTAGTGAAGACGGTGGTCTATAATAGATAATACTGTAAATATCAAGAACCATGAATATTTCAATTCAAATATAATGAAAAACTTCTGGATTGTTCATGGAGCCCAAAAATCATTTATACAGCAGCTAAAAGTATTAGGAGTCAAAGATCCCGTTTTGTTTAGAGTGTAGTGTACTGATTACTAGTATCATCTAGGGAGGGGGCAGGCGCATGAGGCTCTTTTACTGCCCTGTTGCCACGGCACAGCAGAATTAAAAAGAAAATCAGCATGCTCTGCAGTACAACTGAGCTTTCGCACCTTTCGACAAAACAAGAGCCAATCAGCCCTGCCCTTCAACAAAAGAGCCAATCAGTTTTCTGGTTATTTGAGTTACCAACTCCTGGTCTAGTCATTAGGTCTATGAATGCCCCACTTTGCTAGCTAAGTACCATAAACAGTACCAGCATACATAGCTTTTATGGAAAACAGGGAAGGGATAAATTGGGATTATTGCTCATATAAGCAAATTTGACAGCTACTGTAAACATATTGTTCATGACATAAGACATGAGGACTTGTTAAGTCTGGATGAGTGAGGAAATGGCAGAGATCACACTTGAAGCCTCATCGTAACTTGTACCGTGCCGATTACCTCAATAAATTAGTCCTCAGTTCAGGCTCCATAACCTTCTGTGAGGAATGTGATCTCCTCAGTATTTTAAACACTTCATCAATCTTCTCTGTAGTTGTTGAGGTTTCTGTTGCTTCCTAGTTGCGAGAAACTTACACACAGTAAACTACGGCCAGTGTTCCTCAAACCTAGTCCTGGAGGCACCCCTGCACTAAACATTTAAGTGCTTTCCCTGTTCCCAACACAGCTGATTCAACTAATCAGCTCATTAACAATCCCTTTCAGAGATGCAGGGGTTGTGTTCAAGCAGGGAAGCTACTAAAATGTGTAGGACAGGGGTGCCTCCAGGACCAGTATAGAGAAACACTGGTCAAGGGTAAGAGCAGGAGTCCATTTGTAGTGGAATATGTCTTCAAGTTAAACGTATTCACATTTGTTCTCATTCCTTCCATTCAGGTGTTTGATTTCACGCTATCTGATGAAGACATGAAGCAAGTTGAGGTCTTTAACAGGAACAAGAGGCTCATCATTCCAACTATAGAGGTGAGTTTTGTGCCATATTTAGCCTTAAAGCTGAACATACTGGGCACAAAATGTATCAGCAATGATGTTCTCTCTGCAGAAGCATGGACAGAAGGTCTGGAGAGATGCCAGCCATCCTCATTTTCCTTTTCATGATGCGTACTGATTCCAGCCAATCAGGGATGCAGTCTTGAAACGCTGGTGTGTAACAGCGCACACTAGAACAGCAGGACTCCATTTCAAAGGATTTTCTGATGGCTTTTATCTAATTTAAGCCCTGGTCAGAAAAAACAAACTCCTATGGACACTGCACTGTTTAAAGGCTGGCACACATTGAAACATGTCCATGGATCAAGTACTGATGGATCAGGAAACCAACAGCATAATGAAATGATCACTGTGGTCTAAGCTGATTTACTTTTTAAATCTGCATAGTTTAAAATTAAATCAATTTGAGTAATCTGTTAAATAGAGCCCCTGAAATGATATGAAAACAAATAAATAAAATACCTGTGGTTTTCTATGCTGGTTAAAAAACTGCCTGTAAAAATGACCCCGACACCTTTTGTCTCCCTCAAGTTAAATATACCAGAATAATTATTCTGTGATTTATAAGAAACTTTACCCATTTTGCTCTATGGGTAGCTATTCACTATTATCCCCCCAAGCCCAAGCCCGATCAGGGGAGCTGGAACTTGTCTACCCAAGTGTGTAAATAGACACGGACTGCTACGTACAGGGGTTGGACAATGAAACTGAAACACCTGTTTTAGACCACAATAGTTTATTAGTATGGTGAACTAGGGCCTCGCTTTGCGGCCAATACAGCGTCGATCCTTCTTGGGAATGACATTTTTTGGATGCGATCAAGGTTAGCACCCAAACATCCCTTTCAGAGAGCTTCCTCTTGTGTCCAATGTGCAATTAATGAAGATTGGCCACCAGGCTGGTCCAATTTAGCCATGAAACCTCCCACACTAAAATGACAGGTGTTTCAGTTTCATTGTCCAACCCCTGTAGCTCTTCATTTTGAATTCCGTCTCAGAGACCACAACACTGTTTCAGTGCCCGCCGAAAGGCCACAGCGCATTCTGAAACCCATAATAGCTTAAACCCAGTTTTGAATATTGATCAAATAGCCGAATCATTTACATTTAAGTGCTGTCGTGTTAAGTCACATGACTTGTGCAAGGAAATTGACACTGGGCTTGGGGAGAGAACGGTAAATAGTGTAATTGCAATCCTAGTTCATCTCCAAAAAAAAAAAAAAATCCATGAAAACATTCATACCTTAACTAAAATGGACAGCAGTATGGCTTTTAACCCATGAAAATCAGAAATCTTGTTTCTAAATTCATTAGATGATGACATTTGGGCACTGTGGACAGATGCACAGTCCTGATGGAAAAGGAAATTGGCATCTCTATGAAGCAGGTGGAAGCATGACATGCTCCAAAATCTCCTGGTAGATGCTGCATCAACTTTGGACTTGATAAAATATGATGGAGCAATTTCTCTTTCTCCATAGCTCAGGTAAGACACTTCTGATGTCTCTGCTTCAGGAGGATCTTGATATTAGTAATACACCTCTGTAATGAACTTTTGACAGTCCTCTCAAGACTGGTCATATCTTCAGTTTACTTTCCAATAATATGCTTTGATACGGCACTTGACGAACAGCTATCAGGTGACCTTCTGTGGCTTACTCTCTTTGCAGAGGGTGCTGTCGATTATCTTCTGTCAACTGTGCAGTCTTCCCCGTGATTGTGGTTGCGTGTGCTGAAATAGATAGTGTATCTATACTTGGAACAATTTACTCAAATGAAAAAATGAAATATGCTAATGATTTGAGACACTAGCTTTCTGGTTTTCGTGAAATATAAGCCATACTTTTGTTACATTTAATGAATAAATAAGCTTACACATTTGAATTCGTTTATGATTAACGCAGTAGTACAAGACAGAGAGGTCAATGCTCAAGTTCTCTCTTATGTTCATTACATTCATCACTTTAATGACCTCAAAGTAATTAATTCTCTAATTATCTTGATATTTTCTTTGGCTCGTTATCCCAAGAATTCACATGCAAGCATTTTGCAGGCAGTTTTTTAATATTTATATAATTTTATTTAATATGGAATATGGTAAATAAGTCTGCAGATAAGGGAACCTATTCAATAAAAAAAATCTGTACTGCTGCTTTTCGATGCCTGTGAGAATCTATATAAATAAAATTCTAGTATAGACAATTAGAAGTTGGGCCCATTTTTGAACTTTATTTTAACATTTTTTTCAAACCTGTAATACATTTTATGCTACATTCATAAAAAATGAAGTCATTAGCAATTCTTTTTTTTTCCTTTTCTTTTTTTTATTCTTTCAACAGGCTAGCATTAAATCCCGTCACTAAAGCTGCTTGTAGAGGTTGTGAAAAGTTAAGAATGAAGCCACTCTACCGTGTATTTGACTTAAATGCACCCCCACCCACATTACGTTAAGATCAAGGTTCTGCAAATAATCATCCTTTCACAAACCGGAGCAAAATACAAGCAGCTACATGCTTTTCTCCAACAACGGGGGGAGGAGGAGAGGAGGGAAAAGAGGATAATAATAATATAATAATAATAATAATAATAATAGAAAAAAAAGAAAAACAAAAACATCAAAGAAGCACAGAGTCCTAAAAATGTGGAATTAATCAGTTGGTATCTGTTTTGTACATGGTGGCCTGTGTTGGATAGATCAGCCATGTGGTCACATTTATCCATAGAGGTCATCATCGTTGTCCTCATTGAAGACGTTCCCTCCGCTGCCACCAGCAGAGCCCTGGCTTGGTCCACTTCCTCCCTGGTTACTGGAGGGAAATCTAGAACCGGTGGTTTTGCATTTAGAAAGCATCCAAAGAAAACACAGCAAAAATGCAATTTTCTTCATATTTGAGCTGAATTCTTTAACAGTATCGGTATGTTTGGTTAAACTCTTTACCTGAAGCTGCCGAAGCCTCTGCTTTGTTGCAGGGTCTGTGCAAACATTTCATATTTGCGGATGTCATTGTCACTGACAGAACGGCGGGCAAAGCGCATGGCTTCTTCAAAGTGGTCCTTCCTGATCTCAGGCACAGGGTCATCTTCCTCCACCTCCTGAAAACAGACGAAAGCCACACTGATTACATCACACATGATCTGTGCTCATTTAGTGTTTCCTGTTGTGCTCCCTTACACACACAGCATCCATAGTCCAGTGGTATCCATAGTAAGTGGAGGTGGCAGGTGACCAGCATATGGAGTCTATTTATGGGCACTTGATGCATTTTTCTGTACAACCTTATATTGTTAAATACATTAAATCAGGAACTAAAGAAACCCACTAATCAAAGTTCTCTCAGCCCATAAACAAACATTTGGTCTTAATTATTCATCTCTTCACCACTGTAGCAATGCACGTGCCTGCAAGCAAAAGGCCACATGGCTGAAACATCATAAATGCATTATAGAAAAATAAATTAAATGTATAATAATTTATTATTACCAATAAAAATATATAAAATATAGCCCAAGCCTACTGATGAAAGCTAAACAAATCCACCCACCATTGCTGAAGGGTTGGTCTGCCTCTCACGTTCCCTCCTGATCTCGTTTTCAATGGATTCACGAATGGCCAGCTTACAGGCCCTCTGGCAAATCTCTGTCAAGTCAGCACCAGAGAAGCCATTGGTCATCTTGGCCAGGAAGTCCAGGTCCACATCCTTGAGTGACAAAATGCAGAAGAGGAAAAGAATGGGAAAGAAAGAAAGACACCAGAACTTAAGTGGTAATCTGAGGGATCAAGCACTTATCGGCACAGAGTCTGTAAGTATTTTGAGCCACCGAAGCCTAAAAAGACCTCAAAAAGTTTGGGTCTTAATTGCGTTCAGGGAAGTATAAAGCAAACAACATTCACCGTTAAATTCAGATGAACATTGGCGGTCTCTTAAAGATGACCTGCAGGGCGGAAATCAATGTGTATGTGTCATGCACCCCTCGGTCTCTCCGGACTCCAATTCCCAGAATCCTTCAGTTTGTCACCTGACGAAACATGTGACTCACACTTCCGATCACTGGGGTTCTGATTGTAGTCACCTGGTCCTGAGTGTGTTTAAACCAGCCTTTCAGCCTGTTCAGTGTCTGGCTTTTCCTCATAACCCTTAACGCGATACCAGTGTTTACCGTCATCAGTCTGTCCGTGTTTATCGTCATCAGTCTGTCCGTGTTTGGCCCGTTTCCGTTTCCTGCTGGTATTTTGGCCCATTCCTCTAGAGCAGTGATGTTTTGAGGCTGTTGCTGGGCAACAGGTACTTTCAAATCCCTCCACAAATTTTCTAGGGGTTGAGGTCTGGAGACTGGATAGACACTCCAGGACCTTGAAATGCTTTTTTACGGAGCCACTGCTTCATTGCCCGAGCAGTGGTTTAGGATCATTGTCATGCAGGAAGACCGAGCCACGTTCCATCTTCAATGCTCTCACTGATGGAAAGAGGTTCACGGATCAGTCGTGCTGTCCCCTTTGCAGAAAAACAGCCCCAAAGCATGATGTTTCCATGCCCATGCTTCATAGAAGGTATATCTTGGGATAAAACAAAGCATGCTTCCTCCAAACGAAACAAGTTGTTTTTTTAACCAAAAAAAACTTTGGTATCATCTGACCACATGATATTCTCCCAATCCGCTTCTGGATCATCCATATGCTCTCTGGCCTGTCAGACGGGCCCAGACATGTGCTGGCTTAAGCAGGGGGACACTGCAGGATTTGAGTCTCTGAGTCTAGTGTTACTGATGGTAGCCTTTGTTACTTTGGTCCCAGCTCTCATTCATAAGGTCCCTCCATGTAGTTCTGGGATTTTTGCTCACCGTGTGGTTTGGAGACTGTGGCTCTAAAAGACAGGAGGCTGAGCTGGAGGTGGCAGAGATGAAGATGTTCAGATTTTTGTTGTGAGTGCGAAGGATCGGCAAGATTAGAAATGAGGAGGGACAGTGAAAGTGGAGCATTTTGGCGATAAAGCCAGAGAGGCCAGGTTAAGTTTAATTGGACATGTGTTGAGAAGGAATAGTGGATATGTTGCGCAAAGAATGTTGGAGATGGAGCTGCCGGGCAGAAGGAGAAGAGGAAGACCTCAGAGAAGGTTTATGGATGTATGGATGTCATCTTTCTAAGTAGGAGAACTTGCACAATCAGTGGTTGCCCCACTGTATTTTAAAAGTTGATCAAAGTGGATGTCAGAAATACAGAACTTATGGTTTGTTGACATTTTGTGTTTGAATCTCAAAATAAACTCCTTAGATAAACGTGCCACAATGAGGTACAATACACTTATCACAAGAGTCAAAACCAGTGACTAGTTTAAAAAAAAAAAAAAGAAGCCATTTTTAAACAAATAAAAATATGAAAAAGTATCTAACATACATACATTTTTCTGGAACACTAAAAGATATAAAACAAGCACTTAAGTCAAATGTCAATCTAAATATACACCTGATTCTTCCAGTTGCCAAGTTAAGAAAATGTACAGGCTAGTAGCCAAGCCCTACACAAACATACCATTCAAGTTTTATCCTAATTGGTCAATGCCTGTCAAATGGATGCCGAATATCTGACGGCATCCTGAAAAATTGATACATCAAGTTATAGTCGGAAAGTCACCTATGAATTGCCTAACAAATAATCTGCATTCCAAATTTCAGCCAGGTGTTCAGCCAGTGAGGAAAAAAAAAAATATTGCACACCAAGGTTTTAGAGCTGTTACAACAGGAAAACAAGTTAAACAAGCAGGGCAGTGGCGCTCCAAGACCAATACTGAGAACCACGACTCCAATAGCTTATAGCTTAGCAGGGGGAAACAAAACAAAACCCCCCCCCCCCAAAAAAAAAAAAAACCCCAATGAAATTTCATGCAGCAAATGAAGAATAATTTACCTTGGAGATAGGAGACTTCCTGAGGTTGGCCTTGAGAATAGCCATGCGAGACTTCTCATCAGGCAGTGGAATATAGATAAGCTGGTCCAAACGGCCAGGCCTAAGGATGGCAGGGTCAATGATGTCTGGTCTGTTTGTGGCTCCGATGATGAAGACATTCTTCTTGCTGGACATGCCGTCCATCTCTGTCAAAATCTGGTTGATAACACGATCTGCAGCTCCACCACCATCTCCCACACTTCCACCACGGGCCTTTGCAATGGAGTCCAACTCATCAAAGAAGAGAACACAGGGAGCAGCTTGACGAGCCTGTAAAACAAAATAATCCACAATGTCCATTTCACCATTTCATATAGTACACAAGATCCTTTATTTCCAAAAGTGACATTCACAAACAATCTAGTATGTGGAGTAGTTGATGGTCTAAATGGTTCTGGGAGGAGGGATTACTATTGAATAAACAATTTAAAATCATGTGAAACAATAATTTCAAAGTTGCACATGCAAGTTCCTCTTACCTTATCAAAGATCTCACGGACATTGGCCTCAGACTCTCCAAACCACATAGTCAGAAGTTCAGGGCCTTTGATGGAAATGAAGTTGGCCTGGCACTCATTGGCAATAGCCTTAGCCAAGAGAGTTTTACCACAACCAGGTGGTCCATAGAACAACACACCCTTGGATGGAGTCATACCAAACTTAAGGAATTTATCTGGGTGTTCCACTGGATACTACACAAAAGAGAGAAGATGGGGCTATAAGACAAACAAAAATACCAAGAAATATTAGAAATTTAACCAATTAATTGGATTAGCTGCTTACCTGCACCAGCTCCTGAAGTTCTCTCTTGACATCATCCAGACCGCCAATGTCCTCCCAGGTGATATTGGGCACCTCAACCACAGTCTCACGAAGAGCAGATGGGTTGCTCTGGCTCAGAGCCCACTAAACCAACACGAGGGAAATGCTTTGAGATAAAACCACTATAATCCACATTCCTTATCAAGTTCTTGTAGCACTTGCTTTTTCATAGAATTGAATAGTATATATTTAGTAGTAAAAATTAATATTCATACCCTGAAATCATCCATGGTGACAGCCAGAGAATTCATGACCTCTGCATCGATTGTCTCATCCTCCAAATCAATGAGGTCCATCTTCTTGCGGATGGCCTGCAGTGCAGCTTCTGAGCACAGGGCTGCGAGATCAGCACCCACGTGGCCATGGGTCTCATTAGCAACCTGAATACAAAAATTAGTGATCAATGAACCCATCAAAAGCTAGGAATAGTGCATTTTCAGATGTTGGTTTGTCTCTCTCTGATATTGTGGAGAAAAATGTGTTGTTTTGTTAGTACTGGCTGATATGCTTCCCCCACTCATCTTTGACATCCTGAGTCTTAGACCACTTTCTTGTAAACAGCAGGGGGTAAATTTTTTTTAATGTAGCTAAATTTAGGTGGATTGAAGCTGTATAAAATCTCTTCAAGGTACTAAAGAAATAATCCATAAGGGGGATTTTGATTTTTAGAGCATTCTCTAGTGAAAATATGTAACTGCACCATGCACGGGCAAAACTACTTTCAGGACATGCATCACTGTGCTGTCTTTAAGAGCAAATGAATCCAGTGATCACAAGTTTACATTGTCCGAGTCAGTGAAGTATTGAGAGTGAAGTATAAGTGATGAAAGATAAACCCATGAAACTTTTAATGCAGGTTAATGTAAATAAATTGCCATATGAAACTTGTGATGAAACTAAATGTCCATCAAACAACTAAAAAATATGAAAGGGGTGGGGCTTTCACTGAGGTGCAGCAAAATGGAAGTTAACATCATTCAATAAGAGCTAAAATCTGATCAGCATGAATCCAGTACCTTTATACAAAACGTCCACTCGGTCAGATATCAGTTTAGGTGTTTGTATAGGTTCTGTTTACAAGACTGTCTGTTTAAAAACATTGCTGTCAGTATTTCAGAGGCAGTGTGTTTATCCAGGTTTTGCATTCCTGACTTCTCCATGTTTACAGTAGCTCTTGTTTTGCCGTTCTGTTCGTATCTGTGCCAATACAAGAGGAAGAATTGCTCTGGAAGCCAGAAGGTCATCTTTCAGAGGCAGTGCTTATGTTGACAAGTACATAAAGATGTGTGACCTGGCCAGAAAAACTGCAATAACCTACCAGATCACTCTTTAGATTTAATATTAGACACTGCAGGAATGGTCGTCCGAGCATATTGATACTTTTAGGTTATTAGTGTATTAGATTATTTTGTTCCATCCCTACTCAAGAATACTACTGCTGTCTTAATGGCCATCACTTCAAGTAACACTTTGTCTATGGTTTGATTAACAAATTTGATTAAAGGCATTTTTTAATACATCACAAGCCATGTGAAGGAACATGCCATCTTGCCCTGTGCAAACTTCTGAACCTGTTTATCAAGCTGGCTTCTCACAAATTCAACAGGATTAACACAAGTGTGTTAGCAGTGAAAACATAAAACATAAAACCATAAAACCAAGCATACCTGCTCTAGGTCCACATCGTCAGCCAACTTCATGTTCTTGGTGTGGATCTGCAGGATCTCCAGTCTTCCTGTGGCATCAGGAATGCCAATGTCCACCTCTCTGTCAAAGCGTCCTGTAAGAGGCAATAAAATGCAGCGTGACTGTCCGGAGCACAAAACCAGCTTCAAGATGTACAGGAAACACAGGACACGATGCCAATCAGCACGATTGGCGTAAAACCATTCGTACCATTTGTAATATTACATAGCCTGAAATTGCTGAACATGTGTAATGGCTAGGGTGTGCAGAAACATTGGAAAGGGGAAATTCTAGCAACTTGTGTGGTCAAAGTTAGACAAATCACCTCCATAGGCCAAAATGGGAACCTACTAAAACCATTAGTCCAAACCTGTTAATCATTTCCATCATAAAAGCAGTAGTCTACCACAATAAAATTCTAACATGACTTATTACTCACCTGAAGATGAAGCTGATTAACTTAACCTTACAAAAGAATCACCTGACCATGTTTCAAATCTGAAGTGTCCTTTAGTTCAACAGTTGGAGGTGCTGTGCTCATACTGCTATCAGCAACAACAATTAGATCACATTCTAGATTCACATTGTGCTGATTTGCTTAGTTAAAACACTACAAAAAAAATGTAAAATGGATAGATCTTAAGCCAATGAGGTTTAAATTTTGGTTTGAATGGTTAATGTCCCACTTTGCTACAATAATCTACTTTCAAACAGGAATGCAAGGAGTCAACATGCAGGTACAGCTATTATAACATCTCCCATCCATCAACACTCAACAATTTTCCTAATCTTGCCAGGCAACCAATGAGGCTTACGACTGAGTACACATTCTACTTGCCTCAGGACTTCTGTGAGAAAATTAAGTGAGACTAAGATTTGTTATACATGTTTAAACAATCAAGAAAACCTCTAGAACAAGTTAAATCCCCTCTATTAAACTATCAAACCACACAAAATGTAACATTAAGACTAACACAGCAAACTCACCAAATCGCCTTAGAGCTGGGTCGATGCTGTTGGGTCTGTTGGTGGCTGCCATGACGATAACATGGGCCCTCTGCTTCAGGCCATCCATCAGGGTGAGCAGCTGAGACACGATGCGCCGCTCTACCTCACCATGAGTCTGAGGAGGTAGAAAGATCAGCTTACTGCACCACAGAGATTCATTACAGTAGAAATGAAAGACAATATTTTCAATGACCCAACAACCAAAACAAGGACATTTAAACACTAGTAATGGCAATGCCAAATTAGAACAGTAGAGTAACCAACAAATTTCACCTTCTCTCTCTTGGGTGCAATAGCATCCAGTTCATCAATAAAGATGATGGCAGGTGCATTCTTCTCAGCTTCTTCAAAGGCTTTACGCAGGTTGCTCTCAGACTCTCCAGCCAGTTTACTCATGATTTCAGGACCTGTGGAATTGAGAATGTGTATAAGTAAAAACAGTATTTCCACACCTGCAACTTCAAAGGCATCGAGATTCATAAAGGAAACTAATTTGCTGCTTATTTTACAGTTTGTTTCTGCCTCACCATTGATGAGGAAAAAGAAGGCTCCAGTTTCATTTGCAACAGCACGAGCAATGAGAGTTTTTCCAGTTCCGGGGGGCCCATACAGCAGAATGCCACGGGGAGGCTGAACAAGAACACAAACCATTAGCACCTCTTATCAAGTCTGTAAGTTCATGCTTAGTGTCTTACAATGCTTAATTCTTACCTTCACACCTATTGCCTTAAAGAGTGCTGGGTGCCTAAGAGGAAGCTCCACCATCTCTTTGATCTGGGCAAGTTGCTTCCTGACACCTCCAATGTCATCATAACCCACCTCATTAAGAGATTCTTCTTCATCCTATTAATAGGAATAACACTTGATTCTGGCAGCACAAACAGCTTTGTTGCAGAGGCAGATTTTAGAATATATGATAGTATGGGAAGGCTGCAATCTTTTAAGCAATCCTTAAGCATTTTATTGCTAGAAACATCTTGACCAATCTTCAGTGATTCTGTGGAAGCCTGGATGAAAAAAATCACTCAATCCAAATAACATCAGTTAGATCATTAGGGAAAAAACACCCTACAAGACAGGCCAAACTTTAACCAGCAAACCAAATGTTATAAAAAAGTGGAAGGTAATCCAAATCAAATCAAAAGGATATGGGGGACTAACAGCACACTGACAGGTGGTCTGTGGGTGGTAGAATATACCCATTAGCATGGTGTGGCGAGTGGCAGTAATCAGGATCTTGAAAATATGATTAAAAACTACCAAGCCAAAGGGAACATCTAAAATGTGTGGCAGTTTTAAATAATCTGGTATGCAATCCTAAATTAATTGGATATTCATTCAAAAGGTTTACATTTCGACAGGAGTGCCATGTAATTTAATACCAGTACAAGAGACACCCAAGACCATCTGTGATATCAAATTTAAGGCTGAATGTTGTAGCACACACACACCTTAAAAAAATAAGGATATAAGCCAACCACTTGACCTCCCTGTAGAATTACTCAAGCACATGGTTATGGTGACCAGAGTGAAATGTTGCATAACCACAGAATACCTGAGCTGTTACTGTGCACACAAGTAAATTTCTTACAGATAAATTCAACGCAATATTGTGCACAAACCTCACGCTTAATAGGTTCTCCTTCACAGTGAATGACAGTGTCTGGAGCCACTATACAGTAAGGACTTGGGTCAGTCTCCACCACTTTGAACTCCACAGCACGCATGCCTCCTCTGACCAGGAAAATATCACCTATAGGGGGAAAGGTCAGCATCGTCATACAATTTCAAGAAACATTCAATTGTCATTGTTATTCAATTAGTAACAACAGAAGGAGTCACCAATCCTATTCCTGAAGAGCTACCTTCCTGCAGGTTTCATCGCCAAGCCAAATCTAAACACACCACATTCAGCCAATCAAGAACTTCTGTAATTAGTTGGATGAGGTGGGTGATTAGAGTTGAATCTGCAGGAAGGTAGCTCTCCATGAACAGGGTGACTCCAGAACTAGAGTCTTACAACTGGGCTCTAGCAAAAACGAAGGAAGTGGTTCTCAAGCCTGCTCATGGGCTTCCAGTGCCCTGCTTGTTTTAATGTCAAGGGCTCATCAGCTAGTTCATTAATTGGATCAGGTGCACTGAAAAGCTGGGGCATTGGTACTCCAGGACCAGGTTTGAGAACAATTACATTAATGAAGTGTGTTTTTAAAATCAGTTTTGAACACCATGCAAAGGTTTACCTTTGCGAATTGGTCTATAGGCCTCAAGGAAATATGGCTTGAGGTACACCTCAAATAAGTTGCCAGTGATCCCTTCCACTGTGTCATCAATTGGCAGAACATGGATACGTTTTCCATATTTCACATCTGGGCATGGCTGAATGCTACAAAGCAAAACATACAAGATTTTTTGCACACAGTAAGTTAATTTATCTGATCTGCATGTGTTCTAGAGCTGAGAGGTGAAATAATAATCCAGTCTATTTATTTAACATTTATTTTTCTGACAAGAGGTTGTTGGCATTACATTTAAAATTACCATTAAACACTACAAACGTAATACAGAAAGTAATGAAAAATTTTCTCCAGTTTCACAGACTACATTAAAACCACTAATTACATTAAACAGGACAAAATCTCTGTGGTCAATGTATCAGCAATACTGACATCCACAATATTTAGAAATACACACTGATGTCATTTAACTCAATAATAAAAGTCACATTGCCCAGCTGTAATTCAACCATGAGAATTTGAATATTTTTTTTTTTATTTACATAGACCATCAAAACAATCATAGCCAACAGGTTACCTGATGACATCTCCAAGGCGCACCCGAAGGTTGTTGCGGACCACCCTGTTCATTCGCACCTTCTCATCAGAGCAGGTGTCATCAGACAGTACGATGCAGACAGTTTCCCTCCTCTTCTTGCCTTTTAGCAGCACGGTGTCCCCCCTGAAAAGCTGAAGCTCGTCCATCTTGGCCTGCGAACGTTAATACAGAACATAAGACCAAACCAGGCCAAGTAAATCAAAGAACATTAAAATACACTCCTTGCCCTCAAGGTTCACTTAATCAAGGGCATACCTGAGAAAGAGAGACCACACTGTTGTCTTCATTGATGGATTCATCAACAAGCAACCTGTTGGGTCTGTTCTTTTGCTTCAGAATGGCAGTAGAAAGATCATCATTTTTGGATCTGTGTGGAAAATAAAATGCAGTGTCCCAATAAATAATTCAGCCTGCACTGCATTTACTCTTACAACCAGATTTCCAAACTTTGTGGGCAATTACATGTCCATTTTCTAGGCTTCATAACTCAAGATCAGAGTAACCTACAGACAGGCTACACAATAAACTAGAAGTCTAATCCTATCCAGCATGACAAACCATGGGTGAGTAATCAAACTCTGAACAAAAACCACTAATATCATTTCACAGAATTAAATCCCAGTTTAAATGCCAAAGCAGCCTTCCAGTGCATGTTTACAGCCATCGACTCATATGCTTGACCTCCAGTTTGCTTGACGCAAACTGATCAGAGTGGTGGGGTTAACGAGGTCACCAACCCAGATATTGATTACAGAAGAAAATGAGAAGAAAGGGAGTTTGCTCTTTCGTGGCTCACAGTATTCAAACTTAAGTACAAATACTGATACAAACTAAAGAACGTTCGGCTTGTTTTCACATTTTATTTTGATTAGTTGCTTATAAAAACTTATTTTTGTAAACATCCTCGCCAATCTAATATCATCAAAATGACTGAACATGCCGCTCAATGACACTCTGAATGACAGCTTCAGCAGGATTTCTGAAAGGCAGTGTTAAGTCGTAGTAAAATCTTTATTTCCTGAAAACATCACTCGTGTGTCTGTCTGCTAAAGACTAATTTAATGGTTTGTAAAAGCACGTTGAACGCTGCAGAAGAGGCCTGGAGCTGGACGGGTTTGAGGAAACAGGTTTCTGGAGAAGTCGAAAGTGAAGGTAAGCTCGTCGTTCTGCAGAAATCCAGAAATAAAGCCCAGCTGTGGTGGCAGCAGTGACTCTAGAGCTTTCTACAGATGTCCACGATGACAGGCAGGCCTCGCTCGGCCCCGACTGAGAGCAGTAAACAGGGGCCTTCTCCGAGCTGAGCCCCACACAAACCCCCATGAAGACACCGGTCGGGTTCACGGGCTTCTGGAGGCCAACATCTGCATTAGCGAGCTCCACACTGTCAACAGGACCCGCAGGAGAGCCGAGATCAGCCCACAGCGCCGAGAACCTGCTCTGCTACGCAGCTAACGCTTCACCACCGACCTGCGGCCTGGACTCCCACCAGCCCGACACCGCCGACCGGCTACAGCTTCCCAGTTACAAACCAGTGAAGCACACAGCTGCCAGACGCCCGAATGACACAGCAAACGCGACTAGCGGTGGGAGTCCGGGCGCGGAGAAAGAGAGTCCAGGCCGGGACGGAGTTCAGCCCGAGCCGCCGGCTGCTCAACCCAAATCCCGGGCTGGATTCCGGCTCCCGGGCCTGGACTTCCCACCGCTGTAGCCCCGCAACCGAGCCGGGCTTTGTACAATCCAACCCGTCAGTCCACTGGAACTAACCCAGCTCGACCTGAAGACATTAATCCGACAGTAACACGCCACAGCAAGCCGGAATCGCCCTTCTCACACGACAGAAGACGAGCGCCTAGCTCGCGTGGTTAGCCACCAACAGTGCGTTAGCCGCGGGGCTGTCCGCTCGAGACCGCCAGTAAAGCCAGTAACACCAGTAAACACACTTAAAATCAGCCGCACCGAGTCGAACTGGTCAAGGGGCTGTCCAGGGCCCGCGGAACCGCTGTTTACAGCGCGAGGAGACGGTCAGACAATGACTCCGCGGTTCTAAACAGGCTCGAAGCCGGTAGGCCGAAGCCAGAGAATGACTCAGTACGGGCTGCTATCTAGAACCAACCGCCCGAGCGAGCGAGCGAGCTAGCGACTCAGCCGACCAACGCTTCGGTCCCTGAGTCAACACCGACACCCAGACTTTACAAACAGCACCATCTGCCCGTCCTAAACACAATTGTTCTGTTCCCCAACTGTTCCCCAAAGCGGGCTAACTGCCTCAGTAACCCCAAACGGACATAAACAGCTCCAACCGTCCACAGGCTGCGCTACTTACTCTCCACCCGAAGCCATGTTGCTCCCCCCGTGAAGCGATATAAATAGTGTGTGTTAGAGTAGGTTTTGTATATATCTCTCTGCGGACTCGGTCCAACCTGCCCTCAGCGCTTCTCCTCCGCACTGAGTTTCAAAACGGCAGCTCAGCTCACTAACATCTTCTGCGCACACCCGCTGAGCCCGCCCACCGACCGCCCAGCCAATCACAGGCGGCAACGGAGGCCTTCGTGTTAGACTGCGACCAATCCGAGGCCACGCAGCCCTTCATTTGGCCATGTCAGAGGCCTTGATGAAGAAGCCAGGCTTGGGTAAGTCCCTGTTCAAAGCTCAAGATGATCAAGTTCAGGGTTTATGATGGTACAGTGTCTATTCACAAAAGATCCAAACCCAGAAGCCAAAGAGCTCAGCATGATGTAAGCAAAATGTTCCTTCAACTGAGTCAACAATGGAGGCCAAACTGCAATCCAGGTAGCAGGTGTACAAGGAATTGTTCTTGGTGCAGGTATTGACATAAAAAATAAATTAAAATATGATAGATAAGACACGTGATATATAAACCCAAAATCTAAAAAGAGATGTAAAATCAAATGGCAATAAATGATGTGCAGTGCAGGTGGTGCCACTAAGCAGCAGATAGAAGTTAAATGATTCAAAAAGATGTAAAATGTAAAATGCATTTGTGTTCTGACTACAATAAAGTGGTTCTAATGGAGGGTAGTGATGTAGTACAGGGTTTCTCAACCTGTGGGACAGGGAACACCAGTGGGCCATGAAGTACTCTTGAGTGGTCCACAGGTCCATCCTCAGGGGAGGCAGTAGTTCAGAGTTGGGCCTGTAATACCACTTTAAATAATGAAATAATTTAAGTAAAACTTTAAACATTGTTTTAGCATTAAAAGAAAAGCATAGTAACATGTTAATTAATATATTCATAACAAATGATAGTATAAGTAGACTGTTAACATGTGGTCTGACATACAGATAGCTTTGTCAGATTTAAAGACGTTGACATTTTGCAACTAGACATTCAAGGATTTGAGGAGATTTTATGAGTAAAAAGAAAGAAAGTCTTACAGCTTACCCCCCCTAAAATTAGATGGTAATCTCTCAGTTCAATAAACACATGGCAATGATATGGCACAATAATGTATTTGTGTGTGTGTATGTGTGTGTGTGAGACAGAGAGAGAGAGAAAGAAAGAGAAAGGAAGAGAGAGAGGGAAGTGTAGTGTGAGGATGGCAGATCTTGCGCACAGTGGCAGTGACCGACATAAGCAAGTTTCAAAGCAGCCTGGTACAACAACCACCACCATCCACCAATATCCACCAATAACCACCAAATATACAATATATGATTTTTGTTAATCTGTTTGTATGAAACTTGAGAAAATAATCTGTAAGAATTCTGTTGGAAAGAAATCATACACAAATAAGACACAGCTGATGTATAAGAAATTTAATATGAAACTGGAAAAAGGAATAAGTAACATTTTAGAGAGATTCCAGGGGAAACGTCACATATCACAGCAGCATAATGAAAACAAGAAAGAACAGAAAGAACACAGTACTCAAGCTTTATTAAGAAACAATACATAGGAGATATATTAATTACTTCAACTAAGAACTAAAATTGAAATAGTAAGTAAAAACTGTATAAATAAAATATCAAATGATATTAAAACACATACGTTTGCTTCTTAGTACCTGCAAAGCACCAAAAGCTGGAAACTAGTCAGCCCCTGTAACATAACCTCTGGCCCTAGACTGGCCTTAATGGTCCTGTGCAGAGAATATTCTCCCTACACCAACTCGCCAGGTATTCCATCTCCTGCCTGTAGCCGGACACTGTGTTGCATCCAACCACTGTTGTGTCGTCTGCAAACTTTGCAGATCGACAGCCTGGATGGATAGGTGAGCAGTCACATTCAGTCACATGGATTATGGTGTTAGTAGCGCATATTTACTGCCTATATTTGTGAGGTACATTTAGGACAGTTTATTTCATGAAGACATGATATTTTATAAGCTGTTGTTCAGGCCCTTCTCAAATTTGTAATGTCAGCACTTGAGTTAATGTAAAAAATACATTTTACATAAACAATTTGTTTTCTTATGGGCCGTCATGCTTTCTAGTTATACACAGTCAGGAATCCCTGGTGTAGTATTATGTGAAGTAGTTTAAAGCAGAGGGATAAGATATGGCTCTTTGTTTAGGAGGATGATGGCCTGGGGAAAGAAGCTGTGGAGGCTCTCACGCTTAGCAGAGAGTACAGAACTTCAAGGGTGGGGAGCTGACAGCTGGTGATTTTCTCTGCTCATTGCACTGTTTGCTGTAGCTTATATTTGAGGTAAAGAGACTCAGAGATGAACCAGATGGAGATGGAGGATGTGATGTTGGTCCAGTTCTACACTGCTATAATAGAGTCAGAGTGTTTGATGCAGCCCAGATTTCTTGAGCTGTCAAAGGAAATACAAGTGCTGCGGGGTCTTCTTCATAACTGCAGTGCTGTATCTGTGCCATCTGAGATCCTGGGGAATGGTGGTGCCCAGGAATTTATAGCACTCAGCTCTACTGATTATGCAGTGGTGTATTTCCATTGGATGCAATGGGGTGGGTTTCTTTTCTGAAATCAATGATTTGTAGGGAAAATAGCATAAATATACTAATTTCTATATGTATAGGTTATGATCTTTGAAAAATAATTTGGTTCTGTACCAAAAACATACCACATACATATGTGTTTGGATCTGTTTATTACTCACACTTTGAGGAGAACATTCAAACATGTTATAATTCTTGGTTTAACTGATCGTTGTGAATGAATTCTTCTATTTTCTGGTTCAGGCTGCTGTGGTCAAAATGTGTGTCATCCTCTTGCCATGTCTGGAGATACATGGGCATGTCTCTGAAACACAAATCAGAGCAGCAAGTAATTTCTCAAACAACAGGCCACTATCATTAATCAGTCCAAAGCACTTTTTTACAACTCAAACAAATTGCATATGCAACAAAATATTTACCCCTAGTGTTTGTTGTTTTTGAGAATTGGATAATACTGAGACCTGAGCAGGCCACATTAAACGCCATGGAAACACACATAAACTGTTGCATGGTAATTAAAAAACCTGCTTTAAGATTTCTCAGTATTGTAAGACTCAATATTGTAAGGGACTCAGTATCATAAGGGATCAATAAAGTAACGTATTTTCCAGACTATAAGCTGCACACGCAAAGTTTAAAAAAACCCTGGAAAATAACATATATAAGAAGAAAAAGTTGCACCTTGGATGGATGGATGGAAGTTGCACCTCATTATAAGCAGCATGGTTTAAAGCGTGGAAAAAAGGTAGTGGCTTATATTCCGGAAAATACGATATACATTTTCATAGTTTGACACACTTTCATTAGCCAAAATTCCAAAACATTAGGAAGGTATTTAAAAAAGACAGTCACACATGGCACCTTTGCTCCAATGACACAATGCGTACTGTGTCTATAGGTCGCAGTTTCTTCCAGTATCTTCTAATTACACATGAGAAGCTATGTTAGAGTAGGTTACTGGTTGTCAAACTGATAGATCTCTTTTTTCCTACTGCAGGTGCATTTTAGTGGAATCCAACAGCTGACTCAGTAGCTTACACGGGTGTAGGTGAATGTGTGGATTTTTGGGTTTGTTTCCACACAGCTGCTGCCTCCTCCTTACGATTCAGCCTCCACAAAATCTCAACAAGCCACATCTCAGTGTTCCTACACCCTGCTAACAACAGAACCATTGGTACAGTTTAGTTACTGTTCAATAATCTATTATGCAATAGTTGGTCATGTAAAATGAAACTGAATATTACTTGTGATAGAAGATTACATTAGGTTTTTGTTGAAAGGTATTCAGTGATTTTTTTCCATACCTGGGGAAGCCTGACAACTAAGCTGGAAGTCCCTCAAAGCCTCCTTCAGCTGCCCCCTCTTTTCAAAACACACCCCTCTTCCTGTCAATGTTCGTCCCTTTAGAGCATGTAGTGTCTCTACTTTAGTGTGAAAATCCCCATTCTCTCCTGGATTGTTCACTGCCCAATCATAAAAACTGAATTTAGCAAGATGGACATATACTTAAGTGTGATCATACTTCTGCAAAAACAAATCACATACATAATACATGTACATTATGACATATATTAGACATGTATTCCAACAAAATATCTGTATAATTATACCATTAAGGTGTATATCTCATTCAGAGTTCAGTGTGATATGCTCCATTTTAGAAATGTTAGATAATTCATGATGGTGATTACAGGAACCAGATGCCTGAGGTATTTACTGCCTCCAAAAGCTGGAAGCAGGAAGCAACTGACTGCAGTGGTTTAAAAGAAAATATTTTATAGGCTTGAGGTGTGTTGGCATGCTTCTCTTCAATTAACTATTTAGTAAGGCTCTACTAAAATCTTAAATAAATGATAAACTTCTGCAAATTCAGTGGATTTCTTTACATCAACTTCAATTTAAGCAGTGAAAATATTTGACAAATCTTGTAGAATTTTAGGTTAGGAATGCATAGTATTAATATATGACAAATAGTTGCAATATACTGCAATTGGGAAGTCAGTGAGTCAAGAATGGCCTGACTTATTCATTTTTTTTTTTACATTTGTTGCATTACATGAACTAATCAAAAAAACTCATATGGATGAGAGCATCCTTACATCACTATCTTATTGTCTCAACAACCACAAGTCTTCAGAAAACAAATCCAGTCATATTGCTGTCACCAAATTGGAAATGGTAATTTTGCTTCAGGCTGCCCACAGAGAAGAGAAAATGGAAAACTGCAGAGGTGGGTCAAAAAACTCCCCTCAGCGTTGATCATTGACTGACAGCAATATGATGTAATTGTTAGCCTGGCTGACCATTTTGGACTCTCCTCTGTGTAACTGTGGTTGGATCAGATGCTCACAGTAAAAACATTCTGGTTAGTGGATTATTTATTTATTTCAGTATTTTGTGACTGGACTAGTACTCTCAATAACAATTTACAGACTATCATTTGTTCACCTGTTTTTTGAGAATGTGACAGTAAATTATAAGGGCACAGGGAACAGAACAACTGCTTACATTTCTGTGTACACACTTTCAGCAGTTGATTGAGAGCTCTGAAAAAGTAGAACACAAAACAGCACTAGGTCAAAGCACTGAAAAAACAGATCTGCAAAGTCAAGACCATTTAAAAAGCTACTATACCTGGTAAAAGTACTCAAAGCCTCTTTTGTATCCTTGACCTGTAAGTATGCATGTCCTTGCAGGAAGTACGCTGCTCCAGTCCAGAACACACAGTCCAATTTCTCCTCTACAGTCTCAGATTCCAGGCTCAGTTCTGTGGGGTCTGTAGATGGGGTCTGTGGATGAAGCTGCAGTCGCTCTGGGACAAGGTCCAAAGTCTTAGAAATGACTTCATCACAAATGGCCAGGGTATCCCAAAACCTTCTGGCTTTCAACAGTGCAAATGCTGCTTCGAGGTAGATTACAGGGATTCTTGGGAAAGTTTCGTCACTTCTGGGTATCTGCATTGTGGGAATGAATACAGATCATTCAGATTAGCAAGTTAGGCAATTCATCATGTCTACTTATACTAACCGGTCATTTTAACTGGAGCATCCATCTGTTACTTACTGCATAATTTGGTGGACTGCCCACTACCTAGTCCATCACTGAACCACCAAAGCTCAGATATTATTTGGTTGGTAAACCAAAGTCAGGAGAAACAGAAAAATTCAAACACTTGGTGGTGTCTGTAATAAAGTTCAGCCACTCTGCTATACCAGACATCTCTTGCAGAGTTTTCTAATGGTGTCCTGCGATAATCTGTCTCATGCAGCTTAGATATTCTCACACAGTTTAGTAGGGGTGTACTATTGATAGTGCGTTCTATCACATCCCACACATTTTCAATCTGGCATAGGTTTGGAGGTGCGACGTGCCATGGATAGGATAGGATAGGATAGAACTTTATTAATCCCCTGGGAGGGTTCCCTCAGGGAAATTAAGGTAGAACATGGCATAGTATCTGTGTCTTCAAGACAAGCAGTTTGACCAGTTGATCCATCCACAAGCAAGAAAGCTAGCTAAAACCACACAGCTTGTAGCATGGCACTGCATGTGAAGGTTGGTGCTGTTTGTGCATCTTTTCCATTTACACTGTCTCTAGGAAATTGTTGTCTGGTAAAATGGACCATTAGTCCATATCAGCATGCAAGAGTAACAGAAGTTCAAACTGAAATTCTGAAATATTGAAAATACAAAATAATGACTACAATAACTCGCACTACTTCTTTCAAATGATCAGGAATCGATAA
Organism: Acestrorhynchus altus; assembly: GCA_034509495.1. Taxonomy (NCBI): domain Eukaryota; kingdom Metazoa; phylum Chordata; class Actinopteri; order Characiformes; family Acestrorhynchidae; genus Acestrorhynchus; species Acestrorhynchus altus. Next base: position 11,164,351 of record CM067522.1, on the reverse strand, counting down.
GATTCAAGAGAAACCAAGTAAGCATGGACGGTGGTTACAGTTTTATACCTTAGCAGACATACTAACACACATGCAGTGCATCCGGAAAGTATTCACAGCTTCAATTTTTGCACATTTTGTTATGTTACAGTCTTATTTCAAAATAGATTAAAGTAAGAAAAATTTGTTTGAAATCTTTGCAAAAAAATAGAAAATACAGATAAAGTATTTACAGCTTTTGCTCAATACTTTGTTGGAGCAACTTTGGCAGCATTTACAGCCACAAGTCTTTTTGAGTATGATGTTACAAGCTTGGCACACATTTTTTGGGGAAGTTTCTCTAAATATTCTTTGCATAACCTCTCAAGCTCCGTCAATTGGATGGGGAGAGTCTGGCTGTTCCACTCAAAGACATTTACAGAGCTGTCCCAGGCTGAGGTCCAGAGCGCTCTGAAGCAGGTCATCATCAAGGATATAACCTGTAAATATCTTCTCTGTATATTGCTGCAGTCATCTTTCCCTCGACCCTGACTAGGCTCCCTATTCCTGCTGCAGAAGAACATCCCCACAGCATGATGCTGCCACCACCATGTGTCACTGTAGGAATGGTATTGACTAAGTGATAAGCAGGTCCTGGTTCCCCCCAGACATGATGCTTGGCAGTCTACCGTACATACATTGTGTGTGTGTGCCTTCCCAAATCATGTCCAATCAACTGAATTTACCACAGGTGTCCAATCAAGTTGTAGAAACATCTGAAGGATGATCAGTGGAAACAAGATGACCTTAATTTTGTGAGTTATTGTAAAGGCTGTCAATACTTATGTACACGTTATATTTTTGGGTTTTTATTTTTAATACATTTACAAAAATTTCAAACAAACTTTTCTTACTTTGTCATCGTAGAGCATTGTGTGTTCATTTTTGTATAAGGCTGTAAATTGTGCAAAAAGTGAAGCGCTGTGAATACTTTCTGGATACACTCTGTGTGTGTGTGTGTGTGTGTGTGTGTGTGTGTGTGTGTGTGTGTGTGTGTGTTTTAGAACACCCAATGACAGGTTCTGAAACTTTTGACTGGTTGTGTACATACATTATGTAGCAGCATGTTGTTATTCAAGAGATCACAGCACAGCACAATGACTGTTTCACTGCACAACCACAGCATTATGACCACCTGCTTGTTTCTACACTCACTGTTAATTTTTATCAGTTTCACTTACCACACAGGAGCACTTTGTAGGTCTATAATTAGACTGTTGTCTCAGAACCCACACTGGGAGTTCTAAATCTTTCATCTGGTTGTTTTTGTGTGTGTGTGTGTGTGTGTGTGTGTGTGTGTGTGTGTGTGTGTGTGTGTGTGTGTGTGTGTGTGTGTGTGTTTTGTTTATCACGTGTATCTAAAAAACAAGCAACCCAGATGAACAACATTCAATAATAAATTTCAATTACAAAAAATAAATAACTTACACGTTGTCTTGAGCCTGGCTGTAAAAAAGCCAAGAGGTCAAGATAGAATTCAGCACCTTCTGAATTCCTAATTGAGACAAAAATACTTGGGAATGAGCATCTTTGCAGATACAAATTGGTGGTGAATATCAAATGTTAAAGAAGAGTGAATAAAAACGAAGAATAAGATGGATATGTACATTTTGAGAGATATTCTTAATCATTGCAATCCAATACTTAGTTTAACTAATCTGTCCTATATTTAAGTAACCCAGGTTCCAGAACTGCTGGTGACAAAAATCCCTAAGAAAGTCAGAAATCAATCCTGTGTCCTTCATACTGTGTTCATCTCATCTGAAAGATGTAAACTTTTTTTTTTATTCCGATTTTCCCCACAATTTGGAAGTTATTTCAGACCCCGGCTATAGATGGCACACAGCATGACCTTGGATTCATACTTGTGATCCTCGGACTATAGTGCAAACACAGACTGCTGAACCCTCTGCACAACCAAATACCAATTTACCATTGGTGTCCATATTCGTGTACTTGCCTGTCACTGAGCACACATCTATATGCAAGAGTATGCAGTATTAATACAGAGGAGGGTGTCTGGCTAATGAAAGCCATTTGTTCCTTCCCAAGAATCATATCTGCAGATATGAGGGGGGTTGTTGTACTTGATGGATTCTTCTCAGCATGTAACAATGCAGCCTAATAACAGAACACAAAAATACAGCATGCTGCTTAATTTCAAACAGACTTGAGAAATAGCATAAAAATAGGATAGTTTCCATCTATTGGAAATCAGATGAGCTAAAGAATTAAACAGCTTGTATTGAAAACATCTTTAAGGTCACTCACAGAGTGGAGAAGATGTAGAGCCTGTATTTCAGCATGATGGTTGCCTAACTGCCTGAATATGAGTGAGCTCTGATACAGTGCCCTCTGGCAGCTAAAGTCCACTTCCAAAGCCTTTCTGTGACAATGAAGGGCACTCTGGGATCTTCCCTGGAAATCACAAACAATGGAGTTCAGTGATTTTTTTTAATGGTGATGAAGAACAGCGGCTGACAATATCTGACGCACAGTGCATCCAGAAAGTATTTACAATGCTTCCCTTTATGCAAATTATATTACAGCCTTATTCCAAAATGGAATTCTAAGGATTTGTCTGTAGACCTCTGAGAGAGGATTGCTTTGAGATCTGGGGAATAGTACAGAAATTGAAGGTCCAAATGAGCACAGTGGCCTCCATCATCTGTAAATGGAAGAAGTTTGGAACCAACAGGTCTCTTCTTAGACCAGGCTGTTCGGCAAAACTGAGTGATTGTGGTAGGAGGGCCTTTGTCAGGGAGGTGACCAAAAACCTAATGGTCACTTTGACAGAGGTCCAGTGTTGCTCTGTGGAGACAGGAGAACCTTACAGAAGGACAACAATTTCTGCAGCACTCCACCAGTCAGACATGTATGGTGGAGTGGCCAGATGAAAGCCACTCCTCAGTAAAATGCATATGGCTGGAATCTCAGACAATGAGAAACAAAAAGATTCATTTTTGGACTGAATGGCTATACATTTCTTATAAATTTGTGAAGATTTCAAACAAACCTTTCTCACTTTGTCTTTGTGGGGTTTTTGTGAGGTAAAAAAAATTAATTGAATCCTTTTTCGAATAAGGATGTAAAATAAACTGTGCAAAAAGTGAAGTGCTGTGAATATTTTCTGAATGCACTGTATGACTGTACAGGTTTCTTGGTCAACTGATTTAGAAAGTGAAGAAATTGTAACAGGATTATATACTGCAATTTACAAACCCATAGAAAAATGAGAGTTGAGATTTAATTGGAGTACAGTGGATGTAAGCTTTTAGCCCAAAACATCTTACCAGCTTAGCAAAGCTAAGACCGGTGAGAGTGTGGATGTGAGCCAAGAGAATCCTGGGTGACGAGAGTGTGGCAGCTTCTTGAAAGGTCAGAAGAGACTCAGTATAATTCTCCTTCTTCAACTGCTCAACTCCTAAAACACAGTTAAGTCTTATTTTCCTGGAAAAACAGACTGCATTTTTCTCATGACAGGAGTATCAGAACATCCACAAAGTGCTCAAGCAAGACACCTTTGGAAACAAAAGTACAGATGTGTAGAAGGTCCATGAGGTCTTTGGCTGCCATAGCAATCAGCAGGGAGGTGTCATCTTGGATGGGGAAAGCGAGGTTTCGGATTTCTGCAAGGAGATCCTCTGATGGTGTGATATTTTTCTGAGAAGAAACAAAAGAGCATCAGAAATTACAATAAATTAAGAATTACACATAGAAATGTCATTGTCCAAGTTGAGGATTAGCAAATTCAAAGACTCTTATTGGTGTAGCATAGCATAGTTCCCCGACTGGGAATCTCCCACATGGTGTGGTCGTACGCTGGTGGTGTAATCTGTTGTGCCTCTGTGCTCCACCAGTCATATCAAGAGTTTTTACATTTTGTAACAAAAAGAGTTGGATAGTCAATATTGTTAAATCTAACATATACTGGTGCATCCAAATATTTATATAATAATGTGAAAAGGTAAACTGTCATATTTTAAGTGACATAGTTCAAACCTTTATTTTTTGAAACTTAATTTATTGAAACATATAATTTAAATATACTAATAAGTTACTTTCTTCATTTCTTTAAACAAAGAAAGGCTTGAAATATGTCTTTTTATATGAACATCAAATAACTAAAATGATGCATACAAACCTTTTCACAATATTCAAATTTTCTAATATCTAATTTGTCCATATCAACAATGCTGCGAATACAGGCTGATTTGAGTGTAGTTTTTGCAATGTCATAAAAACACTGAATTTACATAGAACATTTACATTTATCTACCAGTTCAGCCTACAGTAGTTTAGCTCATCCCATTCACTCTTTCAGCCCAGACTGCATTTTAAATAAAGTTTAAAGGTTGCCAGAACATAGGAGATTTGCATACATCATATGCTGTTATATTCCTCACATGTATTTCAACCTATTTTTTTCAATGTTGCTTTAGTTTGAACAGTAATTTACACAAACTCAGAATGAAATATTTAAAATATGAGATTCTGGATTTCGATACTGATCAAAAGTAAAACATGATACAAAAGCAAAATCCACACTGTTTTATTTTCATATGTAGTTAGTCTGCCCAAAATTTTACTTTTGATAACACCTATAGGGCCCTGTTGAATCCACCCTCCATAGGGTCCTAAATCTGGTGAACATTCCTGTATCTTTTAATATCACAATAATAACAGTGAAATCATGTTATGTCAGTTTTTTCTACAATGACATGCTGTTTTGTACCAGTTAAGGCACTATTGAAGGTACATTTATGAAATATTTATGATGTAGTACATCATACCTTTGTTTTTTTATTGTGTGCAGTCTTATGACAGTTTACCTCTTTGAATGAAATTATGCTAAAAAACAGAATTTGACAATATTCCAATTCCCTTAGATGCACAGGTATACATGGCCACTACATTCAAGTATTGTTGTTTTCTGTGTTTACATTAAGGTTTTTGACTTGGCCTGCCCAAAATATTCTACTTTTTGTTAATAAAAATCCCCTTAGTTGCTTTATTAATGTGCGTCAGTATGTTGTCTTACAACAAAGCAGAATTGCTGTCCTTTTTGCCCTGAACACTTTTCTATAGAAACTGAAGCTACCAGATGCAAATGTGACATCTGCAATTAGATTTGATGGTTTGCATTGCCTCCTGTAGATGATGCAACAACATGGCTAGTCAGCGCTGCTGTGTTCACATATTTATAAATGGTTGTAGCTCCTGTATAGTTCTGTACTTAAAGAAAAGCTCTATAAGAGAAATTATATGTTAAGATTTTATTTGATTGTAAGTTCATTCATTTTATCTTGATATTAATATGAATGTTCTAATAGTAAGATACATTAAAATGTGCAATAACTCAACTAATTGGTGAGATAATAATGTAAACTAAGCACCCATTAACGTCCTGAAGACAAAAGACATACAAAAGGCCCATTAACAAGAAGAAAATGAAAACAACTGCTTGTCAGGTTTGGTAGAGTACCGCCACGCAAGTTACAGATTTGAGAATGTATAGAGGTTGCAAGTAATAGTATGAAACATGCCATATTTATTATATTCATTATATTGAAGAGTTAAATTAAGATTAAATTTAATCCATTGTGAGTACAGAGTCAAAACACCTACTTACTTGCAAACTGAACTGTATGTACATAACCGTTACATATCAGCCCTTATATAAGAGCTTTTCATACTGTCCTTATTTGCCCCTGTGAATGTGCCTTTGTTTCTTGGCCTAATTTCATGTTAAGTCTTAATGCTTATAAAACCCACCCATTGTTGCACACACAGACAACACTTGCTCAGACTTCTGACTTCAACTTAACGGTCATTCAAGTTTGGAATCACATTTATTCATAATACATTGCATGTCTCACGAAAACCAGAACTTCAAAAATAGATGAATATATTACTAATCACAGTATCAACTTTAAAACATACAAAATATGAGTTTAATTTTTGTAATTAAATGATCAAAAAGTATTCTATTTTTTAAGGTGCACTAGTAGGAAGCATTCCATTATTAACAGTATGAGGCAGTCCATTATTAACTACATCAGTATTACAATTCCTATATTCCTTTAGAATTAAACTAAAATGTTGTAATCTTCAGCATCTTCCATAAAATCAGTTCAAATTTATCAAGATAGATAGTGCCATTGTCAGCAAATCATGTGTAATTTTAACAAACTGTTTTATATTAGTGTAGGGCTGGGTGATATATCAATAATTATATCAATATCAGAATATAAAAAGAGCAAAATAGGCAAAAACAATATAGTTTATATAAAGTTTTACATCTTTAAAATAACATTCTGTTTTAATATTTCAGAAAACCCCGTCACTCTGCTGCATCCCCTACTATCAGCTCCTATATTACTCTGCTCCCATTTGCCCCTACTCAAGTTCAAGTACACACCAGGATGGGGGTATAAGATTATTTTGCATGTTTAAAAGGAAATGAAGATCAAATTTCAGTATGTTTATATAAAGTTGAAAGGTAAAACATTACCTGAAGGATTTCATGGAGCGTCGGAAATTGTTCACATATTTTTTATATCATATCGTATTGCCATTCGGCTAAAATTTATTGTATATTATTTATGTATGATTTTTTTGTCCATATAACCCAGCCCTACATTAGTGTGAGTGATTCCAAAATTTTGAACAGTAGTGTTTGTTGGCCGTATTGAAAATCCTTTACTTATTACATGTACAGTTCATGCTTACATTTATAGCTTTTGGCTGTCTTATCCACTGTGACTTGCATTTAAATAATGTTATACGGGTAGGACAATATAGCACTAGGAGACTTGTCCAAGGACTGTTAGAACAGAGCCCCAGTCTCCTACAGAGTGCTGTTACAATACTGGTACCCACTAAACCACAGAAGCTAATTTATTAACATAAACATAAATAAAGTTGATCAGCCAAGACATTTTGGTACAGAAGTCTGATACTAAGAACAATATCAGCAGCCCTTAAGATTGGTACTGTTGTCCTTTGTAACAGATACCCAAGTCCCACACATAATCAAAATCTAAATAAACAAGTATATTTCATATCAGGAATGTGTGACAATTTAGACAAACAGTTTGCATGATGACTGGTTGTACGTTGCAAGCTCCAGTGAAAAAAAACAAACACATATTGGCTGAACAAGTATAATTGGGTTAACAGGAAAATGACGTGTACATTTGGAGTCAGAGATGAAAATGTTATTATCTAACATTGCTCACTTACTTTGTGTTTAATCTGCTGCAGAAGATGAAGGATTCCTTCAAACTGACTCTCAGAGAGCCAGATCACCCACTGGATCAGCAGCAGGCGGTGGATCCAGGGCTGATAATCTGCATCTCCAACTGTCTTCAACACAACTTGCCACAATGTGAGTGGATCAGTACTGCACATCTGAGCTCCAACAGCTTCTAACACTAGCCAGCATGAAACAAATAGAAACACAGAGCTGTTACTCTCAAAGCTGTGTACATTTACACCATTTCTGTTTTCCATCAGAAGATGAACATTTACCTCTGATCAGACTATCAGTGAGGCGAAGCCTTGTTTCATCAGATTTGCAGTAACTGAGTGAAAACAACAAGGTATTGTATGAAACCGTGAGCTCAAGTTTAAGTCCATCTGCAGTGGCTGGTAAACCTGTCAGAAGAAGAAAGAGGTCATTCTTCCTTTTTCACACTGACATTACATTAAGCAATAATGCACATAACCGAATACCCAGCCAACACGCTCATGTGGGGTTTCCATGGGTGAAAACTGGGCTAGTTGTGTCTCAGATGGGCATGATCTCTGAGTGTGCTGGTACATTTGGAATTACTGGGACCCAGTTGAGTCCCATAATCATAGCCCACCTAAATCTCACATGGGTGATGTTTAACCTCTCCTGGTCACTTCACTCACCCTGGTGGGCCAAACGCAGTGGTTCCCTGTTGGGCTGACTGTATGGACTGTATGTTGTCTGGGTAAATAAAAGTAGAAAAAGCACCTTGAATTATCTGCAGTAGTTTGACGAGTTCAGCATAACACTGTTTTGGCGTGTCTGGCGGCTGGCGGCATTTCTCATAGTCCTGAAATTAAACGACACAATAATTAACGAAATGGACAGCTGAGCAGTGAATGAATTACTTAGTAAAGCTACATCTGTCACTACCTTCCACTGTCTGATAATGTGATTATTCTCCTCCGCCCAGCTATCAAACAAACTCGGGGTAACAGACATGTCGATAAAAGGAGCAAATGGATATGAACTTAAATCTGTAGGAATGAGAAATAAAGCTGGGAGAAAATGAGAGAATAACACAGAGAATAACAACCATGTAAACACAGGAAGTGACTACTTTTCTGGACGGGCTTAACAAAAACACCAATAAAAGTCCCACTTTCATGGACTTTTATTTGTGCGACGGTAAAAATACCTTAGACATAAAACAAAAAAACAAATAAATAAATTGTGGACAAAATGTTGTGGTTTCCAGTTGGGCTGACTGTACGGGCCCACGTGACTGCAGTCAAGCCAGCCTTCAATTGAAAAGCTTGGTCAAACTAAAATAAAAAACACAAGCTGCTGGCAGAACAATATATAAATATATCAGTTAAAAAATAATAATGTATGACCTAAAATCTAACGACAAGAAGAGACGAAGAAATAAAGTAAATGACAATATTATTACAAACAAATAAACCTTTTCCTTCGTGCAAGATTTTTAATTCCAAATTAAATTAAAAAAAAAATTGTACCAGATCATTTCTGTTTGAATTTGTTGTTGAATTTGTTTGAATTGTTATTTATTTCTGGTTCCATTCTCAGCTAACATATCAAGACGTGATAATCAAGAGGATTTCATTTTTACAGTTTAATTGTAAATTTAATTACAATTTAAATATGGAACAAAATTATACCACCAACAACATTTCGCTCCTCTGATTAAAAAAAATCTGCGTAAGCTGATATCTGGTTTGCTGCTACAAACATTAAAGGTAAAGGTTCTTGGCCAAAACGACTTCTGCCTGAGCATCATTTGACACACCACTAGAGGGCAACACGTGCAGTTTATAAGTCCTTCATAAGTCCAGTATTACGTGACAGTTGCTATTTATGATGGGTTGAAATGAAGGCAGGCTTCCTATTTTACTTACTTCTAGTGGATATAGGTATGCACTTTATGTCTTTCTTTATTTTAAAGGAAACATAGTTGAGTTTTCCTAATTTGGAATTCACAGTACTATTTATATAATACATAAAGAACAGTATCATACCCCAATACACTTAATATAGTTAATGTTTTGTAAAATTAAGCCTAATAGTAAAAGGCAACAGATCTTTTAACCCTTAGAACCCTAGAAGTTCTTCAAAATACTTCACAGTAATTCAAATAAAATAAATAAACCCTTAAAACTTATGTGCATCAGTATTATCACTTCTCATGACTTTTATATATATGTGTAAGTAAAGAAAAAGAGCAAACAGCCCCTTCCTTATCATTTTCCTCTATAGCAATATCTGGGTCAGTCATGTCTTCAGCCCCACCCCTCTCACAGATCAGAGTCTGCATGCAGATTGATCATGTACACCTGGACAGAGCAATAAACATGACTGGAATCTCCTTTAGCATTTAAACTGGGATTTAATTCAGTTGGAAAATCATGTATTCTACCTGTTTTATGAGCTAGATAATTCGCTGATGATTCATCACATGATGATGAGACCACCATAGTTAGATAGGTCTTGTGGTTAGTTATATGTGTATCATGTCTGTAGGTTACTCTGATCCTGATATATGAAGCCTAGAAACTAGACTCACATGTTTGATAAAGTAATCAATGCCCTGGTGTAATATTCTGTACAGCCATCCTTTGCTTTAATTACAGCTGACAGTCTGTTCAGGAATGTGTTTACCAGCTTTGCCCACCTGCACTGGAAAGAATTTGTCCATTCTTCCTCTCAGGATTGGGTTCTGATTTGTGGTGAGCAGCAATGGGCTGTTCTCTTTAAGAGTGTTCTGATGTGGTAACTCAGGAACATTCTGTCTGTGTTATATTTTGGCTGCATATTTAGACCCATTCATCTGTCCATCCATGCATCTAATGAATGAATGAGCACTACTTCCTGCTACAGTCTTAGGAGTGTTAAACCAATTTACATCAACACAACATTTTTAAGAATTCCTCCCATCTCCTTCTCATTGATGTTCTGACCAGTACATCAGTATTGGAGTGTTGGTTGTTCAAACCTTACATCGTTCCAGCCCTTTAAGCTCCCTCCCTCACAGGATATACGCACTTTTAAAGACCAACCAGAGTAACAAGCTCCTCTGTAAATAAGCAAATAGTGAACATTCAGCAGCCACCAACAGTAACTAAATAATGAAAGATGATATTTTCTACATTGCTCTCGTACTCTCTCCCTATAGCTTGGCTTGCTGACTGAAACTTTCCCTCTCACTGGCCGTTGATGTGACCTTTAGTTTCAAAAAGCAGTCCATGAGTAGTCACTTGCAGTTTTTTATACACTAAAACCACTTAAAATATTGGTGAAAATATCTTTTGGGGTGTAGTCTGTGCACTACTGGTGCCAGTCCCAAGCACGGATAAATGGTGAGGATTGCGTAAGCAAGGGCATCCGGCATTAAACTTGTGCAAAATCTATAATAAATATGATGATATGCCCCTAAAGGGTGCAGCCAAAAGAAGAAGAAGAAGAAGAAGAAGAAGAAGAAGAAGAAGAAGAAGAAGAAGAAGAAGAAGAAGAAGAAGAAGATTATAAAATACATTTTATTATTTATAATTTATTATTATTGAAAGATGGTGGGAAGGAAACTGAAGATGAAAGACATGAAGGATGGGGGAGGAGTCTTGTCCTCCATGAGCTCATCAAAGTACTTCTTCAGCCACCCCAGCACAACCTTGGCCAGGGACTCAGGCTTTTCATAGAGCTTGTCGTCTCCAGAAAAGATCTCAACCAAGAGCGAGCATGTCCCATGCTGGGAAAGAGAGAGAGAGAAAAGGATGTTATCAAATGAAGAAAAAACAGCAGAAACAAACAATACTCCTCAAAATAAGGAGAATAATTAAATATCATTGATTGGTTTTGGAAGCTTTGAATGTTCTAATGCAGTCCAGCTGTGGTGTACAGATGTGCTTATTACCTGCAGATGGACCTGGCATTCTTCACCTTTGGGTGATCTCTCCTCCTCACAGTCTGCACTAATGGACAGGAGCACTCCCCGAAGGCAGACGAGAAACCCTCCAGCACTCTGAGATGGAAATATAAATATATAAGTGCACTTCTATAAGATCAGCTTCAGCTGAACTGTCATATTCATTACACAACCTTTAGTCACCAACTCACAAAATTTCATGATTTCAATCACATACCACAGAAATTTCCCCCTTGAAGAATCTGAACAAAACCAATCTGAAAGGAGGAGAAATTATTAGTACTATACTCTAAAAAACTGTAGTTATATGGGCATGTTTTAAACTAAAGCCAAGGGTAAATACACCCCAAAAGGAGCTTTGTATTGGCTGGATCTTTAATCATGGCCACCAGATTGTAATACTCGTTGTAGACGGTAAGGCTCTGCAGGAGAAAGAAAGTCATAATTCAACTCTTTAATACACAAGACCATTCAGCTCTTTTTGGTTATATATTCATGGGGTATCCCACACATGCTTTAGACCAGGGTTTCTCAATCTGTAGGTCATTAAGCACATTCTAGTTTTGGTTTCTTGTGGGCTTTTATGCATTCTAGTTATAAACACATGGGCCATGAGGTGGAAAAGGTTGAGAACCCCTGCTTTAGACTGTCTGTTTGTATTACCTGTTTATTCCGGCAGGACAGATTACTCAGCACCAGACTGGTTGCTCTGGTTATATAGAAGCAGTGCACGTCATCATTCAGAAGGATCTAAAAAATGAACAAAATAATCAGTGAAGGACTGGACAAACATTCCTGTAGACAGTGAACAATAATATTTAGTTATGTACAGAGAAGGCCTGGCACAGGTACCTCAGCTTGTAGGTAAAGTTGAAGTTGCTGTGACAAAGGAACACATTTCACATATGACAATGACAATGTCTATTTTAGAATCAAGCTGAAAATATTCAAAGCTGAAAATGCTACTTACTGTACTGTAGGCACCCCCTGATCCTCCACAGTGTCACCATCATTGTCCATATTCTATAACACCAAATATCAATGTTTATTAGTGCAACACTGCAGAGCTTATGTTTAGACCGAAAGTCTACAACAGAAACAGACAGATCAGATCTTAATACTTGTGCTCTGACTGATTTCACTATAGTTTTATGTGAGTGAGATTAGAGATGAACCTCAGGGCTGGTGACCTCCTGGCTGATGATGATGTCATTCAGCTTGCACTGGTTCTCCTTTGAAATGGTTAAGACATACAATAAGCTGGGGTGTTGAGATGTAACAATAGCACAATATTTGAAGATACAGGATGTGCATCATAGCATTTAGGTTTTGAAAGGTTTGATCAATTGGATCAGACAGAAAGCACAAACACAGCATTTAAAAAAGAGACAAAATGCTGTAATTAAACTCTTTACACCATTAAATCTATTGTTTTACTGTAGAAGATCCTCAGATAATGTGAATCCAGTGTTGTAGGAATTCTGAAGGCTGGTGTGTTATCAGGTTACCTGTGATGGAGGTGAATTCAAGCTCAGCTCTCCTCCTGTTCCGTCTTTACACATAGTAACACGATCCAGCCGCTGCAGCCGTCAGTCCGGCGACAACCAGTAGGGGGCGCTGTTTCAGCTCAGAGAGAAAGCCTCACAATATGCTCATGTGAATCGCTTTGAAAAGAGACCGATGAAGCTCAGCAACGCGTTGTATGTCGGATAGCGACAGAGGTTTTCAGTCCTTCGTCTTCTATTTAAACATTCCGAACTCCAACAAACTCGGTGCTGTTGCATCAACATGATGACGTTGCAGATGAACGTTCTTCTCTACAAATATCACCACAAAATGAAAGATGAAATCTGTCTGTCCTTGTGTTTATCCATCCATATTTTATATACATCCATGAGTTATATACGCCTGCCGTTCAGGATGTCCTCCAGTACACTATTTAATGACTTCTGACCTCCTAATGTCTTTAACCACAGATTATAATATTTAAGAATTACACAAATGTAAGGACACATTAGAATAACCTTTCTCAAAATAACATTTTTTCATTTATCTGTATGGTACTGCACACTGCAAACAACAACTACAATAATAATAATAATAATAATAATAATAATAATAGCAACAACCACTACAACCACAAACTAAAGAGAAGTGCAGGATACTTTCCCTGAAAAAAAGAAAATGATAATTATGTAATTTAACAAACTATAAAAATATAAAACACAATGAATGTGTGTGATCTTGTAGAACAATAAAACAGAATTTCTATTCATAATAGAAATTCTCTATTATAATAATAATAATCTGCTTCGCACCAAACACACCCAATTCACCGGTGGGAACAGTTTGGACACTGCCAAAGCGCCAAAGAGTACTGAGAGTCTGTGTCATTCTGCTGAATGGGTTTCTTCAGTGTCTTTTTAACCTGAGTCTGAAGCAAAAGCAAGTTCATATGCTGTGGGAAACTTCCTGTCTGGTTCCTGTTCCAAAGACGTCATCTATCTTCTTCTTTCATTAACTTCAATGAATGCATGTGGAAAAGTCCATGAGAACCTGGGTCCTGGACTACCTGTCTCATAGGCCCCAGTAAGTACATTTGGGAACCAAGTGGTCTGATCTTCTAGTCTACTACACTGGAGCACTCTCCCTTTGACTTCACCCTGTCCACCACAGATTCCAGTACAGGTCAGATCTATGCCACCTTCAGAAATGTTCTGGTGACTCTGCAGAGGTTGAGTGCATTAGGGATGGAGAGGAAGGGGAATACAGAGACCTAGTGAGCAGCTTTGTGGAGTGGTGTGCGAAGAACCATCTGCTAATTAATGTGACCAAGACCAAGGAGATGGTGGTGGACTTCAGAAGGAAGAAGAATACAATTGTTACAGTTGATGCAGTAGTGTTCACTGATATATCAAAATATAATAATAATAATAATAATAATAATAATAATAATAATAATAATAATGTTATTATTATTATTGTTATTATTATTATTATTGGTATGATCATGTGGTTATCATCAGGTATGCACTGGGCAGACATGCTGTAATCTCTTAATGCATGACTTATTGTGATGTAATCTACTGTTTGTAGTACAACATTGAAAGCTTTTGCAGTTAGTGCTCCAGTACTTCAGTGTTTATCTGAAGTACTTCTGATTGTTGTTTATCCCTCTCAGCAATGAGGCAGATGCTCCCTTTTGAATGTTTTTTGGCCTGTTTACAGCGTTTCATTAGCTGCTTTAGAGAGAATGCACTGGTAAAAACTGGGGACAGAAGTGGGCTCGATAGAAGCATCATTTCTGAGTATGTATTTATTTGCTGCAGGTTCTCTCTGCTTTCTTTCCCTTCAGCAGTGTTTCACCGCAGCCTCAGGTGGTCTGTGCGGCTCGTTTGGACCCATATGACTCTCTTCCACATGACTCCACAGAGCTGCCTGTCGCAGCATAAACTAAGACTCGACGTCACTCTCTCCCTCTTTCCCCCCAAAGTCCTCCAGCAGAGAGGAGCAGCAGCCGCAGCAGCAGCGCAGGAGCCGCAGAGAGGCCGTCCGTCTCACACCCGGAGAAACTCGCCAGCATGGTGAGAGCTTTCACTGCGACATCAGAACGACGCGTCCCCGCGGTGCAGCAGGGGCTCGCGACCTGCCCGCGGCGTTATTCGCTCATTTTGCTGTGCTTTGATGTCAGTGACGTCATGACAAGCTGCTCTGGGAGGTTTCTGGGCTTTTTAAGGTGGACTTGTCGAGTGTTTTCCACCAAGGCTTTGATGCAGATGTTTTTATTTCGCTACATTTAGAGGGAAATCCTGCTGAGGCTTATAATGCCAAGCCTTGATTCTCAGAATGAACTCATGGTGGTGTAAGGGCCGTCATTATTCTACACGTGACTGAACCTGTTATGAAAGTGGGGGAAATCCAGGTCCAGAAAGTAAATGCCGTTTCAGGCTGGGAATGACAGCGTCCCAGCTGCTCGGAACAAATCCCAAAACGGGTTTTACTCTCTGGACCTGGATTTTCCACCTTGGCCCACAGTATTGACTGTACTGTATCGTTTGAGGCGGACGGGCTCAGTCGATCTGGTTCTTTTAAGTACAAGTGGCTGCGTTATTTTCGGGATACAGAGAAATTGGCATTCTGTTACCCCCCTGCCCCCTGCCCCCTGCTCTGGTATAAATAGCTCGCGCACGCCCACCGTCTGCATTAAAGTTGCATGAGCCCGGATTGAGCAAGAGCAGCTGACTGACAGCAGCTCGACGTGAGCTAGAGGCCCTGAAAGACTTATTATGCGTGTTTTTGCTTCTTCGGGGGTCAGAACTGTCCTCATATCAGATATCGCCCCCCTCACCAAGTCGGCTGGCACAGCCTCTGCGTGTGGCGAACAGAGATACCGCGTTGTTTCTTTACCCACCCGCCTCCGGACAACCTTCGCGCAGTCTTGACGTAATTGGCTAGAATGTCACCGGAATATGAGCTGTGATTGGTCAGTTGGCAGAGGTTAACCTATCGCCAGGCGTTCTTAGCGCAGAAGGCGGGGCTTACCGCAATGTAGGTGGGATTGAAAAACGCAGAGATGCCGCGGCTCCACTACTGCGCATGCGTGACGCTGAGTTGCGGGGTTTTGACATATTATAATATCTACAATGTTACAAAAGCTGACTGACGTAGACAGTGTGGTACATTTGTTTTGAAAGTATAGTGGTAAGATTCCAAATATTATTGGATCATTATATGCATATTATGTTTATTTATACACACACACACACACACACACGTCCAATGAAAACCATGTATCTCCATCTTAGTCCATTTTAGTTTCCTCTATGGTTTGAGCCCTGCAGCTGTTCAGTACACTGAATAAGCAGTTCTGAGTGACCGGATCAATAGAAATGATCTAAACTTACT
This sequence comes from Acestrorhynchus altus, assembly GCA_034509495.1. Classification (NCBI taxonomy): domain Eukaryota; kingdom Metazoa; phylum Chordata; class Actinopteri; order Characiformes; family Acestrorhynchidae; genus Acestrorhynchus; species Acestrorhynchus altus. The sequence continues at coordinate 11,148,251 of CM067522.1, read as the reverse complement.
ATTAGTTACTTTTGTTTTACATTAACTTCACATCACATTTTTAACTATGAAATTATGAAACTGTGCAAAGACCTTGTGTGCCATTGTGCTGGTATGTTCTGCATTGACCTCTAGAGGCAATTCTTGTCTTGAAACAAAGTGATTTTCATTCAAAAGCCATGAAACATACCAACATTCCCTGTCCATCAGTTTTGTCCTTCAAAGACTATTCTCATGAGTATTATTGTATTGAGTATCGATAGAAATGCTATTGCAAGAATTAACTCTTGGGATTTACATAAATTTATTCCTTGATTATTAATAGAAATGTGGTCTGATTTATTGCAAGTTACAATTATAGACAAATAGTGTAATTAAACACAAACAGCTGTACACTTCTTTTATTGAGCATGTTGAGAAAACCTCTACAGTGCTGGCTAGAAAAAGCAAGTGAACCTCAATGTTTAGGACTTCTCCAAGGATTTATTGCAAATAAGCATGAAATAAGATGCAAAAAACACAACCTCTAGCATTTGAACCGTCATCTTATCATGCCATCAGACATATTCTATGAATGGATGCTTTAGGAGATGGGGTGGAGCAATGGATAAGAGGCGAAGTTAGGGATTGCTGACAAAGACAACCAATTTGCCATTTGTGTTAGACACAGATGGGATTTTGCCTCTGCATTTAACTAATCTGTGCACTGAACACACACATACACACTAGTGAGCAAACACACATAACCATAGTGATAAAGTGAACATACAATGCACGGGGAGCAATTTGGGGACTTAGTAGCACTTCAGTCGCAATGTTTTGGTTCAGAGACTCAAACTGGTGACATTCCAGTCATAAGGTCACTTTGCTTTTCTCCAGGTCATGGTTGCCCAGAAGGAGGAGATGGGGAGGAGTAATGGATTGTTGAGGAGGTGGAGGGGAGTAATAGGACATTCAGAAGATGGGGGAGTAATGGGGCATTGAGGAGATGGGGTGGAGCTATGGGATGTTGAGAAAATGGGGTGGAATAATGGGCTGTTGAGGAGACTGTTTGGAGTAATGGGGGTTAAGAAGATGGAATGGAATAATGCGTTTTGGAGGTGTTGGGTGGAGTAATGAGTTGCTGGCAAGATGGGAGCTGAAGTAATGGATTATTGGGGAAATGAGGGAGTAATAGAATGTTGAGGAGATGGAGTAATAGATTCTTGACAAAATACGGTGGAATAATAAGGCATTGAGTAGATGTGGTTGACTAGTAGGGGTAGAGGAGATGGGATGAAGTAATAGGGCATTGAAAAGATGAGAATTATTGTGGCATGCAAGAGAAGTGGTGTAATGGGAGTTGAGAAGATGGGGTGGGTAAATAATGAGTAAATAACTATCACAATTATTTTTGGTACAAGTAATTGTGACAGGCCTAATAATAGGATGTTGAGATGATGGGGTGTCTCACACAGACTAACAGGAGATCATTGTAGAAGGACCTGGTCTTGGATGCTGTTTTTCAGGTAGTTTCTTTAAGGCACTTCTGCTGATGGATTGGAAGTGTGCCTTTCACAGGTTCTGACCCACCAAATAAAGGCAAACGAAGTCTGGTTACTGACAAAATTGTTCCTCTAGAGATTAATTGGTTAGTGTTAAGCATGTGGCAACCATTTTTGAAGAGAACAGAAAAACATAGTGACAATTTATTGAGCTCATGTATGAGCCCATGTGAGTATTATGTGCACAACAATATAGTGTGAAAGTAATTGAAAGTAATTGAAAATTTACTTAAAAAGTTACAAAAATACAGACATTTAATAGTGTAAATTATTTGTCCAGTGGCTTTAGAAATTGGCAAATGGCATTGCTTTGCTAACTATAACATAAAATATCCATGTTAAACGTCTGTTCCACTTTCTCCTACATGATCCATTGAAGTCATTTTAGAAGCATAACATGTCTAACAACAAAACACTCACGTTTAGCATTTATTATTGGTCATTTATTTATTCATCATCCTAAAATAGTCATTGTTACCTTATAAATCTCTTCTCCTGAAGTACTATTATTTCACCAGACGCAGTTAAATTTTTCTGAAAATAATCTCCATTAATTAGCTCTAAATATTTTTCTGGACCCCGCTATGTTCTCTCTCTCTCCCTCTCTGACAGACATTGGTTCTTTTTATAGCTCTTGGCTTTGCCCACAAGTGCACATGGTATGACAACACATTTTCTTTTCACATAATGGTACCAGTTTTTAAACCTTGAGTTTCAACTTATATACCTTATATACTAACATATATATTTTCCTTAATTAGCTGTTGTTCATTTAACCCTTTAACATTTAGGCTTATCTTTTTGTTAGAGCACATTTTGAGTCACTCTTTTTTTAATGAAGAAGGTCTTGAACGTAATTTGACCTGACTGTTCCATCTTTACCAAGCTGCAGAGCTGATTAAACTCCACTAGAGGTCACTTTTTAGTTCAATAATGGGTCAACTGTGTGAGCACAGTGGATTTATATGCATGTTTACATTTTAAATGAGTGTTTAGCTCATTATCCTTTAGTATTGTCACCTAATAGCACAGAAGGCTAGATTATAACCTTCAATTCAGACATAACCTGGTGCATTCCTGCTTCAGAATTGTGTATAAAGAGGCGGCATTTGTAACATTTCAGACACAGTTGTGGATTGTTTATGGTTTCTGTTTACCACACAGTAAATCTGTTTAAAAAGTCACAACAGATAACACAGTTAGTATGTTATTGCACTTTATATGTTTTTGTGGTTTTGTTTTCTAATTTTTTCACAAAGTGCCACCTCAAACATTTGGTTGAGGTGTATATTTCATTAAAAATTGTTATTCATACTTATCCCCACGCTCAAGGTCGGGAGCCCTCAACAGCACATTGACTGGACGTGTGGAAAAATTTAACTAACTCATTAGCATATTGATGTGCTCAGGGATCATTTTGATGTGTCAGCTTTGCATATCTTGATTGTTACTGGACACCTAATAAAGATCAAACAGGTCAGAGATCAAAACTGCTTAGCACAACTTCTAGGCATCTCATAATACGAGTGGTGCATTTTGTAAGAATATTTGTAAGTTGTATTTCCTAAAGTTAGAGTTTGCAGTGTTGAACAGTCACTGTGCATTATTTCAGCACCTCTCACCATACAGGAACTCTTTGTAGTTCTATCATTACAGACTGTCGTCCATCTGTTTCTCTGCTGTCTTTGTTCACCCCGTTCTTCAATGGTCAGGACACCACAGGACCACCACACAGCAGGTATTATTAGGGTAGTGGGTCATTCTCAGCACTGCAGTCACACTGAAATGGTGGTGGTGTGTTGCACTGGTATGAATGGATCAGACACAGCAGTGCTACTGGGGTATTTAAACCCCTCAGTGTCATTGATGGACTGAGAATAGTCCACCAACCAGAAATATCCAGCTAATGGCATCCTGTGAGCACTGATGAAGAACTACATGTTAACCAACACAAGCAAGCAAATGAACGTCTATCTCTGACTTAACATCTACAAGGTAGAACAACTACAAAAAGAGTCTTAATAGAGTTAATAGAGGACGCAGTGTTTAAACACTCCAGCAACACTGCTGCACTCATACCTTTGCTACACAGACTAATTAAACACCACTATGTCGGTATCACTGCAGTGCTGAGAATGACCCACCACCCACATAATACCTGCTCTGTGGTGGTCCTGTGGGGTCCAGATAATTGAAGAACAGGGTGAAAGGCAGCTAACAAAGTATGCAGAGAAACAGATGGACTACAAAGTGCTCCTGTATGGCAAATGAAGCTGATAAAATGGACAGTTAGTGTACACACAAAGTTATGCCTGGTTGGTATATAGTCATGGTTTGATACGATTTTTGAAATGGATGCAACGAATGTGCTGAAGCATTCTGCAAAGTCTTTTATGTGGGGCATTCCAATACTCAGGACAGGCAAGGGTCAGGAAACAGGCAGGCAGATACAGCACAGGTAAATCCATAATCAAGGTCATTCAGAAGCTCAAAACACAGAACCTCAAACAGAATCACAAATGTCCAGAATTCAAGTATAGAAAACAAAGATTTGCTGAAAGCAGTGCAAACTAAGGTGCTTATGAAGAATCCTAATCACTCCTTAAATTGACTGCATCTGTGGCTTGTGAATGAGCTATCCCACTTGAGGCCAGTGGAGGGATCCGTTATACTGTAGAAAAACCTAATGAGAGCTATAATACCATATTAAGTGCACAGCATATATACTGTATCGTGATGAATTCCTTGAGCTTTGTAAAATTGTAAATTTAAAATTCTAACAATACATGCAATACTCTGAATATAAACTGCTCTTTTGTAGGTGAACTTCACAGTAGACCAGATCAGGGAGATCATGGACAAGAAGTCCAACATCAGGAACATGTCCGTGATCGCTCATGTGGACCATGGCAAGTCTACTCTCACTGACTCTCTGGTGTGCAAGGCAGGTATCATTGCTTCTGCACGAGCTGGCGAGACCAGATTCACGGACACACGAAAAGATGAACAGGAACGATGCATCACCATCAAATCAACGTAAGTATTCATGCTGGCTTCAAAGTTTTGATGGTCTGATTTTTGGTTTATTATTTGTTTAATGATATCATAAGAAGCATTGCATTTATATCTGAATGAAATTTGCCAGAAGGATTTCTAAATACCTAATGTATCTAAATATCTTATGTTTAACGGTTCATTGGCTGAGAATATGTGCCTGCAGTTTCCACACAACACTTATGAAAGTGCACGTCATTAAATAAATCAGATAGGATCCATATTTTAAAGGCTCTTATGTATTATCTTCAATGCAGAGCTATCTCTCTGTACTACGAGCTCAGCGACAATGACTTGGCCTTCATCAAACAGTGCAAGGATGGCTGTGGTTTTCTCATAAACCTGATCGACTCTCCGGGTCATGTGGACTTCTCGTCCGAGGTGACGGCAGCTCTGAGAGTTACAGATGGGGCTCTTGTAGTTGTAGACTGTGTATCAGGTATGACAGTGCACAACTTCAGCAGGTCTAACTTTGTAACTTTCAGACTCCCCAGGTCCCTGGGTATGTGTCCTAAAGGGTCCATCTCAAGAAAAATGATTATTTAATAATAAGAGATTGATTTACCAAGAAGCATTGTTTCAGTATTTAAAATCTACTGTTTATACATCTGTCCATATAGTCAAGGTAGGCCGTGTCCAACCACAGAATGTTATAACTGTGTAGTATAATCTTAAGACACAACCACACAACAAACTGTAAACCATAACTATATTCAAACATTGTGGTGTAGAGAAATATGTCTTACTGTAAAGCAGTTTAGCATACTGGGTAACAACACTACCCTCCCCACCAGTTTTTTTTACTGTGCCAGAGTGATTGAGTTAGGTTGCTGTTCCAGGCTGTTGGGAAACAAATATTTCAGTTGCATTTTTTAGGACTCGGGACAGAAGGTTAGTACGTACTGTGTTAAAGGGTTGTTGCAAAAACCTTTAGGTGTATGTTCACAAACATAAAGATGACACCCAGAAAAGTTAGCACTATGTTCTGAGGATTGCAGGTTTGGATCAAGGTTTCACACTGCTTACCATCAACAGCCAATAGATTGGGGGTGAAATTGGTCTAAAAATAAAACAAAGAAATAAGAAGAAAACAGAAGTAAAAAAGAAAAGCACATGTAGAGAAAATGACAGAGGGGCAATACAATATGTAACACTTGACACAAGTGGTATAAAGACATAGACAACAAGACTACTGACTACAAACAGGTATACATAATAATTAACATGGAGCCAAACTAGAACGAGAAAAGACATCAGTGTTTAAACATCTCTGTTATTGGACTGTCATCTTTATACATTAAGTTTTACCCACCAAGAGTGCACTTTTAATGTTATGTGGGTAGATGGTGCTCTCTCCCCATATCGCTCCCAGTTTAATGTTAGTCATTGTTACAGAGCTGAGGACCCAGCACTTTCCTCCGAGTGCACTGGCTGCCCAGCAATGAGGCAACAGCTGCAATTTGAAAAGAGGTGGTGGCTTCACATGAAGGAAGCATGTGCTTGTCTTCACACTCCCAGTGTCGGGGCACCATATATGATGGGGGAGAGTCATAATGGGGTCGTGTAATTGGCACTTAAACGTCTTTAATTCTGTCTAAAATCTGTCTCTATATGTCAGTTCCCATTTTGACAATCTCTCTACTTATACTATCAAATCATATTTGATGTAGTCTGGGTTGGAATTCTTTCACTATTTATTTTGTTTAAGAAGCTTCTACATTTCTGATTCATTTAGTATCATCAGGTACATTGTATCAAACTTATCATGTTTCAATTACATTGTGTTACTTTTGCAATTTTATTATCTGTGCATTTCTATTAACATTTAAAGTTTAAATTTGATAAACCTCTTTATTTTTCATGTAGACTTTTATGATGTTATGACTACTAAACCCAGAGACCTAGCCCACAGGTTGAGAAACCCTGATGAAAATTCAGGGAATAGTAGAAATTCAGTAGAATTGCCCATAAGGTAATAACAGGGCCCAAATTGCAGGACAGAGCAAAGCTAGAATCAACTAAAGGATTACAAACTGTATGTATATTAGTTCATGTTTTGAAAGTTGAAGCACTATGACAGTGTCAATAAAAACAAAAGTTCATTGTTTCAACATGTTCAAATATGTTCTACAGGTGTATGTGTGCAGACCGAGACTGTTTTGAGGCAGGCCATTGCCGAACGCATCAAACCTGTCTTGATGATGAACAAGATGGATCGTGCCTTGCTCGAGCTGCAGCTGGAAGCTGATGAGCTGTACCAGACCTTCCAGCGCATCGTGGAGAATGTCAATGTCATTATCTCAACCTATGGTGAAGGAGAGCATGGACCAATGGGCAATATTATGGTAAAAATTGACTGATAAGAACTACTTGGGTATTAAGAATTCTGATATTTGTATGAACTTACAATTTTGAAACACAAATAGTTGCACCCAGAAGGAAGAGCAGTGCTAAGATAAAAAATTCTAGACTGATATGGACAATATTTATTGAACTACACATTTATTGAGCTAAATTAGTTTATCTTAGTATGGCATTTGGTATAGCATAATGTGCCAGACATCTCTGCATGGAGTTTATGGATTTAAAGAGATTTATTGTCATTTGAATCACAAGTGGGACATGAGGTTCAACAAAATTATGAACTCATGGCCCCAGTTACACCCAAAAGCTATATATGTAAAAATAGAAATAAGCAGTGTATAAAAATATAAGGAAAGAAGGAAATACAATAACAATAAATAATAGTAGTAGTAGTAGTAGTAGTAGTAGTAGTAGTAGTAGTAGTAGTAATAATAATAATAATAATAATAATAATAATAATAATAATAATAATAATAATAATAATAATAATAATAATAATAATAATCGAGGCGGCGCGGTGGCGCAGTGGGTAGCGCTGTTGCCTCACAGCAAGAAGGACTTGGGTTCGATCCCTGGGTGGGGTGACCTGGGAAGTTTCTGTGTGGAGTTTGCATGTTCTCCCTGTGTTCGCGTGGGTTTCCTCCGGGTACTCCGGTTTCCCCCACAGTCCAAAGACATGCATGATAGGTGAATTGGTGACTCTAAAGTGGCCCTTAGTGTGTGGATGTGTGTGTGCATGTGTGTGCCCTACGATGGATTAGCGCCCTGTCTAGGGTTGTTTCCCGCCCTTGCGCTCAGAGTTGCCGGCTGGGCACCGGCTCACCCGTGACCCTATTCAGGAATAAGCGGTTTGGAAAATGAATGAATGAATTAATAATAATAATAATAATAATGATATTTAGGGTGCATTAAGCAGCAACATGAATCACAGTTTTGAGAAGATGGGTATGAGTATAGCAGTTCATGAGTAAAGAGAAATTCCTAATGTTGTCCTGTGATAATCCATGCAGCTTGAATTTTCTCACTCAGTTCTGCAGATTATGTGGTAGGGGTGGAGTGTGTCCAATAGCATTCCAAAACATTTCAATTGCATTTGTGGCCATTGTTCTTTTGGACAAGTGCCCTAGAATGTGTGTTCAGAAAACGTAGGACCACTGGTTGCAGGACATTGTTAACATAATGTTGGGCTCTCAAAGTGCCCATAATGACCAAAGGTGTTCATGACACCAGACATGATCTTAGCACTGACCATGGTGCCTCCACACACAGTTGGTCGTTTCCACAAAGATGAACGCACTACCTTCTCTGTTCCCCTATTTTTGATGATAACTGTATATAGTGAAATTAAAGCTTCCATTTAAAGTGCAAATCACTCATAGAGTTTTAGGCCTTAGTGTTTACTGTCACAGTGCTAAAAAGAAAACATTTTATACTCATCTTATACTCATATATTGTATACGCTTGTTTAACAGTCAGCATGTGAAGAACATTTTAATGCATTATATTTTTAGGTGGATCCTGTTGTTGGTACAGTAGGATTTGGTTCAGGCCTCCATGGCTGGGCCTTCACTCTGAAGCAGTTTGCTGAGATGTATGTGGCCAAGTTTGCTGCCAAAGGCGACAAGAAAAAGGGAGAAGCCGGCCCTGCAGAGCGTTGTAAGAAGGTGGAAGAGATGATGAAGAAGCTCTGGGGTGACAAGTAAGTGTGGCCAAGAAATCTTTGCCTATGACTTTGAGTCCAAAATAGGTTTCTTAAAGAAGTGTGTGCATGTCTCTGTAAATACAGAATACAGAATGTGCTCTCACAGAGCAATTTATTCGGAAGACTATACTGATAGTAAGTAGGGACTCCTTTTGCTCTCAAAGCAGCCTTAGTTCTTCATGACATGGATTTTAAAAGATGTAGTAAACACTCTTTCATGCTGTGAATCTTCTGTTCTACCCATCACAAAGGTGTTCAATTGAATTCAGATCTGGTGACTGGGGAGACCGCTGAATTCACTGTCATGTTATTAAAGCTGTGACTTTTGTTTGCACTGTTACACATGCTCACATTGGATGAAGAGATGTACACCTTCAGTAATAGTACTCAAATAGGACTTGGCATTCAGTCAATGATTGGTATTAACAGAGTGCCAAGGAAGTGCACAAAGTGTGGCAAGAAAACATTCCCTACACCATCACATATCCACCAGCATGTAGTAGTGACACAAGGCAGGTTGGGTCCATGAATTCATGTTATTGATGCCATTATCATTAAAATGCCATGGATATGGTTGCCCACCACTCTGGCCTAATGTGCTTACTGCTCCCCAGTATGTGAATTCACTAGTGTGTGTGTGTGTTTTACTGAATTGATGGGTAAAATGAGGAGGACACATTCTGGTGTGCAAGCACAGTGTGTCTATATGCATGTTTATGTTATTCTCTGTAGACCTCTCTCATCTGCAAAACTGCAGTATTTTTTTGTCAAAAATGTTGCGCTGAAAATCTAAGGGGATTAGCAGTTATAGACATTCTCAAACCAACCAGAGTTATGCTCAAAATTGCCAAAAACATTTGCCAAACTCGTTAATGTTAACATTACCATGTTGATGGTGATTTTATGCATTGCTACATGATTGGCTGATTAGATAACTGCACGAAAGAGTAGGTATACAAGTGTTCCTAATAAAGAGCATTCGAGTGTGGTTATATATTTAAACAAGATCTATGGTGGACACAGATTCGCTCCAGTTGTAAAAATGCTACATTTTTAAAAAGTGAATGCCTTTTAAAAAATTCATTTTGGTGTAATCCTGTATATCATGTTTGATTCCTCAGGTATTTTGACCCTTCCAATGGAAAGTTCAGTAAAACAGCAAGTAACGCAGAGGGCAAAAAACTCCCTCGCACTTTCTGTCAACTTGTCCTGGATCCAATTTTCAAGGTGTGTATTTCAGGAGGCATAACATTATATATCAGAATTTGCACAGCAGATGTTTTACAGTTATTTAAAAAACTAGCCTACTTAGTGTTTATATAGTGCTGCAAGAAAGTGTAGATGTTATGTAGAACATTCTTATGTCTTATGTCTGAAAATAAATAGGTCTGTTAATGCAGTAAAATGTACCTTATAATGCTGCATTCCATAAAAAAAATATTTTGTTGGCAAAGGTTTTTGATGCCATCATGAACTTCAAAAAAGAAGAGACCCAGAAACTGATAGAAAAACTGAATGTAAAGCTGGATGCTGAGGACAAGGAGAAGGAAGGAAAACCACTGCTTAAGGTCAAGTATCTTAGCCCATAAATGTTTTTTTTTCAATGAAAGTAATTGAAAATTCACTTTGGTATATATAGGCATCTATTCCTACATTTGATTTGCTGGTTTTACACCCTATCCAGGCTGTGATGCGCCGCTGGTTGCCTGCAGGTGATGCGTTGCTCCAAATGATTACCATCCATCTACCTTCACCTGTCACAGCTCAGAAGTACCGCTGTGAGCTGCTCTATGAAGGCCCAGGAGATGATGAAGCAGCTATGGGTTCGTTTAAATACTGAGAGAATATTGTGGTGTCCAACCAAACTTCATTAAAATATAATAACATGATGTTTATATGGCATAATTATTTTTGCCGCGTTACTTGGAGTTAGCCTGAAAGAAGTATAGTTTAATCTTACTAGTACTGCATTCCTATATTATTTAAAAGTAATGATTATGTAATTACTCCTATCCAATCACTGCACTGACACTTTATCTACACGTACATAACTGACAGATGCACTGAATGGCTGGACATTACTGCTCCTCTATCCATATCTCTTTGCGCAGACAACATTCAGATCTTCTATTTATGACTTTGCACAGACACTTTATCTGTGCATGTGCACAACAGGCAGGATTACTGAGCCTTCATGTGCAAATTGTTATCTACATAATGTTTATGCCTTTACTTATTACATACTAATACTCATACTTTTATAGTTAAGTAGTTTTAGCTTTAGCATTAGTTATAATTTTTAGTTATATTGTATTTAATATATCTCCCGTTTATAATGTTTCTTAGTAAGACTTGTGTACTGTGCTCTGTCTGCTCTTGTTTTCATTGAGCTGCTGTGATATGTGACTTTCCCTCTGGGATTAATAAAGTAATCACACACTAACACACCACCACCATGTCAGTGTCAGTGCAGTGCTCAGAATGACACCTGCTTTGTGGTCCTGTGGGGTCCTGAACATTGAGGAACAAGTAGGATAAGTATGCAGAGGAACAGATGGACTACAGTCTGCAACTATAGAAGTATAGACGTGCTCCTGTATGGTAAGAGGAGCTGATAAAATGGACAGCGAGAGTAGAAACAAGGAGGTGGTCACAATGTTTTGGTTGATTAGTGTATTTTAACCTAAATTCTATCAACTGCTAACCTTTTCCTGTTATGTGAATTTCTTAGGTATCAAGAACTGTGATCCTAAAGCTCCACTGATGATGTACATCTCCAAAATGGTACCAACTAGTGACAAGGGTAGATTCTATGCCTTTGGTCGTGTTTTCTCTGGTCTTGTATCCACTGGGCAGAAGGTACGCATCATGGGCCCAAACTATACCCCAGGGAGGAAGGAGGACTTGTATTTGAAGCCAATTCAAAGGTTTGTTACATTACAGAATAGGCATCTCACAGTTTGCTGAACATCGATAAATATAAACTTCTTTTGACATTATATCTCTGTAGAACCATCCTGATGATGGGTCGTTATGTTGAACCCATTGAAGATGTCCCGTGTGGAAACATTGTTGGACTGGTTGGAGTCGATCAGTTTTTGGTGAAGACTGGTACCATCACCACCTTTGAGCAAGCTCACAACATGCGTGTGATGAAGTTCAGTGTGAGCCCTGTTGTGAGAGTGGCTGTGGAGGCCAAAAACCCAGCTGATCTTCCAAAACTGGTAGAAGGCCTTAAACGTCTGGCTAAGTCTGACCCCATGGTTCAGGTAAGCACTGACAGTGTGCTTAATTTGTGACTGGCTTTAACATATTTTCGAAACTAAAATTTGACCACTGATCTTTGGCCAGTTAGTTGATGTTATATGACATAAGAGTTTGTATATGCTTTGCCAGTGCATCATTGAAGAGTCTGGTGAACACATTGTGGCTGGTGCTGGAGAGCTGCATCTGGAAATCTGCCTAAAAGATCTTGAAGAAGATCATGCCTGTATTCCCCTGAAGGTAAATCTTGTTAGGCAGTAGTCAGGAAGAATATTATAGTTAGGATCAGACAGATGTGAACATTTCTCAGTTATGTTGAAAATGATTTAAAGGAAGAACAGAATCTGTCTTCACTTAGTCAGAAGGTCCAACTTCTCACTTATGAAGTTGGAATTATGAGCAGGTCACGTTCAAGTGCTTTGTTGTTGAAGGAACATGAAAGACTGACACAAGGTTCATTCCCACCTGCTTCAGTGTTAAGAGGCTAAAGGTTTGCCACTAGAAATTATGACTTGAAGGGTGTTTGTCTGCAAGTCGGAAAACTGTATCAGCAAATATCATTTACATCATTTATTTGTCAAATAGGTTTAATACCATTAATGTATCATTAATTAAAAATTAGTCAAGCTGCAGTGCATCCGGAAAGTATTCACAGCTCTTCACTTTTTGCACATTTTATGTTAAAGCCTGATTCCAAAATTATTTAAAATAATTCTACACACAATACCCCATGACGACAAAGTGAGAAACATTTTGCTAATTTTTTAAAAATCAATACACAAAAATATAACATACATAAGTATTAAGTATTTACAGGCTTTGCCATGACACTTAAAATTGAGCTCAGGTACATCTTGCTTCTACTGATCATCCTTCAGATTATCCTTCACCTGTGGTAAATTCAGCAGATTGGGCTTGATTTGGAAAGGCACACAGAAAGGGCTTGTTAATGAGCTGATTTCTTGAATCAGGTGTGTTGGGAGCTGGGAAAGGTTTCCTGTTCATAACACCACTGCAAACAAAGGTGACGAGGGCTTGGTCAGAACAGCCTAGATGAGAGATCTGGACTACACTCTGCCCAGTGATGCACCCTCTATTAAAGTCTGATAAATGTCTCAGATTGTATTGTCGAGGCATGTTACGCAGACTACAATTTCCAGTGTCTAATCAGACCACACCTGTAATCATTTACATATCCGCCTGAGACATAACTGTTGTTTATGTTTAGTTGGTGGGTATATTCGTTAAGACTGAATGTTAACACATGACCATGTCAGTGGAGTTCCAAATAGTGCCTAATCTACTTTACTTCTGAATGGCTTTGCTTACAGAAATCAGATCCAGTGGTATCGTATCGTGAAACAGTGAGCGACGATTCAGATCAAGTCTGCCTGTCCAAGTCTCCCAACAAGCACAACCGTCTGTACATGAAGGCTCGGCCCTTCCCAGATGGCCTGGGTGAGGACATTGATAAGGGTGATGTGAGCGCTCGGCAGGAGCTTAAGCAGAGAGCTCGTTACCTTGCTGAGAAATATGAATGGGAGGTTGCCGAAGCCCGTAAGATATGGTGCTTTGGACCAGATGGAACGGGACCCAACATTCTTGTGGATGTCACAAAGGGAGTGCAGTATTTGAATGAGATCAAGGACAGCGTGGTAGCTGGTTTCCAGTGGGCAACCAAAGAGGTGGGTATAGCTCAATATATTTCCCAGGTTAGTTGTATGGATATTATAATAAACCTGTTATTCAGAGTGTGTACACCCAGTCTACAGGATTAGACACTGGCATGGAAGGTTGTTTAAAAAAACCTGTAAAAAACAACAAAAAAAGTTGTCTCAGGAAAATAGTGTGACATCCATGACTTCTAATGTTCTTGTTTTTTTTTTTTTTGCCAAAATGGAGTGTGACAATTACAATCTGTGATTGCTCTGTAATTGTTCTTGCCTTATGCTGCTGATGGACTCTTTGATTTGATATTGCTCCCCACTGTTTTACTACATCATGAGTTTGACTATTTAAAATATGTTTGAATATACTGGGGCATCTGCAGTGACTCAGATACCGGGTTTAGAGGGACATAAACTTTATATAATACATTGTTTCATTTCTATTTGTTGGGAAATTCTTCAGTATCAGGCAGTTTGTGAACAATCAGCCTCAAAAGGCATTTAGGCATTTAGGCATTTCACCTTCAACAGCATATCATTTAGTTTAAGATTCAAAGACTCGAGTCGTCAAATCTCAAGGCTAGGCTTTCAGATATAACTGTCTTAGCACCCAAAGTGCATCTTTAACAGTTATATGGGCTCAGGAATACTTTAAAAAATGCTAATATGATACAACGAAAAAAGGCAACTGTTCCAACTTTAGCCTCTTGAACTCTACGCCCTTTGTGGGATATTTTCATAGTTTGACATACTTTTATTTACCAAAACATTAAAACAGTAAAGCAATAATTGTGTGAATTTGAACATGTTTTTATCAAGATTTACTTGCACCTACATTTGTTTGCTATTTTACTGCTTATAAGGACTAAAACACTTAACATCTCAGAAATCCTGTCATTGATCATCCAGTGTTTTTGAGCTGAAAATGCAAGAATGTCGTGGGTTTTTTGTAATGATTAGATTTACAATAATAGGTTCTTCATAATACATGACAAAATTATTATTGTTATTTATCTATGTATCAATATTATCCCTTCTCAGGATATTTATTCTGAAATTTGAACACTGTGAGCAAAATGTGGACAGAGCAGTAAACATGTACTGGAAGCTCCTTTGGCATTTAAACTGGGATTTGATTCATTTGGAAACAAAAACATTTTCTTGTATCGTTCCAGTAGGTGGACGTGATCCTGGGTTATGAAAACGGTATTGTAATTGTAATTACATGTGCAGATGTCAGGTTTTAAGAGTTAATGGAGCATGCTGCAGTCATGATGTGTTTACATTACATTACGTTTCTTTACAGGAATCAGGGCCAAAATCAAATAGTGTGAATTCAGTTTAAGGTAAACTGAGTCACAGCAAGAATATCTGGCCTAGCTGATGAGTTATTATTAGGCATATTAATTAATATGTTTAATATTAAATTAATACATACTAGTATTTGTACACACATCAGAATCCTAGATGGCTGCACATAGTGTTGGTATTTTAGACTTTAGGAACCACACTTCCCTCCAAGTATATCAAAGGCCTTGTTCAGCCTAATGCCTTGCTATTTTCTTTAGGTTTCAGTCTGCCCAATTAAATTTACTGGAAAATCATTCCCATGTACCTCTTTAGGGAGCACTTTGTGAGGAGAACATGAGGTCAGTGCGATTTGACATCCATGATGTCACCCTGCACGCTGATGCCATCCACAGAGGAGGTGGCCAGATCATTCCAACAGCCCGAAGGGTTCTCTATGCTTCTGTGCTGACTGCTCAGCCCAGATTCATGGAGCCCATTTACCTGGTGGAGATTCAGGTGAGTTTGACATGTACAAGTGATGTACATGACAATATAACCATGGTGTAACAAGTTGTTTTTCATTTATTATGATTATTATGATAAAGTAATAATATAATAATGATCCTACATTGTATATCGTTTTATAATACTACTACTAATATATATAAACACACACACAGTGTTTAGACCATGATTGGTGCTCGATGAGTACACTACAATGACACAGATTTGCTTTGTTGCTAAGAAGGGTCAACTAACCTAATAGCACCAGGTCAGTGGTGGTCCTTGTCCATCATTTTTGGGAAGGGGGTTGGTAAACTGAGCAGCAACAGATAAACTACTGTGATTAACAAAGCAAATCTTTAGTGTACTCTTATGAAGGTAGCATATGAATTATAAAACTGCTAAAATGATCTAACACTGAAACATCTCACCACTTTTCCCTCCAGTGTCCAGAGCAGGTTGTGGGTGGTATCTATGGTGTCCTGAACAGGAAGAGAGGCCATGTCTTTGAGGAATCTCAAGTGGCAGGGACACCTATATTTGTGGTGAAGGCCTATCTCCCAGTTAATGAATCATTTGGTAAGTTTGTCTTTAAAATCTAAACGAACATATTATTAAACACTGGCCAATTGCAATTTATGTATCCTGGTTTTGACTTCTTTGTCCTTCTTTGTCCAGGTTTCACAGCTGACCTAAGGTCCAACACAGGTGGACAGGCTTTCCCTCAGTGTGTGTTCAACCATTGGCAAATTCTGCCCGGAGACCCCTATGATGCCAACAGCAGGCCTGCCCAAGTTGTTGCAGAGACCCGCAAGCGCAAAGGCCTGAAGGAGGGAATCCCAGCTTTAGACAATTTCCTGGACAAATTGTAACTGTCCTGGACTGCCAAAAGAACATTCAAGGAATCGGTAGCTCTTACCCATGGCTGTTATTTACCTACATTGTGATAAAGCTAAAATGTATGTTTACATTGAAAATAATAACTGAGCTTGACTTGAGTTTTCCATATTGCTCAATCTTCACGGCAAATAAAAACTGAGCACCTTACATTAAGCGAAGTGTTCGTGGCTGAAGCTGAATTCTTTTTAAAATTCACACAATTTAGAGTGTTTTTGCTTAATTAAGCACTGAAAGAATAATTAAACATTATATAATGTTGTGAGTAAACAAATGCACTTTTCAATAATCCTGTTTTACCCACCAGACTGCAAACCAACTTAGTTAAGATGTTTATGTCACATTATTGTTAATAGATATAAATTTAATAAATCAAAATTATGGTAGACACCTTATCACTCATACTTTTTGCATTTTTTCAAGCTGAAAATGTTATTTTACTTATATAAAATAAGTTTCCTTGAAAAGAAAATAGTCATTCTTGGGAGCAGGCTGTAACAAAAATAAAATGACTACATCACACTCATTTCCACTGCATGTACATTTAGTTTTTTTAACCAGTCACTGTATTTCAGCACCTTAAAACATCTTTCATAAGACACAAGATCCACAATGTGGAAAATTGCAGGATGTTATCCAAAAAAGGGACATTTTTTTTCCAACATTGTAATTTTTAAATATAGTAGAAAATCAAATACTTGCAACACACTGACTTGTGCCTATTTCATAATGTGGTGCGTTGGAGTGGTTCAAACAATTGGTACAAATAATGAACATTGGCCTTAAGTCCTGAATTTTTAAAGGAGCTAAATAAAAATAAAATCCTCAATGTAAAAATAGCTGAAACATAGAAAGTATGGCTATACTTACAGCTTATAGAGATAAGAAATATCTGCAATTTCCTAATACAAAGACTGAACAGAAAGATCAATATTTTGAATCTTCTCTGTAAGGCAAAAGATTCAGATATCGAAGTTCTTCTGTATAAGAAACTGCTTAAAACATACCTAGTGAAAAAAAAAATACAGGCTTTTAATGGACAGGTTTAACAGTCAAAGAATTGGCAAAGAATCTACCGTATTTTCTGGGGCAGTTCTCAAAAACAATTCAGATACGTGTATCTGAGCTTTCTGGAACTATGGAATATGTTATCATCAACAGTCCACATTTACTGCAAAATCCGCAGGAACTAAGTGGGAATATTCGATCTGCATGGGATGGATTATCACAGGTTCCTAATGGTGTCCTCTAAAACTCCATTCCAAGACATCCGATATGTTGCATTAAGTCCAAAGTCATACTAAGAGACATACTAACTGCCTATAGCCGTCAAAAGTTTTAATCGGTTATTGTTCCTAGTAACTTTTATATTAATTCTGAATTGCATTGCAATCAAACACTTCTTTCTGGATGCAGCTATTTGTGCAACTATTTTTTTGACAACAGGTGTATTTTCTCAAGCAACTCTGACAAAATGACTTCTGATGACTGGGGGCATGCAGAAGTACCACAAAACTGAGCAGTATCCTTCATAAAAACCTCAAAAGTGCTAGCTTATAAACATTTCAATGACGTGATTATCTATTACTGTTCAGGAGCAACAGAATTAAGCCAACGCTCAAACTTAAATGACAGTTAATTGTGCAGTTCTCAATTTGCAGCACAACAATTTCAATCTGAGAATCTGTTTACTAAGGACAACAGATGCAAAACATTATTGACAACACTGTTTTTTTTTTTATTTATTTTTAATTATAAACATAATTTGAGTCAGAGTTTCTGAGGTGGATATTCAAAAGCACAGTTTAAATAGTAAAAAGAGGACAAAGTTCCCACATACAAATAACGCAGGTCCACAAACAAGGTTATTAACAAAATGGAAGCTAATAATCTGACTGGCTCAAACAGAAAGCACATATTCTAAAACCAAAAATGAATTATACAAAAAAAAAAGAAAAAACACCCCCCCCCAAAAAAAACCCCAAACAAAACAAAACAAAACAAAACAAAAAACAAACAAACAAAAAACACAAAGAAGCAAAAAATAGCAGATAACGTTCATGTAATCTGACATTTTAGCTGAAACCAGATTACAACCTATGTTTTTTACCATTCAACATAATGTGCTATAGAACACACAAGCTTGGTTTATTGCTAAATGCTAAATTAGGACCTTTGAGATGAAGAAAAATTGCACTGCATAAATTCATTAGTACTACAATAAAATTCGGAGCTGCCCCAGAGTAATTTCACTTAGTTTCCAACAGAAGACACTGCTGCTGCACTCTGCTTCCAACACGCTATCACTCCATGAATGTTTGCCCAGTGTTCCCAGTCCATGATTTCATTGACTGTTTTGCTTGTTCAGTCCATTCAATCAAAAAGGCAATGGGTATGAGTCACTGTAACAATGTTAAAAAGAGAAAGAATGGACAGAGTGCACATGTCAGGGCTGGATTTCTCAAAACCATCTGGTGCAACCAACATCTATATGCAACGTAAAACATGCTGTTTCCTTTGTTGCAGTAACCTATATCAATTTTAGCTACCATTTATTGTAAATATGAAGCTTAACCACAATTACAGTCTGGCATCTGATTCAGAAGATGTGGCCCATGGCAGTTTGCTTGGTGATTGTGTAGTGCTGGCTTGTGAAGATAGAAACCATGACTCAGTCCAGAGAGATAATGTCTGACAGACTGGAGGATCCTCCAGTGATTACTCCCGTTTCATGACTAGAGCTCCCTCCATGTGCAGCTGCTTCATAAGAAACTGATGAAGACACAAGGCCGGCGCTGGTAGTGGCACTCTGGATGCTGCTGGAGAGGTTGTCAAGGAACACTGGGCTCCGGTAATGCTGCTGGAACACAGGAAATGGGTTTACAAACACATTTACTGATCAGCCACATCATTAATACCACCAACTATGATGTTGTAAATGTGTTGATCACTGAACATTAGAATTACACCGCCCCCATGTTTGAGTAGCTCCACCCACCACATTTGCACAAGCAGACTTTCAAAAGGTAGCCACGTGGTGGGGGTATTTTGGACTGAAGCAGGTCATAGACTTTCCAGACCACAGGGAACTTACCTGGGGGTCTGCTTGAAGTAAAGAAAATAAATCAAGACCTATACAAAGAAAAAAGATGAACAAAGTGAGAAAATCATACCACACATTACACCTGTAGAGAAAACAGGTCATAAAACATTATTTATGGATCACAGAAATGATGGCCTACTTTGTATATCGGTGGGAATAGTCGACAACGTTGAATGGTGGAATGGAACTGCATAGTCTGCTATGGAGGATGTTAGGTATGAGGCATCCAGTGCCTGGACATTTGGCACCCGAACTGTTGATGGCTGATAGGTCAAGACCCTGTGGAAAGAGAAATTACAATGCCAAAAGAACCTAACTGGAAAATTATTAGGCCAAAACAACCATGCATCATACAATGAACCATAATCTTCAATATTTATCATCTGTAGACAGTCATGCAGGGGTGTGCTTTTCTTTTTGTTCTGACTAAGAACTGTTGTTAACAGTCACAGACACTAGGCTTTCTGCCAAGGCAAGGCAATCAATGATCTAAAAACTAAAAACACTGACCCTTTGCTATGCATCTCTTCTGATTTGGACATATAGACACAGCGCTTTTTCAGGGGAGGGTCTGGTTCTGTTTCATCATCTGAGGAGCTTTCAAGCGTAAGGTCAATCACATCAGCCTTCTTTGTGCTGCTGGGTTCTGTGTGAGGAACCACTGCACTCTGTCGGACAGGGGCGGCACCTAGAAAGGTAAAGATGAAGAGAGTTGAGGAGGACAAAAATGAACATATGACCTAAAAGAATGACATTTTGTAGCCTCTACACTGTGGTTTTACAGACTAACACCATCTATTGTCCACACGTGTGTGCATGCGTGTGTGTGTGTGTAGAGTGGCACAATGTATAGTTTCAGCATTCTTTTCGCAATGTGTGCATAAATGCAATCATTACATTGCAGGACATGCAATACCTTGTGCAATGTAGAATTTACTGCTTAATCTCACTTTAACAACAAAGCTAGCAGAAGCAGTTTCTGCCCAGTATAATATTTTACTCCGATTTGAAAACACAGTGCTTTATTAATATCATATGTTGGATCCTTGACACTGTGTGATGAAACCTATAGGGCCCTAAGAAATCCTTTTTTCCCTCAAATTCAATTTTTTTCTTTTTTCCTATTTCTATTTGGATTTTAAGGTGTTTTTCTTATTATTTTTTCCTTAAAGGAAACATGCATCTTCAAGGAAATCACAGGGCCCTATACCAGTTTTTGTAAAAAAAGGTATGTTTAAAGGAAAGCATTTATCTGTTCTTTTACACATATCCATTACACCCCCACTGTGATAAAAATCTATTTTCGCAAATGACTTACACTCAATTTTGGGTATAATTGGAGATGACACTTTCAGCGCCTCCTTCTTTGGTCTCATTGGACACCAGGTCCCATCCTCCTGGAACTTAATTTCATCAACATCTGTGCAGTCATTTAAAATTTCCATGAAGAGCCTGAAAGTGTACAGAATTATGGAATTAAGTATGTATGTGTAAACTTCATTATCAGAAATATGTTTGCAACAAACAGGATGAACTTACCCATCTATAATCAGACTCTCATATGTGGCTTTCTTGTCACACACAGGGCAGATCCAGGTGGGCTTCTTCTCATTCATCTGCAGGTATAATGCAGCATCAAAACACTGCAGGTGAGAGCAGGTAACGGCTCGACAAGGAACTGTGAGGCGCATCTTTCCAAGCTGTAAAACAAGAACCGTTTTTGTTATTATACATGAAGAGCAAATATAAAATATAATGCAAAGATAAATAATATATTGAAGGCTTTCAGAACCTACTGGACACATCAGGGACACTCGCAAACTGGTGGTTGCTATTTCACTGTCAGGGTCAGCGGTGAGCTTTTCTTTTACTAAAAGCACGTTATTGGAATAAGTGAGAATTTCAGATTAATTCATGATTAATTCATCACTGAAGATAAAAAGCACAGAAGACAAACATTCTTTACAGGGCTACACATTTTAAAAACCAACACATCAGAGTGAAAAAAAAAATATTAGCCATCATCTTACTTAGTGCTCTTGAGTGGTCAGGGTTTCTGATCCCTTTCATTCTTAATCTTTGCAGTAACAACGGTGAGGTAAGCTGCCGTACCAAGTAAACAGACATGGAGTATGTCTAGGGGGAAAATGCCAAAATGCCAGTTATGACAAGAATAACACAAATGAAAATTTTTTTTTACTTGTTTCTTAAGGTTTGGAGCGCTGTCTACCTTTCCAATTTCAGGTGCCCATGTGACCGATATCTGATTGGGTACTGCAGATGACAATCTGACGAGAGACGTAATGTTTAAAGGTCTCCCTGGCCTCTTCTGTTCCACACCATTTTTAGGTGGCGGTGCATAGCCCTAGCACAAATGCAAGAACCTTAAAACTGCTCATCACTTTCAGTTAAATTACTCCCTCAATCGTGTTTTTATCCCACACACTTTTTGAAATGAATAAAATGTATCAATAAAATAATACATTAATAATTAATTTCCAAGTATTTTTCAGGCAGGGATTACAGCTTGTCCTGAACTACATGGCATTTTGAATAGAAATGGTAAACACAGTTATGATCACATTAAACCAGCCATACAAGTTGGAATACGACCACAGAAACAACTCACTGGTAAAGGAAAGAGCTTCCCATTGACTTTGATGCAAAGACTGTTGGGATAGTTGTCCTCCTGAGGGCAACTGGTCTCTGAAAGGCAGAACCTGTAAACAATAAACAGTTACCCAATAAAGATCCAGCACAAACACCAATATTACAGTCCTTTCAAAACCACATTAAAATGAAAGCCCATACCGTAACTGTATTTGAACCATATAGTCTCTTCTGCCACCAGGAAGGAAATCCCTTTTTAACAAATAATACAATTTGAATTAAAGTGGATGATAGAGAGATACATCAACACTATAAAATCAAACAAGTCACAGAAAAAAAAAACAGCCAAAAAAGAAACAAGCCAGAAAAAACAGACACGAATTAAAGGCATATAAATTCTTACCGTGAAATACAAACTTCTCTCACTTGCTGTGGAGTCAAGGCAAAGATGAAGTACTTTTCCTGATGAAATCTTTGAACAGTGCTGGGGCCTGTGTGCAAAAAACATACATCCAAGAAGGGAATTGAAATAACAAGCCAAAATGTTGTCTGGATGTATTTTTAACAACATAAGATTTATAAAATAGTTATCTTATAATACAATATCATACATTATAAGCACTTTATAAAATGATATGGTTCATTTTTAAGAATCCTTTTACATTTTTGCAAATTTAAACCCTCAAAAAAGAGAAGGTTAAAATGAAAAGTCGTCCATCACCTAAACTTGATGGCTTGATCAAAACATCCAACACATCATAAAATGGGAGGGATTTCATCTGGACATCCGGGTGGACAGGGGGCATAAGTGGGCTTGGCTGCTGCATGTTCATCCTGGGTTTTGAATCATGAAACACTGGTGAATCGCAGGACACCAAGTGTGGATGCACCAAGTCTGAGTGACCAGCACCAAGAGAAAGGTCCAGACTTCCAACTGCCGATATGTCCCCCGTCTGAAAATAGGACTTTAAGCTTGACAACTCCGACAGATTGTCAAATGTCCTAGGATATCTCCGGCGATAGAGTTCCTTGATTTTAATCTGCACGGCAGGATTACAGTCACTCTTTAGCAAATGTAAAGCCCTCAGCAAGAGTTCATGCTTGCGACCGCTCTTGTTCCTTCCAGCAAAACCTAGCAGTACCTGCAGCTCTGAGACACGGAAACTTGATACCATATTCTGCAAAAAAGAATAATAATAATGATAATAATAATGATAATAATAATGATAATAATAATAATAATAATACACAAGAGCCATAAACACACATGACTGAAAAAGGTGTCAAAACCCAGTCTAATTAGGTAAATAGATTTTTACTACAGTTGGTAAAGAGGGGTGAACATTCAGGCCCTATGCCTTGTTTTCAATATAAAATATATTACTGTAAACAAGAAATATACTGAACACAATACAAAACAATCAATAAAGTAGTTTAATCAGAAATCATTCATAAAAAGTAGATAACTTTTATCTACAAACTGGACTTTCATTATGCAAACAGAATAACATCCATCCCACTATGATACATTATGCATAGCTGAGTTGACATCCCACCCCATACCCCGATCAGAAACCCCCCGAAAAAGTAAGAAAAGCTCAACTGACCCTTCAACATATGGTCCATGCTTGATCGTTCTTACTTGTTAATCCTTTTTTCTTTAAAAATCCTTTACAAATGTGAGCGAATTGCATCTAAAATGTTGAGAATAATTCCAAAACCCATTAGATGAACAACGTAAACAAGACAAAGAACAGGCTTAACTTCACATTTAAACCTGACAGTCAGACTTCACGAAAACGAGTTAAATGAAAAGGAGGTTGAAGAGATCATCTTTAAGACTGGACTATTTTACAGTTCGTTCAAAAGTTAAGCATGAGAGTCTGTAAGTTAACACCAAGGACAGAACAGCTACAGTCTGCAGATACTGAGAACAGCTTCACATCTCACTCACATTTACAGTGAACACAGCAGTGAGAAGAACCATCAACAGTGAACGCAGCAGTGGGAAGAACCATCAACAGTGAAAGAACAGTGACAAGAACCATCAACAGTGAAAGAACAGTGACAAGAACCACCAACAGTGACCACAACAGTGGGAAGAACCATCAACAGTGACCACAACAGTGGGAAGAACCATCAACAGTGACCACAACAGTGAGAAGAACCATCAACAGTGACCACAACAGTGAGAAGAACCATCTACAGTGGGAAGAACCTTCAACAGTGAACACAACAGTGAAAAGAACCATCAACAGTGAACACAACAGTGAGAAGAACCATCAACAGTGAACACAACAGTGAGAAGAACCATCAACAGTGGTTTCTAAACGAGCAGAAAGCAGGAGCTGCTCCCTGAACGGCAGAGAAGACAAACCAGGCGTTACAGGCCTTTCCTGAACACTTACTTCACTTTCTGACTGAACTAGAGGCTCTGATCTGCACTTTAACACTCACATCTGCAGCTGTTTGCTCAGGTCTGCTGTGTTTACAGAAGCAGCTCCTGTTAGCTGTTTGCTAACAGACACCAACAAAAGAAAAGCCCAACTGCTGCGTTTCGGGCTTCATTTACAAAAGCAGACAGTACAGTGCGACAGTGAACAACCCCAGAGCATGAATGCAGTGATGATGATAATAATATGTGGCCAAAGCACCTTGATAATCTACCGCAGCAGCTCTACCAGCTCTCCGGCCCGCGGCTGGGAAACGGCGAGCGTCTCTGACAAACAGGCCGAGGAGCGGACCGTCGAGCTCCGAATAAACACACAGCCAATACACTCCCCTTAAGCGGTCAGAAGAGCAAAGCGGCTGCCAGCGATCACAACACTTTCGCCTACCCGTAACTCCTCAATATCCGCCATTTTCTGGCTCGGTTCATCCTGCCGAGTGACCGCTCAGGCTGAACCCGGCTTCGCAGCGACTCGACTCCCGAATCGACTCTTTCAAATCGGGATCTGGCGACACTTTGACTCGTCGAGTTCAGATCCGTTTGGAGTCTCTTCATCACGAAGCGGTGACGAGTCTCCGCCCCAGATGGCAAAGAACATTGAGTCAACGTTGAATTGTGGTTGCAGTACAAGGTAGATGATGGAAAAAAAATCATAAGCATCGTAAGCCTCATAAGCATCGGTTGGTGTTGACGTTGAATCAACGTTCATTTCAAGGTTTTGAAGGGTTGGAGCAGGCGGAGTGCAGAATGCAAACAACAATAACAACAACAAAAACAACAACAACAACAACAATAATACTAATAATAAAATAATAGTGATAATAATAATAATAATAATAGTTATTAGATTAGATTAGATTAGATTAGATTATATATAACTTTATTGATCCCTTGGGAGGGTTCCCTCAGGGAAATTGAGGTTCCAGCAGCAGCATCAATACAGTACAGCAACAAGTAGAAAGATAATAATTACTATAATACTATTAATGATTATAATATAATAATAATAATAATAATAATAATAATAATAATTTAGTATTGTGTAATAAATGTACATTTACTGTTCAGTGTGAAGATAATAAATACACAATTAGGTTGAATTAATGTTGTATAAATTTTGGTCACCTGGCCCTAATTCAACCATAAAACAACAATAAATCAAGCATATTCAATGATTGAATTTATGATGGTTTTGTATTTGGATACATAAACAATAACATTGACTCAATGTTGATTTAACCTAAAATCGATTTGCAAAATTGAATAAATTCTGACATTGGAGATCAACACTCATTCAGTGCATTAGGTGAAGAAAACATTAACATTGATTCAATGTACTTTTGCTATCTGGGCTGTAATTCTCAAAAGAAAACTGGCATTTCAGAGATCCTGTCACTGAGTTTTAACTGAACTGAGTTTTGTTCTGAAGCCAATTTTCACCACTTGGAGAAAATAAAGCTTGTGTGCAAAATCAAATCGTTTTTGGAGGCAGCTCTGCCTCTGAGGCAGACACATGTGCAAATATGTTGTTTTTAAGAAATTCTGTCCAGTGTTTTCTTTACTACACAGAGTGTACCATGAGTTTTTCATATCACAGTGACACACTTCAATTCCATCATGCAAACATAGCTTAGTGCAGAAAATATTGAGTTTTAAAGGTTTTAAATAACATTCCTTTTCAATGTTTTGAAAAATCTTTTTTTCTGTTCCTTCATTCTGCTCCTCCCTTGCTCTCAGCTCCTCCTCTACTCTGCTCCCCTCCATGTAAATATATTATTACTATTGTATCTCATCACTATGACTTACTGTCTCAGGAATGTAATATCTCATGACTTACATATTTTCTTAACAAAATGTACTGTGGCAGCCAAGCTAAATGCATAAAACTTTATTTGCTTACAATAGAAAATGAAAATGAAAGTGTATTGATCCTGTCCTGAATCCTGGCAACCACAAGTCAGATAATACATTAGGCTACAGTTGGACACTGACAACTGATTAGGAAATGGACACTGACAACTGATTAAAATACATTATCAGGATAAGACCAGTATTTGTGAGTAATACAAGTTGATTAGATATTAGATATTTATTAGATATTGTTTTGAGCTGAGTTGTGGGAAAGTCCACTGGAAAAAAATAACTGTATACACTGTGTCAGAATGGTGGTCCACAGAATGGTTGCTCTACTCTAGCCACTATCTCCAAAACCATTTAATCAGTTACCGAAAGAAAGCTCCGGCAAAAAGCTCTGCCTTTCAACAAATACTACTTAAACTGAAGGGGTATTTCTGTAAGCCACTGCTGGTCCACCCTCTGACCCTGAGATAGTCAGTCCTGCAGTGGGCCTAACTGGTTTTTAATCTTTTTAAATGTACACAGCTTTTGAAAATGTTAAGATTTACTAGGTTGGTTACCACGGTCTCGCTTGTAATAAAGACATGCTGCTTTGTGCAGAGATGCTTTAACCTGCTTGTAGGGCACAGGACTACTGGGGCCACTAGGCCCTATAGGTCTGTTTAAAATCCACAAAACGAATCTAAAGTTTTCTTCTGATTGATGTAAACAAACATTACCACACAACAGACCATACATAGAATCTAAATACTCATAACACATTGACAGCTGTTTCAGTGTCAGTTGGCTCATTACTGTCTCTGAGCACCACGTATAACATGTATTACTGCATGTAACCCAAATAATTTCCTGGGTCAGGATGTGGCCAAACATAAGAGGCAACTCAGATAGCATGTTTGGGGCAAATTTGGGCCAAACATTCATCGCTATCTGAATAATTATGTTTAAAAGTAAAGATATGTCTGAGTGTTGCTGGTTCTCCAAAATGTACATTTCAATAAATTGGTTGGTATAAGCAGTTCTCCCTTTTTTGTTAACCTGACTTATTGGTCCCCTTGTGGTCTCTCACAACCAAGCAATTACATTTTCTTACCTATGCATGTTTGCTTAAAGGATTTGAGGTTACCGAATCATTTGTTACCAGTTTCTGGTAAAAAGAAAAAAAGGTTGAGTTAAAGTAGCCAACAGTTTTTTCAGTGTTAACAATTTTACTTGATTAGTGTATTGATGATCAGTTCCCTGATGAAAAATCCAGCTCAATACCAACTTTAGCTGGTAGCTGGTTTCAGGTGGCCAACAATGATCATACTGGTTGTCTAGCTTGGTCAGGTTGATCAAACTAGCTATCAAACTCAAATAAAATCCTGCCATATGGCCAAGGAATAAGTTGGTCAACCAGCTAAACCGGCCTGACCAGTTATTTGTGTGTTTTGAAAGCTTGCGCTCGAAGTAAAGGTTTGCAACAAGTGCTTACTTTTGTCATAAATAGGTATTTGATTAAGTTGTAAATGTTCGTAGTACATTTATGTTTGTATTAAAATGTATTTAAAATGTATTTCAGCAAAAGTGCTGGACCTGGCAACCCTGAGTTGTGAATCAATGAAATGGTGAATCAATGAAGGATCTGATTCACTGGATCTGACAGCTCTATAGAATAGATTCTGTAAACTGAATCGATCTTCTCATTACTTAAATCAATTTTAGTCTCAAAACTGTTTCGATGCAACTGTATTAGCATATATAACACACAGAGAGGTTGTATAATTGTAGGACTGGCGTGTGGAGAATGGAAACAAAACAAGACTAAATCACAAACCTATAGTTTTAATTCAATATTTATGGTATGGTTTAATGTAATATATTCCATTCAAATGTTTGTGTTTTCAGCTGATTATGTGGCAGAGGTGGGTATTTCTAGCAAGTCAAATCTGATTTTTACCCTTTCATATTAGGTTTGGTCATTTGTAGAATAATAATGGCCCTTATTTCACATTGAGTTCATCTTGCTAATAATGGCTTGGTAGACTCAGTCACAGCAGAGCAGCCCTGAGGTGGATTTTAACTTACTGGACCTGAAATGCCCACCTGTTATGCAGACATAACTGTGGTCTACAGTTTCTTCAGATTCATGAATCAAATTTCATAAATCATATTTCACTGCAGGGAATCAGTATGCTTGGTTTATATATATATATATATATATATATATATATATATATATATATATATATACATATATATACACATTTAAAAATATGATTTGTTCATGAGTTGCCAATTAGCTTTCATCTCTTAAATAAATATGTGGTGCAAAGCAAAAATAAGTCATATACACAGCAAAACCCGGACAGGTTTAACGAAAACCGTACAAACTGTTTAAGAAACTCACCCTCAGGAAAGAAAAGAGCAGCACTGTGAGTGCGCAGAGTGCTTTAGAGACATACCAGGCACGTGGTCGTCTACAGGTGGCCATATGCTATGTATAGAAGGGAAGTGTAAACCCACATTACAGTAGTGGACAGATGGAAAGTTTTGGATTACTGACGGTAATTAGATAAGGATACTTTCTTGACCTACTTTAACACAGATTATATTACACATACAATAGCCTGAGGTTAGGTTTGCAGATTCATTTGCTGATTTCATGCCGATTTCTTGTAATTGAAATCTTTCCCTTTTGGAAAAAAAACAACAGCTCAGACCAGCATTAACTGTTTTTTATCAATCTGAATTACTACCTGGTCATTACCAAGCTGATAAAGGTAGTCAACCAGCATGCCCGGCATAATCATTATGGCATAATCATTATCATTATGTTGATCGATCAGCATGACCAGATATATTTTTCCTGAATCATCTGAAGCACCCCATTTGCTAAGAAGCCCCTAAATAGTTCTGGGTTGGGTTATAAAAATATCCAAATCTCTGATTGTCCCCATCAAATCCATGATCATCAAATTGAAAGAACATGGCACTACATCGAACCTGCCATCAGAGGGCTGCCCACCAAAACTCTCAGATCAGGCAAAGAGGGTATTAATCAGAGACGCAGGACAGAGACCAAAGGTAACCCTGAAGGAGATGCAGAGTTCTCAAGCAGAGACTGGATTATTTGTCCTTACAACCACAGTAAGCTGTGCACTTCATTGGGCTTTATGGAAGTGTAGTCAGAAAAAGGCCTTTACGTACAGACAAAAATAGGAAAGCTCAGTTTGAGGCTGCGTTTGCCAAAATGCTTGTGGGAGACTCCCCAAATGTATGGAAAAAGGTGCTCTGGTGAGATGAGACCAAAATTGAACATTTAGGCCACCAAAGAAAATGCTATGTCTGGTGCAAAATCAAAACATCTCATCACCCCAAGAACACCATCCCCACAGTGAAATATGGTGGTGGCAACATCATGTTGTGGGGCAGTTTTCAAGCCTTTACTTGTTGATCATTATGGCTTATAGCTCATGAAAACAAGAAATCCAGAATCTCAAAATATTAGAAAAAGCCTGAAATCGCTTTAAATGTAATGAATATAAAATAAATGATTTTTAAAACTGAATGATCATATTATTCTTATTTTTTTAGATTTGCTAGTAGTATCTATGTCCTCAAGGTGTGTTCTTGAGATGGCGGCAGAAGTGGACGAATAAACTAAAATAACAAACCATTGATCTTGGCACTGATCATAGTGCCTGCACACACAGATTTTTTGGTAGTGGAACTTTGTGAGTGGCTCTATGACACTCCTGCAGTTATGCATACAATCAACCTATTCATTCTGGGAGCAGCTACTAGTATATCAGGCTCTGCACGCTGCACAAGAACTGTGTAACATTATATAACCCAAGTCATGTCCTGTAATATTAATATAGTGCCTCATTCCACATGCATCTATCAATTTCAGTGATGGGTCTGATCTCTCCTTCAGGAATGGCTCAAAAGTATGAATTACACTCCCCGAATGTGTGGGGAATGGAGCAAGAAATGCTAGTTCTCACATAGATCTGCACTTACATGTACTTGCAGGCAAAGCTCAGGGACAAAGTAACCTACAGACATGTTACATGTAACAAACTAGTCTTACTCTTTCTAACCACTACATCTTCGTATGCTGAATTACGATCCTATTAAGAATTCTTCAAGAATATGGTACACAGTAAACCTGATGCTCATTCACCCTTATTTTAAAAAACAAACATCTGCATGGCAGTTTTATGGCTATGAGTAAATGACTATTTCTTGGTGTTTAAAACTTTACCAGTATTTGTACATTTATGATGCCAAATACTCTGCCTTAGTTCTTCATTTCTGTTTATTAGTAGATTCTGTTCATTATATTACTTATAATTTGTCCATTATAATGAATAATTCTCTTCATTATATTAATTGGTATTAATGATTATTTGGTATAATAGAAACACTGAATAATATGAATATGACATGAAGATGAATGACAATGGTAAGTTCCTGCACCTGCTTGATTTGTCCAGCAGAGGACGCTATCAGTGTGTCTCTTGATTTTGTTTACAAATGGCATTCCAATGAACCTTCCCACAGCAGTCTTCCCAGCAGTACAGGCAACACTTTTATATGTGGACATTTCTTTAAGTCAGTCTCTTTAAGAGGATGTACAGATAGCTTCTGTCTTAAACCATAAACCTAAAGCTCATTCAGTTTTATCATCAAAAAACCTTCTGCATGGCAGTTACTAAAATTACATGGCAGCTAAATTACTGTTCCTTGGTATTTAATTTTTTATCCCTATTTGCTCATCGATGAAGCGAAATACTCTCTCTTAGTTAATCATCTCCATCTATTAATCACCAAAGGGTACCGATTGTTTTTGTAGTGGTCAAAGGGCAAAACACCCCATCCATCTTTGTACAATGAACTTGAAGGGTCTGACAGCAGTGGTGGAAACAAGATCTCTACCTTTTCAGAGGTTAATGGGATGAAAGTTCAACTAGTTCAAACAATATTTGTTATTAGTTAGTTATATTTTTCATTTATAAAAAGAAACTCAATAAAGTTTTTTTCATTTACACCTTTGCAGTAATTCAACACCAGGTACTAATGAAAGCAGCAATTGTAGGACCAAAGCACCATATGGTGATTTGTTGCATTTCTAATTTGAGCACAGAGCAGATGATGGAAAAACGAACTGTCAAATATAGTACTATAAGTAATATAATACTAACTGCTATTTCCTTGCTAAGAAGATTAGAAAAAAGTTAACTTGTAAGTGAAAGATAAAAAGATCACGAAAGCTCTTCCATAGTGATCACCAAAGGAGTGTCAGTTACATATTGTTTATCCAATTATCCATACTTTGTTGTGAAATAAAACAAATGAATAACAGGGGAAATATTTTTTGTCTGCCATCTCCCTCTTATTATTATTATTATTATTATTATTATTATTATTATTATTATTATTATTATTATTATTGTTGTTGTTGTTGTTGTTGTTGTTGTTGTGGTTGCTGCTGCTGTTCTTTATTTAATTAAATTCAATTTTATAAAATGAGTTATATATTTTCTGTGAAATGCTGAGAATTTGTCAATACGTAAGAAAATTGCAAGTTATCAGTGTTCAAAAGACAAATTTACAGCTTTTGAATGTAGTTTATATGGTTTATATATCAAGGTTTATATAATGTTTTTATATAATATAAAACACTTCTTTAAAATGTAAGTAAAGTTTCTCTCTCTCTCTCTCTCTCTCTCTCTCTCTCTCTCTCTCTCTCTCTTTCTCTGTATGTATATTCTTTATATACTGGTTACAAATTAGTCGATAACCTCAAATGATTTGAGCAAACATAGGACAACCATTTTCACACTCACTTCTTATAGCATTTGAGCAAAACAAGGGATTTATGCAACAAAAAAACATTGTATGCTGATAAATTACACTTTTGCAGTTACAAACCTAGTCATTACAATCCCATCACCAACTGATGATAAAACAAAGAGAATTTTCCCCTCTTTTTATATTATGCTGACTTTTTAATGTTAACGGTCTCGTTGGTTGCCACCACAAAACAGGAAGCAGAGGAGCATCTGACTGGATGCTTTCTACACTGATCCTCACTAAGCCCCCACTTCCGTCATCTCATTCTTAACTGCCTAAAATGTATTTATCAAATTTTCTGATTTGGCTGGAGACTTTTTTATAGTGTAAGCAAGATTATTTTATTTTATTTTATATATGTACTGATTTTATGTATGCACTGAGGAAGACCTGTATAACTACACATTTATTCTAATTTTATCTAAGAATCCTACAGGCCAGCAGGTTCAGGTTCATATTCACAGATATTCATCAGAATCAGAAAGGGGAAAATGTTATGATGATTGTTGGTGTCAGAAAGGCTGGTTTGAGTATGATTTTTACTGTTGATCTCCTGGTATTTTCAGCACAGTCTCTAGAATTAGTCATAATGACAGAGTTGAAAAAAATAACATCAAGTGAGTGGCAGTTCTGATGGAAATGCTTGATGAGAGAGATCAACAGAGAATGGAAAGACTGGTTGGAGCTGGCCGAAAGACCACATTAACTCAAATAACCACTCTGTACAATTATGGTGAGCAGAAATCTAATCAGAGTGAATAACATGTTGAACCTTGAGATGGTTGAGGAGGTGGGTATGTTTTTCTATTCATTCATTCATTCATTCATTCATTCATTCATTCATTCATTTATTTATTTATTAATTAATTATTTATTTATTTATTACATTTGTTTTTGCTTAAAATGACTATTTTATGAGGCATTTCATGTCTCAGAAATCCTGTTGGAAATTGATTATTCAGAATGTTTTTGAGTTGAAAATACAATAATATTTTATGAATTATTTGTAATGATTAGATTGACAAGGATATTTATGAGTTGTTAAAATAATCTTGACAGTTAAAATAAAAGTTAAAAAAAACAAATGTCCTTTACTATTTTGTTATTTATCAGAATTATCCCTTTCCGGGACTTTTATTCTTAAATTTGAACAATGCATAAGCAGAAAAAGAGAGCAAACAGTCCCTGTATCTTGGTCAATGATGTCATTAGCCCCCTCTCACTAATCAGTCAGAGTCTGCATGCAGGTTGAGCAGGTTGAGATTACTCCCTAATAATTCATCACACAATGATGAGCATGGTTAGCTAGCATAAGTATTGTAGTTTGTTATGTTATGTGTGTCATGTGTTTAAATTAGTCTGATCCTGTAGTTATGAAGCCTAAACATCTGCTTGCAAAGTGTGGATCTTGAGTTCTAAGGGTTAAATTATTTTAATTGTATTCTGCTTTTTGTCTTGACAATGAAAAATGAATGTCACATGTCTTTACATACTTACATCACATGTACCACCTCTAAAAGAGGAACCAGCACCTTTTACTGGGCAACTGTGGTGCTGCTAATGGTGCTGATATAAATAGAGCAGCAACACAGATATACTGTGAACATGGAGATATCAGAACAGCAAGCTCAGTCTTCATTTGCTCATTCATCCACTGTCAAACCACCAAAACATAGAGTTAGAAGGGAAGAAAGCTGGCAATCCAAAGAATTCCACAACAGAGTCCATCCTAGGCCCGGGCTTGGCTTCTGAAATGGGACGAGAGCTCTGTGACCTGAAAGGATTTAATATTAATGTTAACTTAACCTTTTCTTAAACAGTTAGGATATTCCAGGCTATCATTGCTGTGGATTTTGTTAACACAGTGTGATGTACCTGCATTAGAATGTAGTACCGTAAAAACTGTATTATCTGTATAGCAAATGAGCCAATATCTTGCTAAAGCTGTTTTGTGACTCTGGTGTTTGAAAAGCAATGACAGCGAAAGTGCTGTCCTCACTGTCCTTTAATAAACATTTTAATGGACATATGCACTGACCTTCTATCTGCTCTTAGTGTACAATTTATTACAAGTTTAAAGTGCTTTTACTTTTAATGAAAGAGTTCTTATTATGGCTATACACCAATCAACCATCTCCTCATTTCTATTTTCACTGTCATTCATTTTGTCAGCTACTCTGAGCATACAGGAGCACTTTGTAGTTCTATAATTACAGATTGTAGTCCATTTGTTTCTCTGCATACTTTGTTAGCCTCTTTTCACCCTAATCTCCAATGATCAGGACCCCACAGGACCACCACAGAGCAGGTATTATGTGCTTGGTGGGTCTTTATCAGCACTGCAGTAACACTCAGTGGTGATGTGCTGGAGTGTGTTGCACTGGTATGAATGGATCGGGCATTTAAACCCCTCAGTGTCACTGCTGGACTGAGAACAGTCCACCAACTAGAAATACCAAGCCAACAGTGTCCTGTGGGCAGCATCTTTTGAAACAGATTAGCTTCTGTCTCTGACTTTACATCTTCTTCTTCTTCTTCTTCTTCTTCTTCTTCTTCTTCTTCTTCTTCTTCTTCTTCTTCTTTCGGCTGCTCCCTTTAGGTGCTGCCACACCTCCATCTTGCCCTATCCCCTGCCTCCTTTACTGTTACACCAACCACCCTTCTAACCCACCTTCCTCCTCTCCTCTTCGATGGTCTTCGACCTACAGTAATCCAATTTCCACCCTGCTGGTCAACAGCACCGGAACCGGTTGTTGTTAACCTGGGCCTTGACCGATCCAGTATGGCAGTCATATTTGTGATCCGCATTATAGTTTTACGCCGGATGCCCTTCCTGACGCAACCCTCACCATTTATCCAGGCTTGGGATCGGCACCAGCAGTGCACCAAGTACACCCCTAATGGCTGGTTTCTCTGACTTTACATCTACAACGTAGACCAATTAGTTAGGAGTGTATAATATAGTGGACAGTGAGTGGACACACTGTTTAAACACTCTGGTGGAGTGTTTAAACAGTGTGTTCACTATATGAGACACTCCTAACTAATTGGTCAACACTGTAGATGTAAAGTCAGAGACAGAAGCTCATCTGTTTCTGCACAGTTTGTGTTGGTCGTGTGTTGCTGGGAATGACACACCACCCAAATAATATCTGCGCTGTGGTGGTCCTGTGGGGTCCTGACCATTGAAGAACAGGGTGAGAGAAGGCAAACAAAGTATGCAGAGATTCAGATGGACTACAGGCTGTAATTATTGAACTACAAAGTGCTCCAGTTTGGTATGCAGGTTTTGCATTTAAATGATGTCAGTCAAACATACAATTATTACAACACTTATAAGAATAACAGTAACCCCTTGATGTTTTATATGGAACATAATTCATTTGAAAATGATTCAGTATATAATGGTGTTATATTCACAGTGAAATGTTTGACAGTGTGAAAACTGAACTATTTCCTGCTGTTTCACCTGGTTATGGTACAAATGATTGATAAGGGCACACAGTGCAGCTGTTTAAGCCTGTAGCCTGGCTAAAGTGCCGATGGCATCTAATTACCTCCACTCTCCCACCTGAACAATCTGCCAAAGGAACACACACACACACACATACACACACACACACACACACACACACCTGAGACCTTGCCTTTATTAACCTTCACTAGTGTTATTGGCAGTACTTTGACAGAAGCAAGACCCCAATTATTGTTAGAATCAAAGCTGCTGCTACTAAGCTCAGGCTGAAGCATATAGAAGCTTGTAGCGTGAGAGTGGCTTGTTAGGCTGCTTAGTGTTGACTCCTCTGGGACTCTCTCTCAAGTACCTGTCTCCTCTAGCATTGTTATTCGAACGTAAAATCGAACGAGTGGACGTTGCTCCAGCCATTTTTTTGTCAAGTACGAACAGTGCTGTTCTCCAGGGTTAGCAGCAATTTGTGGTGGATCTCGTCTCAGTTCCAGATCTAATATCAGTTTGGTGGAGTCTACCACTAATTTGCTACTGTTGACATATTGATTGTATAAGGTTGAGTGCATTATCACTAACACTAATTAATTTAACGACAGATTCTATTTACTGTATTTGATTGACTGATGCAGTGAGTAGTTTCTCAATTAAGCTGGGTAACACCATCTGTTGAGTGGCTTTCTTCATGCCTAGCAATGGATAATTCTCAACCTTCACTTTACAAATTTGCTTCATACG
This sequence comes from Acestrorhynchus altus, assembly GCA_034509495.1. NCBI lineage: Eukaryota > Metazoa > Chordata > Actinopteri > Characiformes > Acestrorhynchidae > Acestrorhynchus > Acestrorhynchus altus. The sequence continues at coordinate 11,111,922 of CM067522.1, read as the reverse complement.
TCTCAAAGTATCTGAAACAGAAAGAACGAGAAATGTTATTAGTGCAGAATAAACATACTGTATATCGTTTGTCAAAACCTTGAGACTCTTTAAGCCTGAATAAAAACATCAGCTGACCTCTACATTGTGTGAATATTTCATAACCAATTGACCAAGAGATGTGGTCCAGGACTGGGTGGAATAAAACCTCATCCCAATTTCAATCAAACACTGTTTGTAGAGAAATACTTTCAGATATATATTTTTATGTTTCCAGGGCTGGGATTGCTATTATTGAGTATTTATGTACATTCACCAAAAATAGTTCACCCAGAAAGAATCATTTGAATGCAATGTGTGACTGCAACAATGTCCTGCCAGCCTGTTGTGAAGTCACTCAGAATGGCAGCAGGTCTTCTTCAGTGATGAGTCCTGTTTTTGTCTTAGTGGAGATGACGAATCAGCACATAGTGGCACCATGGTCACCACCAGACATCATGGTGTGGGGTGCAATATCATATGTTTCCAAATCACCTTTGCCCTTCATTAGAGGCACTTTGACAGCCCAACGTTACATTAATAAGGTCCTGCAACCAATGGCTCCACCTTTCCCATTTCAACAGGACAGCGCTTGTCTGCAAACTGCTGCCATTTCAAGAGCTCATCTTCAAAACACAGATATGATGCCATTACCACATCTCCAGACCTACCCCAACATGTCTGGGATGTTATCAATGATGTGCTGTCAATGTTTCACCCCTACTACAAAATCTGAACTGACCAAAAATATTCAAGCTTAATGGGGCGGATTATTGCAGCACACCATTAGGAACCTTTACAACTCTATTCTGAGATATCTGGCATGTTGTGTTATACCCAATATATCAAGAGACATGAGATTTCATATTTTCGGCATGTGGAACAAAGGTCCTGCTGGGATTTATTTGTTAAATGTCCAGGGTTTCACATTAAAACGAACATTTTTACAGCTTCAAACACATCTGTTTAAGGTCCACCTTCTACATGTATCTGGTACCCACACCAACCAACCATAACATTATGACCACCTCCTTGTTTCTATATTCATAGCCCATTTTGCTCTGTCTGATGCTCTCGTACCAGTGCAACACACACAAACACACCACCTCCATGTCAGTGTCACTGCAGTGCTGAGAATGACCCACCTCCCACATACTGTACCTGCTCTGTGGTGTCCTGACCATTGAAGATTTGGGTAAAAGCAGACTAACAAAGTGTACAAAGATTACAGTCTGTAATTATAACACTACAGTGTGATCCTGTATGGTCGGCAGAGCTGATTAAATGTAGAAAGTAATGTAGAAACAAATAGGTTGTGTAATATTTTGATCATCTGTGTACATTGACCGTTGGTCCACTACAGCTGATTGACACACAGCCTACAAATAGATAAACACAAATGTAAATAAACATAAATCAGTTTGACATTTACCTGACTTTTTTATTGATTATTAATTCATTATAAATATCATTTTTAAATTTGCATGAAAATTCACACGTGTAAAAGGTGGTAAAAAATTATTTGCTCCTTCATTTATTTAAAAACATCAATTGAAAGGAGGCAATTTAGCAATATATGATATTAGGGCTTTTTATTAGTCTTGGTAAATGAGGCTTCTTCATCTTTGTGCTGCTCCCTTTAGGGGTTGCCACAGCGGATCATCTGCCTCCATCTTGGCCTATCCCCTGTCTCCTCTACTGTTACACCAAAGTCTTGGTAAAAGAATAAATGTATTTATTTTTAATAGTTGATTTTGCAGATTTTTAACTCTCCTATCCTCATGCACACGGCCACAGTCCTACAACTTGGGGTCTTCAGTGTCCTCTTTTTTGAAAATTAAAATATAGTTACCCTTTAGCTATGCTAAATTTCCCCCTGTGTGTGTGTGAATTAGTGCGAGGTACCCTGAGGTGGACTGGTACCTTGCCCATGGGCTATTCCTGCCATTCACTCAGTGTGCCTGACTGTGCTCCAGATCCACTGCTCTCATTGTCAGAAAAATGAGATTTTATTGTTGAGTTATGTGCAAGGAATTGACAAGCAAATGCTATTGGGGGTAACCCACGAGTGTGTCACCCAATGTTATTGTTTCTACAAGACTTGAAACATTAAATAAAGCATTTTACAGTTAATACATTTAAATACTGTAATAATACACATATCAAGCTTAAAACATTAAGCAAAGATTTAAGGCACCTGAATGATGAAAAAACTGCTGCAAAACTCATTATGCAGTTATGTTTTAGGTAGATATGTAAATGATTACAGGTGTGGTCTGATTAGACAGTGAGTCTTGCCACAAGAGGGCCTAAAAGTGCTTCGAGAGGTACTCATAGGCCCTTTCCATCAAAAGAACTGTGGATCTTGAACTGATTCCATTCAGGCTAATAAGAACCTTGGTGTTTTTACTGAACCATTCTGTATTTTATTCAAACTGAGGATAAGTTACATTATATGTCATCAACAGAGGGTGTTGTCCAGCATCAGTAAATGGAAGTGAGAAAATGGCAAAGTGTACAGGAACCTATTTTTGTTGTCACAAACTGGAAAGGAGCCCGTTCCACATTGATGGAAAAGGCATATGAGGGGCCTCAGATATACCTCAACACTGTTCTTGAAAACTTTTTCCAAATTGAAATACTTTGTATGGGGGCGCATAAGTGAACCTGAAAAAGCAGGACGGTAACTTCGATGAATTTCCCACCAACTAAGCTATTCTGACCTGACAACTATAGTGGACAAGAACCCTGGACTGCTATAGTCTTAATGATGATTCCAGGTTCTGACTGTTCCATTGATGGTTAGATCCAAGTCTGGATGCCTTGTGGTAAATGCTTCAAACTTATCCTTGCTGTGGAGTGACACCAATAGCTCAGTATTTTGTGCAGGACTTCCTGTGGCCATGTGTTGCCTTTCATGGGAGGGTATTCTTCAGCAGGTTAAAGCTCCTACACACACTTCAAAGATATATCACCTGTTTAGCATTTATCTGACCAGCTGGGATGCTAGCTTGGGCAACGCACGAGTGTGCAGGATCTACAGGAGCAGCTGGGATATCATTGATCAGTGGACAAATGTGTCTCAGGATGCCATACAAATCCTGTATGCCTCCATGCCCAACTGTATCTCAATGTACTAGAGCCGCATTTCACCATTACATTCATACAAATGTTTAATTCAGTTCCATAGTTCCATCATCCTCTTCACTATTTTGTCAGTGACAGAGTATATATATATATATATATATATATATATATATATATAAGCACAACAATTTTTATATATAGTGTTAAGCACAACAAACCTCTATGTTTAGGTACCATTTGCTGTACATTCACTGTAAATTAGTAAATTAACATTTAGTGATTTCAGTTAAAACTTTAAAACTCAGACTGTAGCTAAAATGAGATTTTCAGAGAATAACAATCTGAACAGTCTGAACCGGGCTCTCAGATCACATGGCCAAAATGTCACAGTGCTTTTTCAGATTAGTAGCATTCTTGCTTTAGCTTACGTGAATAGCTAGAAGCAGCCTATAGGCTGGTGATCAAACCACCATTCATGTGGCGGTACCATGCCCCTTTGTGATGTGGAAAAGCTGTGATCATGAACAAGGCCCTCTATTTGTAAGGCAAAACAGAAACATAAGCAAAGGCTAGCACAGGCCAGCTGTGTTTGTTAGGACGTCAGCATGTTTGTAGCGATGCATTCATCACTTTGCTTCATAGCTACGGCCCGGCTTTGTGTGTTTTGGTGAATTTGCATTCTAAATGTTTCATATCATCCAGACAATGGCAGCTTCCGAGTCAGTGTAGTGTTTGGACACCTATAGTCTGGAAAAACAGACTGACAAAAGGGCACATTGTGAAGTGTTCACTTATCTGTGCTTGGATTTGATGAGTGGGCTAGATATTCACTAGGAGGGGTTCAGGGAGGGTTATTAATGATGCCCGTTCAGGTTATTATAACAAGTTCCATCTGATATGTTGTGGGAAAAATGTAAGCTATTTCTCACTGAGAATCCTGCAATATGTATTTTTCTCAATAAATGTGTGGGCACATAATTTTAGTGTTCCGCTATTAACATTCCATATTGACAGAAGGTCTTATGGCAGGTTAAGTTCGATTTATGGATGGTCGATGAAATCCAGGCCAGAGGCAATTTACAGTGAATATGAAGTGATCAATGGCTGATTATTTCATTGACTACATATCCTGTTACTATGGCATTTGTCACCATAGCAACCACTGGTAATTATGGCAACATCATTTTCAGTAGTATAGAAAGGGGAAAAAGCCTCTACGTTGTTGAATGGTAGAGAAAAGACATTAGGATGAGTTGATCACTGGCTATTTGGCAGTTCGATGAAGTAATCCATTATAGCTGCTGTTCGGTTTAAATGATCATATTTGCCTTTTGTTGATCTTAATTGTCACAAATGACCAAGACATGGAGTTCAATAAACTTCGATGTGATGACATCGAACATGTGATGAGTGAGTGGAATCATGAAAGTAAGAGGTTTTAAAGCTATAGGTTAGCCAAAAGTAGGCCATAGACAACCATAGTAACCATCAGACTGTTCGTTTCCAATGAAACTAGTGAAATCCCAGCTCTAATTAAACTAACCTCACATTGGAAACACAGTAAACCAGAGGCTCTCAATGCTGGTCCTGGATGACCACTACCCTGCTTGTTGTAGTTTTCCTGCTGTACCACACTCAGTTCAGTTCAGCAAGGGATTGTCAGTTAGCTCATTAGTTGGATCAGGTGTGCTGGAATTATGGAAAATTCTAAAACATGCAGGGTATGTTTTACTCCAGGACCAGGACTGAGATCCCTGCAATAAACACTAAACAATAACCTGGAATCTTGGACCACAGAATCATCTCAGAGAGGATTTAAGGTCCTTTGCGGTCATCACGGAAGGAATCCACTCAAAAAGAGTAATGGACTGTGACCTAGATAGCTGCCTGAAGAAAATAATCCCATCACAATGCATTAGCCCTTCACTAACCTCTAGTTAATAACAGGAATGTATAGCCCACCCCCACTCAGATATCTTTCACGCTCACAGCTTCAACAGAACAAATAGATGAGGCACATCCCATCAATGCTTGTTTGTGTCCTTTGACAGCCAGCTTTTACTCTGTTCCGAGTCAAAGGAAGGTGCATAGGTGACCAATATAGGTGATCAAACGAAACCAGAAACAAAGCATGGCAATAGTTGTGTGCCCTGAGGAAGGTGTGAAGACAGTTGTGAAGGTGAGAAGATAGCCAATTATAAGGAAATGAAGCAACTGATATTATGTCAGATAGATACATTAGATAGTTCACATTACAGCCTGCGACCTGCAGGAAACCACCTCAATGCTATGGTATATACATATATAAACATTTGTTAAATTGCAAGATGTATCTAGCCATGGTCTCATCACTGTTTGATACATTATCAGTAAGTAATCCTGCCCGGAAAACTCCTCAAAAGCATTAATTTCCAACTGCATTAAACCCCAGTTTAAATTCCAAAGAAGCCTTCCAGTTTATGTTTACTGCTCAGTCCACATGTTCATGCGCAACCTGCATACAGATCTGAAATGATATCAACTGTTCTGTGAGACTAATGATGTCACTGATATTATTATATATTATTATATGGGATGGGATATACAGTATATGAGATGGGAGGGGCAGTTTGAGGTCTTTCTTTGCTCACATAATGTTCAAATTTCGGAATACAAGTCCTGAGACCATTACTGAGTATGTTGAAGAACTTATTATTATAAATATTTTTGTTGATCTAATTAATACAAATAAGTAATCAAATACACTATCAATTTCTAACAGGATTTCTTAGATATAAAGTGTTTTAGTCCTTATAAGCAAAAAGAAAAATCTAACAAATTTCAGATGCAGTACATTTTTGATCAGAACATCATAAGTTATTTTAATGATTTTAATATTTACATCTCAAAGGAAGACATATTTGAGTAAAATAGGATCTCCTGGAAATAACAATATCTGGAAATTCTGACTGTCTCCTATAAATACTTTTTTAACTGTTCTAATGAACAAAAGTACATCAAACTATGAAAATATTCCACAATATTAGCTGTGTTTTACTGTAAGAGAGAGCAGCAGGACTTTAGTACATTAACATCATGCATTATAATCACTGCATAACTTATTGATCACGATGCTAAATTTTAATTGATTCATTAACATTTTTAAACTAAGTAAATTTAATCAAGTATTTAGTAATCCTGCTTAGTGCTTGTTTAATGGGTTATGCAGAATCTAATGTGTTGTTTGCTAACAAGCAATGATCTAAGCATATATCCAACAGGTACATTTGGCTTTTGAATAGTAAACATAGTAAACTGAAGAACCTAATGTTAGAACCTTGATGGATCATTCTCTTAGCTTCCCTTTGAAGTGCTACTTCCTTTGGTGCTTGAGCCATCCAATAAATCTCATCAGTGACCTCATCTGACCACGCCTCTAAGGCAAGCTCATCAACAGATAAAAGCCACCTGATCCAGGCAGGCTTACTTCTTGGCACCTTGTTTGGAAGATTTTTTTTTTTTTTTTTTTTTTTTTTTTTTTTTTTTTTTGGGAATACGGCAGTTATGCAAGGAAAGTTTTAGGACTTGAAAGGACAGTTCAAAGTGTGACCCTCAGGCCACGTTCCTTTGTTGTTTTTTTTTGGTCTTACAATATAACAATATTAACTACATATGGAGATGTTCTGTAATGTTGTGGAGTTAGTCCCAACGGTGAGTTTATATTATAGTGCAATGGATTAATCATCCAATCACAGAGTTTAGAGACAAAGGATCAGGCTCTGGAGCCAAATGTACACAACCAATAATTTCATAATGTTGACATTTCACCGTTTTAAAATGAATGTCTAATTTTGTATCCCTGGAGATAGTAGTGTTTTGACCTGGAGACAAAGGAGAAGGCAATTCTCTGACAGGTTCCTGAGAACATCTAGAGGCAAGAAACAAAGTCTAATTGGCAACAGAAGTTTTCAAACCTTGTAGTTTTGATAAAAACAAGCAAACAAGCAAAAACACTGTTCATTTGGAAGAAGGGCTGCTTGCTCTAGGCGTTTTGTTTGGGCAAAGCCATCCTGATTTGATGAGTAAAATTATGGATGAAGACCATTTTTAGGCACTTTATCGTTTATCCTGGCATCGTCTTACAGTGCAGATTTGCTGTACTTCCCTGTAATCACTTCATCCTCACCATGACCTTGCAATTTCCTTCATTGGTCACTCTATTTGCAGAATCACAAAGCCTTGGTGTAGTTTGTGGATGACTAGTTATCATTCTAGACATATGTTCCAAACCTGCCTCACTTGGGTAGATTTCTCTTTTTTTCTACAACATCTGGAGAATTCAAACTTTTCTGTATAGAGGGGCCACTCAGATGCTCATTCAGTCTCTTTTCATTTCAAGACTTGATTGCTGCAACTCCCTTTTGGCTGGCTTTCCTATGCAAACCATCAGGCCCTTGCAACTGAGCCAGAATATGGCAGCATGGCTTGTGTTTAATGTTCCCAAGTTCAGCCATGTAACTCCTCTTCTGTGTTCTCTTCACTGGCTTCCTGTGGCTGAACATCAGATTCAAAACCTTCATGCTGGCCTATAAAGCCAAAAATGGACCAGCCCCTCAGGACTTGTTGGCAATAGTCAAAACCTGTTCTGTACCAAGAGCCCTTCGAGCATCAAACACAGCTCGGCTTGACCCGCCATCCCTCAAGATACATGGAAGACATGCATCCAGACTCTTTTCTGTCTTGCCACCAAAATGGTGGAATAAAATTCCCCTGGGGGTCTGAACAGCTGAGTCAAACGCTGACTGAAGTCCATCTGCTTCCAGAGCACTTAACACATTAAAGGATTATAATTATACTGAATCTTGTGTGATAAAGTGTAATATGTTGACCATTGGGTATCAAGGTCTCCATTCTGACATTTGCATAATTCTAGCCTCTACAAACTAGCTATGGATAAAAGATAAGATTTTTTTTCTGGCTTACCATTGGCCAAGCAACACGAAACTTGAATGGCATGTACATGGAGGAATTCCTTAATAGCCCATAAAGTTGGATGTCAATTGGGATTTAAGGGGTGCCATTCTTAAAAAAAAAACATATGTCCAATTACATATGGAATTACAAGCATATGGAAATTAAACTTTATATTATGCTGTGCACTGAGCACAGCAATTCTCCCAATATATGTTGGTGAGAAATAGCTCTATTAGAAATAGAAACTTTTTCGTTTTCTGCAGTTATAGAAAGTTGGATCTAGCCAATTAATGAACTACTCTCCCAGTTTACATGATATTATCCCAAAACTGGTCTAAAATGAATCCCTGGAGTCTGAAAGTAAATAGTTATGTTAAAAATATTAACTTTTTTGCACAATACAGGTGCAGTATATGAATAAACCAGAGGTAAGGTCAACAACATCCTATTTGCAGTTTATATTGTCTCTAAAACAAAGTTCACTGTAAGTCATAGGGACATGAAATTTGATCAACAGATAGTAGTCCCTCTCGATTGGCCTGATGGCGGCACTATAGTGAAGTGTCAAAGTTTAGCTCCATACCTTCCACCTCATAAGACATAGTGACAACATTGTTTTTCACCTGATTAGTTGCATCATGCCCTGTAAAAAGCTTCAAGAACCATATATCTCCACATCTTAGATTTTTAGCTAATTTGCATAATATGCCAAATCACACACACATTTTGGGTGCAAACTAGTGTGATTTTTCACTCAATCTACACAAATTTGCTGTAGGCTGATCTTTGTTTTAAAAATGTTGGAATTTCAACACTGTTTAGCACCCAGGCCCTGTCCAAATGTATCCAACCAATCAGATTTCAGCAGGTCCTCAAATGCTTTAAATTTGGCCTCATGTGTATAATAGGAGCTTGGGCCCTGATAATTCTTGCTTGCAGCTATATTTTGATTTATCTTTGCTAGATTTTATTATCAACTCCATCCACAGGTGCATTTTCTCTCATTGTATGTTGCTAATCTCCCAGCACAGGATGTTAATTGCTCTACATTGTGTACATAATGAAGTGGGAGGCCAATTAATTGGAATAGCCAGCATATTGCAGCACAGGTATATGCTGAAGTTGCTAATTGGTATTGACGGACCACCATCCACTCTTTTCAGATCAGCTGAGCTAATCACCCCTGACAGCTATTAAACAGTGGTTTTGTTGTGGAATTTTCCTCGTGGGGTGAAAGTCTGACATCTAATTGATGGCTACTAGAAGAACAGAGAGGTCATGGCGCCTTTGTGCTATTTCATTAATGATATATTAATCAATTAATAAATGCTTATATTTAAAAAAAAGTTGTTGTTTTTTTCACAAGGAGTGGACTGAGGCAGGTATCAGTGCATCATGAACCCCCACGCACAGATATCTCCAGGGGTTACAACTGCACCATTCCTAATATTAAGACCCTCCTGAAGCAGAAACAACAGAAGTGTCTCTTCATGGGAAAAAGAATGAGAAAAATGAGAAAAAGAACAGGACTGTTGCTCAGTGCTTCAAAGTCCTCTTTTCATATGAAAGTCCTAGAGTTTCAACTCAAGCTGTACTGGAGTCTGGAGGAAGAGTGGCGAGGCACAGAATCCAAAGTGTCTAAAGTCTGCTGACATTATATATATATATATATATATATATACCTGTATGTTAGCTATAGGTAAAAATGAAAGGCATTAAAGAAAAAAGCCTTGAAATATTTAACTTGTATACATGTAATGATTATAAAATATAGCTCTGCTTTGTATACTGTGTAAAAATTTGGACCAGAAATGCTTTTAATTACTCTAATGTTTACTCTCATTATCCTTTAAAATCAAAACATTTGACCTTCTCCAGTGTAGTCCCTATTTCGGACATACATGTTCTTCACTGGGTAGAGATGATGTGTGATTTTAACTGAATTATGAATAAACTTTTTCCATAAAATTCTAAAATTCCTGAGCTGCATTAGAAAGCCTCTTCCTTTGATTGTCTCTAGAGCCTTATTTGTAGCACTGTTACAACTAACCCTGTGGTGTGGAGGCTAGACTTCAGCCTGTTTAGCTCTCACTGTGAGTTATTTATATGCTTCATAATGATACTGAATTACAGGGTGATTTAATGAATTAATATAGGTGTGTATTCTGAGACTCACACGACGCTTATAATGAAAAAGATTTTAAGGCATTATTAAATATTAATTAAACATTTCCTTTTTAAATATTATTAAACTTTTCTGCTGTAGGTACTGTTAATTAATGCACCCTCACTGGAAAGTATTACACTTTCTATTTTAAGGTGAATTTCCCCCACTTCCCCTATTTGTTGTTTATGCAGGGGAAATGAGGTGATAACAAATATATGCACTCTTTGTGGTGCACAGAGAAAGTAATTTGTTACGAATAAAGTTCTTGGCAGGAGTAAAATTTTATGCTTAGTTTTAAACCAGTATTAAACTAGTTTAGACTAATGTAGTGTTGCAGCAGCCCTGACTGAAGTCAGTGCAAAAAATTCAGATCAAATTAGTGCACAAATTGTTCCTTCTTAAAAATGCAGTTGGATTAGCAGTGTTAAGATGACCCCAGGCACGGGTAATCTGACCCTTTGGTCACATGCTTTAATGCCTCACTGTAGTGGGGGGCCTATTTGGGACGCATGATGGATGTGGTGCAGTACAGCCTCAGGTCAGGCTACTAGATCATTTATAGGGAGCTGTAAGTGCATGCTGGTTTGATGCACACATTTTCCATTCTTGGGGGGCTAAGTAGTTGATACTGGATGGAGGGCTGAAAGCTGCCATGGAAAGTTAGTGTCTGTGTTCTAATCTGAGGGGGTTTAATAAAGCAGTGCCTATTATAGTATCTGATGAATTTCCAGCATTATGAGGAAGTAGAGATGTAGCATTACCATGGCTTTGTGGTAGCCCACTATCATGCAAAAAAAACCCCAAAGAAATAAAACAAAAAACAAAACAAAACAACAACAAAAAACAAAAAACAAAAAACAGACTGAAGATTGGCAGTTTGTGTGATGTATTTTTACTTCTCCATCTGCTCTCTATTTCAGTAAGAGACAGATTGGTTTACACATCCGTTTATATGACTTTCTGCAACGTTGTTTTGAATTGTCTCTCATAGTTTCTCAAAGTCTTGGTATATTATCTTTTTCCAATAAAGTATTTAAGCATTTAAAAGCAGCTATGTCCAGTTTCTTAATGTGCAGTTGAGCCTGTATTATTGTTTGCCATAAAAAAAAAAACAATAACGAAACATGAAGAAATGAAAATGAGAAAAGTTTTTAGGAAAGGATTTAGGAAAGATTTGGAATGAGATAGTCAAGTCACGGACATTATTTAGTAAAGTGTTGGAACAAGATAGTTAAGTCATTAAGTTCAGTCTATTATATTTAAAAAAAAAATCAGTTTACAACCACAGATGTTTCAGGTAAAAAGCAAGTGCTGGACTCTGTGGGGTGAAAATTGAACAAGTGGCAACCCTACAGGAACAAGGTCTTACTATGTTGTTACTAAATTGTCTCCTAGTCGAGTCGTGGCCACCACTTATTTTTTATCTATACAGGATGTCACCTTAGGGATAACATTAAAATATTTGACTTCTAATACACTGAGGTACCTACATTTTTTAAACAGAGACTGATGTATGCCATGACTGCCATCTCTTGAAACTGTGTAGTGCTTCAATTTGGTGCTAAACTCTACCTCAGGAAATAATGTGCTAACTGTGAAGTCCACAGAGAAAAAAAACAACAGCAAGGCAAGAAGAAAATCTCCTCCACCTGTCCTCAAGTTGGATTGATGGGCTCTCTTACTTTATAGTAGCCATATTGATTGTGACGGTGGTTGTCAGTGGTGCATAAAATTAACACTGTGTTATAGGGCATGGATTTCTGTCAAGGCCTGACAAGATAACCCATTATTGGCCGATGCCGCTAATTTGTTTTTGTTTATTCTGAAGTGTAATGTAACACTGCTTGAGCCTACGATGATAACTCTATTACCTGCAAATCCCAGGCCGGACCATTGACAGCCACTAATCTTGGCCCGGCTCCTAATTACATCAGGTTCTCAGCCCTTAATTAACCAATCTTTACTCCATTTTAGCTGCTTAATGCTGCACACACCCTGGCATCATTAGTTTAATTACCTGCATTTGCAGAGTAGGATTTTGACCTTTGTCCTGCCAAGTCATCTTTTTTTTCTCTTTTCCCCCGCTCCTATTTCGTCTGTTTTGTCAGCTAATGGTGGCTAATTCCAACCCCCCCCTTAATGCTCAGCACCTGTGTTTATATTTCGGACCATCTGCTGCTCCCAGTCAATCCCATTACCTTATGATTGTAATGGGACTGAATGATGCACCGTACTGTTTATCATGTTTAATGAACAGTAGACGTTCAATTGGTCTTCGGAATGGAGCTTCTGACATTGACTTCTGTGAGTTTACCCATGAAGTTATGAAGTAAGATGCTGTCAAAGTACCATAATACATTATAATTAAAACGGCAGATGGTTCAAAACTGCACATTTAATTATGCAAATTATACGTGAAAATAAAATGTATGTAACTACTCAATCTATTGTATAAAAAGATACGTTTAGAACATACATTTTACATGCATTTTGAACATTTTACGCTTATGAATGTATATATTTTCTTCTGTTCCGTCTGCTAACAAGAAGTGTGGCAGAAACTTCAAATACTGTATATATAATTGGCTATAAAAATACAACATAAAAAGCAGAGCTATCATAACAATAAACCATAAGGTAATCTTCTACTTAGAAACATACCTGTGCATCAATTTAAAGTCTAGGATCAGCTATTCTGAAGCATTCCTGCTTGTTTTGGTAAATTCCCAAAAATGATTAGCATAAAATTACAGCATGCTTTTCTTATCACCAAAGGACTCCAACACCAGCAGCTGTTTTGCCCTGCCTCCTTTATCCATGCTCGTTTGGGGTTCTGGAACAACAGCCACTGGTTGTTACATAAACATGAGCAGGAATGTTACAAAATGACCCAAACACCATAACATTCGCTAGGTTAGTTAGCATAAATACATTACTTAGTTTTACATTGGCCTCTAACATCGTTACCATGGCATTAAAGTGCTGGCTACAGCTCTTGTGCAAAATTGCTAGTGCAGCTTGTGTTGGCTACAGGCCTTCTCCCACTTTGCTACCATGGCGTTAGTGAGCCAGCTACAGGTCATGTCGAATATCAGTAGTGTGGCATTACAGTGCTGGCTATGGGCTTCATTCTACATTGCTACCGAGGCATTAGAAATAAGTCAGACCATCTGTCATTATTTATGACATCATGTTGTGATTAAATCTAAAACTATCCTACACTACACTTGCTATTGCTCTTTAATTACACAATGAAAGATTTCCCAATTTATTTCTCAAAAGTCAAGCCTGTCCAACTGAGGGACAATCCTAACCCTGAAGATGCCAGACCCAGTTTTGATATGTGATATTTTACATAATAACATATTCTATTTTATTAAAGTGTTAACATTTTTAAATGTGTCAGAACAGGCTACATTCACATAGTAAGGAGAAGTGACCCAAGTCTTGACCCAACAACAACTTGTTCCTCATAAATGCACGCTGAGAAGAAGGGAAAATGGACGAGAGCAGCGTGCGGTTATCCATTGCTGGGATAGCGGGGTAATAGACCTCATAAATATTTGGTCTCTGTTCAAAGAAAGGTAGTAAGCACATACTGGAACAACTCCATTATTGTAAGGAAATAATTAAACACTGCCGCGGGAGGACATGGCTGGAGTTTAAAGAAAAGTTTAAAGAAACCAGAGAAGTGGGCAGAAAATCGGCCCTTATTACTGCAAGCTTGAATGTATTCTCAGTGATAAGCACAATTTTCACCTTCTGCTTAATATTTTCTGTGATGCTGGCAAAGATTAAACAAAATCTCTGGGAACATCAGTTTAGAAGTGTTCAGACAAATGTTGGATATAGATCACATTAAAAAGATTCTGTGAACAGCCTTAAAAAATTTAAGTTGGGATACTTTACCTGCTGAACCTAACAAGGTGTTGTAAGGAACGTTCCACTTTTTGTAAAAGGTCTGTGACACATATAACACCATGGGCTATAATGAGAAAATAGAGTTTTCTTTGTTTTCTAGACCTCAACTTGACTTTTACTATCAGGAGTCACAAGTATTTATAAAGTCATAGCCCTCACTAGTTGATTAAAGTCTGAGACTTTTGCATTTTTTAGTCTAAAATCATACCCAGGTATCATGCCATATGGGCCTTCTATTGGTGGCCCAACTGAGAACCGGAAAGTTGTATCCATTGGATGTTTGTTAGTCCATATATGGATGCCAACCAGGGTCCCTGATGGAAGGTTGTACATGCCTAGATGGGACTCATGTGAGATTAGGTTTGCCAGCAAACCTGTAACAACCTGTACAAACTCATCTGGAACCCACCCAGCCCATGTTCCACCCATGTGAGCACCATATTGAGTATGCAGTCTGGGCAGTGGATATTTGGCATGGCCACTTCTAGCCCACTAGCTAAGACTACTCTTATAGTACTCTAACAGACATCCACACTGGCTAGCTTCAGAATGAGTAACTCAGAACAGAGAGGGTCATCCTACTCACCCAGTGAGAGCAATGACAATATAATATTTTTAACCTCCATCCTTGAATTACCGAGATCTTCCCCAGACTAGCTGATTTACAGTGTAGTTTCCACATATGGACTGTGTCTAATACATTCGCTTGCACTGACTTGACATTGAATGCATTTGTTTTTTTTTCTGAAAATTGTATTATGAAGCAATGACTACATTCAGTTGGTTGGTAAAGTTGAAAGCAGTACTTTATTTCTAATTATGCTACAAGTTAATGGCAAAACAAACAAACAAAAAAAATCTCTTTCACCTGTTTTTTGTACTTTTTTTTAACCCCTGAGCACCACAATCCAGCTTTCCCATAATGCACTGGATTTATCCAAAGTAAATAAAAGAGAAACGAAAGAAATGTTTGAAGCTTCATACACAGCGAATAAGATCTAAAATCTACCAGCATAACATTGTTTACATATCTAACAAAGTAAACATATTATTTTTTTCTTTTGTAAGCACGAGTGAACCTTTTTTTCATAACCTTCAGCAAAAAGATAAATAAGCTTGTATTTCATGAATCAGTGAACATAGTTTCTTTTTGAAAAGGTTTTGGTTACAGGAATCGTTCTTGTTTCACAGTTGACAAACACTCCAGAGATCTTCGCAGCTTAGTGATATGGGTGGATGGGGGAGCTGACGGCTGAGTGAGAGAATAGACTGTGCCACTATTGTGGAAAAAAAAACCCCACAAACAATAAGAGTACATCTCTTGATATGTCTGTAAATTAACAAATTATAATGAACGAGCGGGAATTGTTCGGGGAGTTATGCACCTTTTGTGCTCCGTTCTAGTTTTCCACACAAATATATTCAGACATTTCCTTCAGTTTTTGCTTCTATACAAGGACAAAAATGATCGTCAAGCTGCAGTTTACTGTATCACTGTACTGAACAATGGTAACATGTTATGTTTCTAAGGTTAGCATCTGCCAACCAAGGCCTGAAGTGAATACATTTCCACTTTAACCAGAGTATCTTTGAGCCAAGTGCCATAAATTGCATTTATACTACAACAGTAAACGTCAATGTTAATATGCTTTGCATTAACAGAGGCTAACGTAGATCTGTATTCAAAATGTTAGTTGAATCTTTCTGCGCCCTCAGTGTTCCATCACGTTTCTAAAAGTCACATTTGAACATTCAGATCTCATTTCTAGGCCAGGTTTACTGTAGCCATTTGCAAGAGCATACCTTCCTAGCTTATGCAAAACCTGACTAACTGAGTGAGAGACTTCTCGTGGTTCACTGGGTCACTGGGCTGTACTGCACTCTTCCATACTACTGCTGTTGTAACAAAACCTCTTATTTCGAATAGTAACTCTACAGGAGAAAGTGATAACATTCTTAGCTTTTTACATGTGACAAGAATTTCATTCCTTTGGACCTTTTCGGTCAGCATTAAATACTCATATTGTAAAAAAGGCAGCTGGCTTAAAAAAAAAAAAAAAAGGTGAATATGTTGAAAATCCAAGGTTTTGATATGACAGTGATTAAACGTTTTAGTAAACCTAGCCAGCCCTTCTTCTCTTAAAGCCTAGAACATGCTGTGCATGAAAAACAGTGATTCAAGTAAACACTGGAATTTATAAAATCTCTGCTCCTAACTAATATGCATATACAGACACTTAAACCCAAAGAAATATATGTGGCTGCAGCCTTGCTTATGCAGTACATTACTAAGTACTGTGGAATAAAACTGTTTGGTGGTACATGAACTGTTTTATCAGATGTGCTGTTTTCTAACTCATCACATCACATCTATATTAAATAGCTTGAAGCAGATTGTGTACATACAATAAAATCCTTCTGGCATTCTTTTCCACACACACTCACACACACACACACACACACACACACACACACACACACACACACACACACACACACACACACACACACACAGGAAAATGCCACAGACAAAAAAAGACATAAAGCAATGCAAATTACATCCTGCTCTAAACAGGGATAGACCTGTTTCAAAAGATGTATCACACTTTAAAGCAGATCCTGGACCAAAAATAAAATAAAATAAAAAAGGTTACACTTAAAAACTGGCGATTGTGGTCATGTTTGTTGGCACAGTCTATAAGAAATGAGGTAGATGTGTGTTAATAATATATTCCCTTCTTTGGTATAACAATACAAAATAGGAAAAAAAATCCAGTGTGTTGAAACAAAAGCATTGAAATTTCAAGTATTTCTCTACAAAAACAACAGAAATGAAATAAATGAGGTATATCTGTAATTCATAATCTATTATAATGTATGTACAGTAGATTTGTGGCCTCCATACCGCTTATCTGTTTAAAGACAAACAATCTTGGCCTCTACAGAGATATAGAGTGAAAGAGTACATTCAGAGTACACATATATATATATATATATATATATATATATATATATATATATATATATATGAAACTGCTGCTGCTTTGGTACAGCCTACGATGATTAAAAACAGTAAGATGAAAATAATAATAATAAATAGAATTTGAAATCATTTGTTTACATACTTAAAAAAAAATCCTCCCAATTCCCTTACAGACAGAAATAAATGTAACGAAGCAGAGGTATCAAAGAGAATAGCAATAGTTGAAAAGAGGGATAAATAACAGAAATAAAGAAAATAACAGTGAAGTAGTCGCTGTTAATGACAAATCAGATCATATTCACAATAAAGTCTTTGTCTCATTTAACCACTGGTTTGAACGGAGTCCCATTTAGCCCACTTACTGTATTTGTTAACCTTTCCTCAAGGGTTGTTCTTGCAGGAGGGAGATGCATTGAAGTGCTCAACCAGATTTTTTTCATAGTTAAAAAAAAAAAAAAAAATATCCAAGCTAAACAATAAAGTAATCCACCAAACCTCTACTGACCAGGTCTCAATGCTACTTTAATTACAGAATCTTTCATTTAATGAACACTTGCGAGCCTGGTCACTAAACTGAGGCTGGGCTGCTGAAACAAACAACTTTCTACACATTTCTGACCAATAATCAGCCATGAGGCAATGCAGAATACCACCAAAGTTCCCTTCTGTGCTTTTTTTATTCACACAAGGGAATAATAACTGATATGAAGACTCTTTATGATTGTCCCAATCTATAAAAGATTATGTGGACACAGATTGTGAAAAGGGTATTTAGTTGAGGTCTTCTTTTGTACTCCCTGACTATTTGATGCCCTCAATTAAGTGGGATGTGCTTTGACTAAAACTAAAATATTCTTCTCTTTTTCCATCTCTGCATGGGCATCATCTAAACATAGTTCTTAATGGGAGAAGCTGTGCATATGCAAAAAGGACATCACACATACACCACAATGTTACCCATATGCTCTTTGGTATTAGCTGAAAGTAGAGCTAGTCTGTTCTTCGGTCTAATAATTCATGTGAAAACTGGAAAGTACTTAAGGAACTACAAGGTGTCCTTTTCATGCTCAACAGCTGATGAATCTGTACTTCTGTGGAGAATCCTGCTGGAGCGCTTTGTACAAGCATTCGAAGTACTATTTTCTTCAGCTTTCTGTCCGTTTTCCTCTCCTGTTTGTGGCACATTGCGAGCCTTGCAAAGAAGCTTCACACTGAAAAATGTGTCCTCAGAGGGAAAATAATAGAGTGCCTTGTACGTTTACTTAATGCACTTCACATGTGCCGCCATAAGCCACTGGGACTAAGTGTAACCTTTTGTTCTCTCAAAGTACTTCTCCGGAGAAAGATGTCAGATTCTGTCTGTCACAAGGATCATAGGAGGACTGTGAAAAAAAAAAAAAAAGTAGGAAGCCATCATCAGAGGATACTGAAGAGAAAACGTGGAGAGTTTAGCAGCCTGCATTGTGTCTTTGAGAGAAGGGGGAGCAGATTTGGTGGCTTTTGCAGGAGGTGGTTCAAGGTGAGGCAGCTGGTCCGTGCAAGGAGGACGAAGAAGAGGAGGAAGAGGACGGCGGGAGGTGGCTGCTGAGTCCAGGGCTGTTGCTCTTTCCCTGAGAGCTGGCGTGGTGCTGGGCTCGCTGGCTGCCTGGCATGACTGAAATGGCCGGCTTGCGAGCAAACAGCACCCCTGTCGTTGATGGAAACACAATGGAAGTTGCAGTGAATGGCAATTCAGCTGCATTAAACAGCAGCTACAGCAATAAACAGCTGTTCACCCCTTTGGACCCCTTTACTTTACTAAAAGTTTTATAGTAGTAGTAAGGGCAGACTACAGGACAAAAATATAACTTCACAATTTCTGTTTGCATTTTTACCTCATTATTTATTTACATATTAACATTCTTAACGGTCCTTTTTTCTGAGATTTCAAATTAATCTAAGATAAATGCACACACTGAAATGGACCGACATTTAACCAGCTACTTGTTATACAGTCATTATACACTATGGATTCTGAATATGGAAGGATATGTATATACATTATGGATTATTATCTAACCTGCCTAAAATTCATAGTGGTTAATGGAAAAATGAAATAGTAAATCTAATTCTTGCTCTTCAGGACCAGTGTCCAGTATCACAACTTCCCTGCTTTACTATACCTAAATGCTGAACCAGTTCTGAACTGATCTAAGATTTTTAATAATTCAGACATGCCCAGCACTGACCGATGTGTCTAATTCATCTTGTCAACTTTTTTATATTCAGTACTATATGTCATTCTACACAAATGAGTGCAAAACGTGCCTTGCATTGCATGATGAAAATGAACTATATAAAACATTGTATATTGTGAAACAAACTAATGATGATTGAACAATTAATTCTGGAAATATGGTAAAAAGTTGCCCCACAATTGAATAACAGGACATAACTACAAAAGTATAGTAGTAGTTAACTAATAACAACTACAGCTACAATTTACAATGTTGAAACAGCCTCATGCTTCCCAAAATATAAAAAAATAGCAGCCACCCCTGAGCATCATGTAATATCGTGGCTTTCAACAATTGCTACAATTGCTTGCAAAATCATTTCAGGCACTGTGGCAGTTCCAGAGAAATTTTTATTGATTCATTCACTAAAATCATACTTTTTGTACTGTGAAGAAAAAAAAACATGGCACTGGGTTTTTAGCTTGGGTGTTGTGTTTCTGAAACAGGCGTCCATGGAAAAAAAACTTTAACTTGATCTCATTCAGAGGAAAAAAAACTTTCCCAGCTCATTTATTGAGGCCACTACAATAGCACATCTTCAGGTAATTACAGTGGCTTGCTTGCCAAGCACAAGCACTGTATCCACCTTAAGCAAGGGCCCTTTCCTCTCAGGCACGAAAGACAATAAGCTCCATCGACCTCACAGTGCCCAGGCCCAATTTCGAGATATTTAACTTTTTTAACTCTATTGGACTTGCCACTTCATTACAATGGATTTTATAGCAAAGACATCAAATTGTGTGGAGGACTAAGCGCAGGGGGTGCTGCTATAACTTATTGAATTTCCTGCCTGCAATTACATCAGCAAACGGCCGCTCTATTTACCTGTGTAGACAACTCCATTTATTTCTATTGACATGTTGATGCTGCTAATGCCGTTGGTAGACAGGTTCAATGCGGTCTCTTGTCTATCATCTGTCAAGAGAGGAGCCAGAGAGCGAGGGAGAGAAAAACTCAATATGAGCATTTATAAAAGGAACACAAGAAGCAAGAGGAGCACGCCACTGACTATCGGCGATAACTCATGAGTGACAGGATAAGGAGCAGTTTATTAAAAGAGTTCAGAAGGAAAGAGAGGAAGTGGGGTGGGTGGGTGGGTGGTGGGGTTAGGGGGGGTCTGTCAAAACCATGTTGCATCCATTTGAACTTTCTGGTTATCTCAGGAGAAAGCACTCTGTAGAGGGTCTGTATCATAAAGCACAGGGCCTTGTGAATGTTGTTTTATGGCATGGAGAAATGCATTAGCGCACTTGTAAATGGCATTAACCCTGAGGAAGCATCGTTATCACCAGCAGTGGCAAAAGCATGTTGAGACTTTGGATCATTTTTTCCTTAAATCGAGTGAAAGGGGCAGGTTCTGAAATTCAAATCAGACTTTTTTTAAACTGAAACAATGAAATAAAGTTGTTGACTTTATACTACAACATTATGTCTGAATATAACAAAACTATGGTGACGTGACATCTAAAGCTAAAAGAAATGTAAGCAGACCTTTACTTTTGTAAGAGCATCTCATTAAACTCACTTTTTCAGAGTTATGAGGTTCAGAATGAAAACACTGATGATACGTAAAGATGTTTCGCTTATTGAGGGAAAATGCAATATTGAGATTTGAGGGCTCTGGCAGAGTCTAAATTATTTGTTGCATCATTTTTGGGGCTGCAGCTACAATAAAGTGTGCTTTAATGTCTATCATTTCTATCTCATGTGTCATTACCAGGGACGCCTCAATGTATTTCCAGACATGGTTAAAGCAAATAACATTTAAAATAATCTTTAAATTGCAGAGTGTTTGACTGTATTACATCAAGGCCCTGCCCAGCGCTACGGAATTACGTTCCCATTTTCCCATCGCACAGTATATAAAGCACAGTCTGTCATTATGACTGATACAAGAGTAACACTCATGCAGAAATAACATATTGCTCATGGAGAGATAGACCCCGCAATCTTCTCACGGACTCTGTCATTACGAAATGCATGACTTATGGCTCATCTTCAAGCCAGGTGTAGTGAAATCATTACCATTTTGCTTGTAGCCAGACAGCAACATTTGTATTAATTTGGAAAAGGCTCGTATTTGACCCTAATTTAGGACTTATTTCTCTATAACATTTTTATGCCTGGCACATAAAATGAATTAAATGTGATGGATCAGTGGAAGCTTAATATTTTGCAGTTATGACCTGAGCTAAGCCATCTGCTGAGACAGATGAGTCAAACCGTTTCATAGACTGTCATCCTTTACTCTTACGTAGCTTATATACAGAGTTACAGGAGTTATTCATCAACCCCCATAGCCTCAGTAGGAGTAAACATTATATTGACCCTCTGTTTCCTGCTCTAGATTGGGGATTTTGCCAGCTGCTGCTAACCATCTGCAATTCACTGACCCGGCAGGGAATGTTCTACTCACTCCCTCTCACAGCCTCTTGGATGAAATATCCAAGTACAATTCCAATTTCAATTTCTTTGATTTCTGACCAGACTGTTGTCTTTTATACATTACATTCACATAACATAGCAGTTTAAAGTTTTGTAGAATTTTACTTTTATATTTGCTGTGGCATCAAGACTGTCCCCCTATTTATCAACAATAATCTAACAATAAAATCGATATAAAAAATATATCTTGGATATGGTACTTTTTAAACTTTTAATGTAAGTTAAAAGGTGTAATTAATGTTGTAATAAATTGTAATGTAATGTTTTTTTAGAATTTTAGAGTTTTTTCCATCACAAAATATTCCCACACTATTAATGGCATCTAGTCTTTTAAAATGATGTACAAAATCTTACATTTGGAAAAAAGAAATCAATATCTCCCACTCTTCTATTTACCAAAACAAATATGGCATTAACTGGGAGTTTAGAACCTGCACTTTTGGATGGATTTCTCAGCTTAATTTTTAAAGGTGAATATATTAAAATTAACTTACGATGCGCTTTTTTAATATAAGTGAAATCTCTCACTTCCACTAATTAATGACATTCTTTACACCAAGCTTTTGTTTGTTCTTGGCAACAGTAACAACTAGTTTCTTGGGGTTAAGAGAGGAAGACTGATTTACCTCTTACATAAAACACAGACATCCATTGTCTTGAGATATTAAAATGCAGCAGTGATTTGATTCTAAAAGGACTCACTAAATATCTGAATAAATGCAGATCTATATAATACATGTAAAGCAACACAATTCTACACATACAGTAACTGCTAGGACCTGATGTGTTGTACTATATAGTGTGAGATGGCTGAAGCTTTCCTTCAGGGACATTAAAAGAATACACATGAAGTGATGGTTGAGACCATCACTACTAATCTCAGCTCTCAAATTATAGTGCCATAGCATAACACAGACAGATCTATTATTACTCTACTACAAATACTATAATTACAGTGAAATATATACATTTTAATGGTAGGTGTTGTTTTTTTGTCATGATTTTTCAATATCATTACATCTTTAATGAGAATCCTGGACTAGACACTAAAAGGCCACAATGTCAAAGCAATGTTATAATTAAACTATGTTATAATCTAGCAGGAATAGAACTCTCATATATATTCTTTCTGTACAGAAAGAATACACACACACACACACACACACACAAACACACACCTCTGTTGTTCAACTTAATGTTCATAGGCAGCTGGGTTGCCATAGCGAAGAGGTTGTGCTGAAGTGCGTGCTGCATGATCCTCTGCTGCTCTTCGCCCATCAGCATCACCTTCTTCTCTGGAGGCTCCCCAGCCTCCAGCTTTTCCCGAAGCTGCTCCAGTGCAGCTGCCTGAACTGCTGCTGCTGCAGCAGCCTGAGCCGCTGCAGCCTGAGCTGCTGCACCATGGTGTCCAGCCAGAGACACAGGGATGCCCACCCGATTTGTCAGACAGCCAGACAGCATGGAGTCTTCTGCAGAACAGAGCGGAGGGATACCGTAAGACCTGCTGTACAGACCTAAGCAAGTGCAATTCACAAAAGATGTTTCATTACATCATTGAATTTCATTGTAATTTTTTAGGCATTGTTTTCAGTGCAACATGATATCATAAAACATCAAATTTTACTGTGAATCAACTGGATTTAAAAAAATGATGCCTTAATAGCAGAACTATTTTAGAAAATATACAAATAGACAACAAAAGTTAGGTATACAGATATTAGGTCAAATAAAATGATGATAAATAGAAAAAAGTGTGTGTATGGTGTGTGTGTATATCTATACACATTCAAACTGTCAGTGTCCCTAAGGTGCTACATCTACAATGTGGTTGTAGTTATACAGTATTAAGTTACAGTTACTGATACAGTGTTAGCATTACAGCAAAAAAAAATATAGAAAACAACTGCAAAATTGATCCATTACTAGAGATGGTGCTACAGTGGTGAATGTTTGTGAACCCTTTAGAATTTTCTATATTTCTGAAAATGTTGACCTTAATCTTCATCAGATTCCTATTCCTAATTCCATCAGCACAATTCTTAAAAATAGATAAGGAAAAACAAATCAAAGAGATAAGACCGAATTTTATATTATATTTTATACTATAATTTGCTTCTTGAAGAAAATGATCTAATATGACATATCTGTGAGTGGCAAAAGTATGCAAACCTTTAGGACTAGCTGATTATTTGAAAGTGAAATTAGTTTTTAAATCAATGGGATGTCAAACAGGTGTGGGATCTATCCAGGACTGATCTTCACAACACACATTTGTGGAAGTGTACCATGGTATGTACAAAAGGAGGAGCTCAGAAGAAGAGTTATTGGTGCTCATCAGGCTTGAAAATCATTTCTAAAGGATTTGGGCTCCAAACAATCCATATATATATATATACAAATATATAAAGATCTTATGTACAAGACAAAAGCATTTATAATAATGTTATATAGAACATTATAATAACGTTATATAGAAACCAAAATAGACTTTTTGGTTTAAATGTGAAGCATTGTTGGAAGAAAGCGATACACTGCTTTCTAGCATAAAACCCTTCTGTGAAACGTGTTGTAGTGCCATAGATCAGACCTTTCATGCTTAATCTTGGCCAGGATGACTTCATAACAGAACAATGAATTCTGAATTATACCAGCAAAATCTAAAAAGAAATGTCAGGATATCTGTCCTTGAGCTGAATCTCAGGAGAATGTGGGTCATGCAGCAAGAAAACGACCCAAAGCACAAAAGTGGTTCTAATTTGTTGGACTGGCCAAGGACATACCTTACCTTAATCCAATAGGAATGTTGTGTAATGCCCTGATGCAGGCAGTTTTTGGGAGGAAACCCACTAATATAACAAAGTTGAAGCTGTTTTATCAAAGGAAATGGGCTAACATTTCACCAAGCTAATGTGCATGACTAATCAACAGATACTGTAAACATTTAATTGCAGTTATTGCTGCACAAGGTGATCACATCCAATACCGAAAGCAAAGGCTTGCGCATTTGCCACTTATCTTATCACTCTTATCTTATCTTATCTTATCTTATCTTATCTTATCTTATCTTATCTTATCTTATCTTATCTTATCTTATCTTATCTCTTTTAGACCTTGTCTGATGAAGTTTTAGGTCACATTTAGGCAGAAATATAGAAAATTCTAAGGGTTCACAAACTTTCAAGCACCACTGCACATTAGTATTCTATTGAAATTCAAATAAATATACAGCTGGGTACTTCACATGGAAACTATTTATTCCTTTAACCCGCGCAGTCACAAGACACATTTACACTTGCATCAGAAACATACGGTTCCATACAGTGTATGCACTTCAGAGAGCTGCATGTTGTGGTCATGAGAGTGAAACACCATATCACGCAATATGTATGCACTGATCTATTTTAATCACCACAGTGACCACCCTATAAATACTGTCAGACCTTAAAAAAGCCTTTGATCCCTTAAGTAGGAAGCTTTGCGTGACTGTGTCTTTTTCCATATGGGAGATAGTGAATCACATCTCACTGGGCTCCATCGCTTCCACTGGCCTAATGCGGAAACTGACAGCCTGGCCAGGAGGAAGTTCTGCAAGCTGTTTCCTGTCTGCAGACATGACCACCCAAGCCACAATGCGAGACAAACATGAGTAAAAGACAAGACATGCCATTGCTCAAGAGAAATGACTTCTCCTTCAGCAGGTTTGTGATTTGGGTTTTAATGAACTGTGACATGGTTCAACCTGCTTTTCAAGCATGGATGTATTCAGATTAGTTGAATTTCTTTTTTTTTTTTTAAAGCATTGATTACAATCTACTTTCTTGATGAATGGACAGTGATGACTTGGCTATTTGCATGGCGATTTTAATTCTCCTACTGCTTTTATATAGTAGGAAAATAGAGCTTGATGGACACACCCATGGATGTGGGTGCCCTTTTACAACCTGACGTTTTTAAATTATTAATGAAGTCTTTTAAAGCATCCAATAGTTATGACTATGACTATTGTTACAGCTTTTAAAACTCTGATTAATTGTCTCAATAACCACTAGGTACATACTTTCTAACATGAGTGAGGGTCGTCATTCAGATACACAGGGTCTACTAGACATTCTTTTGCACTGCTGGTAAATCAGCCATGAATTTGTAACTTAATTTTAATTCAAACAAATGTATTGAAGACACCTTTTTGTTCACTGTATCAAACTTGCTTCCCTCAGCTCAGGCTTGATTTAACACACAGCGCTCATTAAAGCCTATGGTACAACTTATAAGTACTGAACAGGCACATATTCAGTAGAATCAAGAATGAATATAGTCCTGCTGCAGGCAGCTGTTTCTGAAGTAATATTTGCAGGCAGTGCTTGCATCAACATTAGCGATGTCCCATAACATTTTCAGAAGTTTCTTTTTTGTGTTATATTTCGCTAACAGAAACAATTCCCACCTTTTTTGATGACAGGAGTGTGGGGCATTTGTGCTCCGTTGGGGCTAGGAATGCTGATGTGGGGCATGGTGAGCTTTGGGGAGGGCAGCAGTGTGGGCGTGCCCACAGGGGAGTAGTTGAAGAGGGCGGAGCCATAGCTCTGCCTGCGGCCCTCACGGCGGTTGCTGTCAATAGCTGCCTGCAGTTCTCCAGGTGAGCTGAGTCCCCGCTTTTCACATTCGTAGGGATACAAGTACTTCATATACCTGAGGAGAAGAGGAATGCAACTGTTTTTCGAAGCATGTATCGGCAGTACTAATCTTAGTGTAATGCAGCAGAGTGCTGACTGACTAAGATCTCTGAGGATACCCAAACCCAAACCTTTTCCAATATAATACACTTTGCAAACCAATTCAACTTCTTTTTACTAGACTTTGGAGTTTTTTATAAAACGCTTTTTAAAAAGCATTTTAGTACTTTATATCTATACTTTTTGTATGTGCATTAAAGGAATACTTTAGTGGAAGACCAAGTTATCTTGATATAAACATTTTTAACAAGACAAATTTAACAAATTTTCTGCATTTATAGATGCATTTATTTAAATGTATAGGCTCCTACCTCTGTAACCTACCTCAGGGTCTCTTGATTTTCTAAATAAATGTGGTTGGGACATTTGGGACATCTGTTTTAAAGACCACATGAAAGGACACCTTTTTCTATGAGATGAGTTCATGACCAGGTGAAGCTGATTGCACACAAGTGCTTAGAATGTCATGTATTTGTTTATGGTAGCCTATACAGGGATATGGGAGAATTTGGCTTCTTTGAGGGTGATGTAATTGCTTTAAATTATGGCTTAGAGAACAGACTTGCACAAACAAGCTCTGCTTCTACTCAAAGGGTCAAAATGTTGCATATGGATGGTTATCAATCTGTCAAAACAATTTTCTGTAGTAGACAACACATTCATTTATGCAGTATTTTTAATGGGACTAATAGGATGGTGAGAAAAATATTTTTTGCTGTGTATATGTACTCTATATGAACAAAAGTATAGGGACACCTACTAATTATTATTATTATTTTTCCAAAATATAGGTTATTATATGTGAGAAATTAATTGCATTCAGCTACAAGAGTTTTAATGACATCAGGATATTGGATGATCACCACCCTAGCTCATCCCCAATTCAACAACTCATTCCAAAAGTATTGGATGGAGCTCCATTATTCCAGAGAACACAGCTCCACTGCTCCACAGCTCAATGCTGGGGGGCATTCTATCCCTCTTACCCACACCTGGCATAAAGGATTGTGTCAAAAGTTTCATATTTATCTGCTCCGGGGATTAGATATGTTGTGTGTGTGTGTGTGTGTGTGTGTGTGTGTGTGTGTGTGTTTGCACATCTGTGTCAAATTGGTGCAACATAAAGTAGCTAAATGCATTAATTAAAAGTGTCCACAAATATTTGGACATACAGTGTATGTGTTTTTTTCTTTATGTTTTTGAAACGTGAAACTGTGTTCTTTGAATTGCCTTTCTGCATTTTTTTCATTGTGACAATTTCAGCCAAGTCATTTATACACAACCTTCTACTCTCTCTACTTTAAAAGCAGATAATTGAATTGGACTCGATGGTCAGGAAGCAACTTAAGGTTATCAACAGGTTGAAGGTGTGAAAGGTTATCGCACTCACTGGGTCCGGAGAGTGAAAGCTGCACTGGTGATGGAGGTAGGGAGGTTCAGGCCTTTGGTAATCTCTCGCCATATTTTCTTATTGATGACTTCCACTAAGCCGCCTTTTTCAGTGACAAGCTTGTAGAGAGTGTAGAGATCCAACACCTGCTTGGCCATGATAGGAATCCGATTCACTGGAGTCCCTGCAGGAGTGGGACACACACACACACACACACACACACACACACACACACACACACACACACACACACACACACACACACACAATATCCACAATCAATGCCATTATCTCTGGCTCATCGATGGGTCTCACCGCCGCTTATAAGGCCAATCAGTCTGGCATAAGTAAAATGTCCGACATCCCTCTCCCACTTAGAAAAAAATAATCACGTCAAAAGCCTCTACTGTATGTTGGAGAATTACTGTCAAATACTGACTGTTTGGGATGCATTTATTTTAAATTTAACAAAAGAATCTGCAATTATGATGTATAATCTCATGACACTGTTGCTGTTGTAAACAAAAACATCTCTGAAATTTTCTAGGAAAAAAGAAAAATGGGACTCAATCCTCAATATCTTCCTAAGACATTTCTTTAAATTTGTTCTTGAGAAAAGTGTTGACAAACTATTTGCAGTATTTAAACTGCAAAACTGTTCACAGCTATGCTCATATAATGTATATTGTATATTGATTAAATCCAAAAGAACAAAAGAAGGTTTTCAAATGAGGGCAATTAAATATTGATAACATTAAACGGTGTAGAGATGTAGTTATCTAGATATGGCCTTTATCCACAATTCACAGTATTACTTTTGGCTATGCATGCCATATTTGACTTTCCATATCTGATCTGCAAATACATAACCATACGCATTATTAAAGAGAAATTGTTAACTGTTAATAAGCAAACAAACCAAAAAACGAAGTGCTTTGTAAACCCTGCCTTCCCGATACACACATTTTGTAACTCCTAATTTATCCTGAATACAAGAACCTCCTGTGATAATTTGTGCTCACAATTTAATGCTAGGTTGTAAAGAGTGAAGAAGACTGGCCCTTTGTGTGGATCGGAGACCAGCTGACCTCAAGATAATTAACCTGTATTTTGCTGATAGAGTTCTATTGTGCCCATCGGATTTACCATAATAGCAATCAATACGCAGAGAAATATAGCGCAAACAACAGCAAGCAGGCCTTTCACAATGAAAAGGGGAGAGGGGAGTAGAAAGATAGTCCATAACTGTAAAAACACATCAATTAGGCCTTGTAATTACGGCTTCATTTTGCCTCTCTGGCATGTGAACTAAGAGACGCTATTAAAACAACAGATTTATCTGTGCACCTGCACAGGACAATGATGGAATTACATTTAAACTAGTGGCACCATCTAAAACAATCAATTGCTATTTCTAACTTCATCCTAAACTGTTCATATATCAAACTGCCATTAACAAAAGTTTGGGCTTTTTTGGCGTATTTCTGTGTGAGCTGTGCTTTCATGAATTTTTTCATCGATTTTTGAACCAATAAAGTATATTAGTCTGCATCTTTGTGTTATACTAATTATATAACTTAAAATTACTCACATTTAGCTACAGATAAATGTGTACAATAGTAAACTGCTATATTCATAATGTATGAAACCTAAAGGTTTTAAAAGCTATTTTCTGTTTGTTGCTCATTATTTGAATTTCTTCTGGTACTGTAAAGTGAAGTAACAACAGCTCCATAATTCCCCCCACCCAACCAATGATCATCTCTTCTACGGGTTAATTATGAGAGTAACTTAACAATTAAAAGGAAAGAATGCCAAATCGCCCCTCCCCAGCCCTACTTTAAAACAATAGTCTTCATAATACACAGCTCCTCAAAGATAATCTTTAAAACAATTATTTATCCACATACACAAAAGGCTAACCTAAACGAGCTCTGGCCAATAAATAAAAGCTGGCTCGACAAAAGCCAGCGTCTGGCTGAATCTGACCTGGGACAAGCCCCTTTTACAACGAGATTTATGTGTGCTCGATTGCTGGGGTGATGCATTTGTCCCCTCTGATTCCCTGAAAGAGATACAGCGAATAAAAGCCAGAACGAGCTTTTGTCAGCCTGAAGAACCTGATGCACCCATGCATCATTATGACAATGAGTGATTGCGGATTGTGGGTTGGGGGAGTGGGGGTGTGGGAGCATGTTCAGCTGACCCCACCATGCAGTCTGCCTGTTAATTGCTTCCTCGCTAAAAGTGCGTAATTGACGAAGCGGTGAAGTTAATAAGCTGCTGGTAGAAGCCAATCATCTCCGTGGCTTGCTTCATTGGTTATGTGTGTTTTCTTCACACACTTACGGCAGATAATGGAAGAGGAATGTGTTCAACGCTTAGTCCCTCCTGCAAAGCATGAAAAGTTGGAATAACCAAACCTCCCATTCATGTGTATAAAACAGGAAATTGTGCGAACATGCTTGAGTAAGTCTCTGTTAACGCACTTGTCAGTAAAATGAGAAACACAGAGACAGGGGGACGGTTTGCCTACATCCTTTGCACCTGAGTATAAATAACTGCAGCATCGTCTCCCAGGGGTCAAATGAAAGCAGTCTGGAACAGGAGACAAGGCCAAGTGGCCAGTCAGATAGCAGTAGTCCTCAGACTTGTAAGCAGGGTTTAAGCAGGCAACAGATGCCTGTGCTGGCCAGCATCACAGTGGGATGCTATCAAGAAATTGCATAATGATGAAGACAGTGCCACTACCCAACAAGAGAAAGCATGTTCAATTGTGCTTTATTGTGGCTGCTGGTGTCAAATCAGCATGATTTGAACTCAATCCTCGGACCACAATGTCAGAACCTCAGTCTGCTGAACCAATGGGAGTCAGGTTTTCATTCTTCTGATCAGTCTTCTTTTTTCATTTGTCCCAAACAATCAAGGTACATCAGTCCAAGAAGGGTTGAAGACTGATATAGAGGTTCCAGGGATGATTCAGGGTGATGTGTCAAGGTTCTTGTGAGACTATGACTATATATACTTTATTACATGGACATGATTAATCTGGAAACTCTAAGTGTAAATTTGTTTCTAACACAACTTAATCATTTCACCAAGTCTGGTCCCAACGTTCTCCTGTAATTCAATCCTTTAACAGAGTCTAGTGATGTATTCTCTGATTTATTTAGCAACATAAACATGGTGTTACTACTGCTGAGTTTAGGAGGTTGATTATATTTTATTTTAAAAATGGATTAACTTCCTTGCTGTTTTGAACCACCTGCCCTACCCAGCACATTAATCTAATTCTAAAATCAGCAAAACTACACTGAGATATTATAATAAAGGAAAAAACTCTCTCAAACTCTCACCAGTTTGTCATGCATGCACATCACACACACATTTATTTATTTGTTTGTTTTTGTCTCACTACCATAAATCCAGAATTTAACTAGAATTTAACTCATGATTAATCACAGAATATTATTATTAAAAGGAATACCTTTTTTTATTGATGGCACCTTATTTACTTTTACATTTAAATATCCATTATTAAAAGCATATTAAAAGGAAGAAAATGTGATTAATTACAATTAATGCCAGCAAACTTTGAGATTATTTACTTCTATAAATCTAAATATTTCTAAAACTCTAACAGTGAATGGTCTCATCAGTGCAATGATGAGATCCTGTTGACCCTAGTCTGGTGACAACATTCCCTTAGCCAAACACACTGATATTTTGACATGGCTAGCAGCATGACATTTCCACTTGAGGATTTCAGGTATGTATTTGGAAAGTATTATTGCCTTGACTTTAGAAAGCCTCAGAGGAAGGAAGGAAATAAGGGGTGAACTTTGACAAATACAGGAACAAGCAGTGACTTTCCTGAATATTTAGAGCCACTGTTTAAATTTAATTCAGATATTCACTAGAACTGCTCTCATCTGTCCCTTTATTCTCCTTCTTAGCATTCAGGTAGTTTTGCCAAAGGTGAAAGAAAAAGGCTGAGTCTTAACAGAAATTGCTGAGGTAGACTAAGATGTGGTCAATTCATGGTTGGGGCCTCTAAGAAATCATGAATCACACTGGGTATTTATCAGTATACAATGGGCTATAACACTTGCATTGTTCCTGTTGCTTAAAGATCAAAAGTTGTAAATGGGCCCATCACTTAAACACGCCAAAGTGATAGACGTATCCATTCTTTAGTTTTCATCCTCAAGATACCTTGAAGAAAGGTTACATTATAAAGATTTACAGATGCTGTTCACACACCTCATTCTTCAGCTTCTCGAGCACCAATGTGGACACTGCAGTCAATGTCTGTCTGAAAGTAATTCTGCTTAGAATGAGGTATTAGTGGTATCGTACCTAGAGGCCATCACTGCAAATTTTACACACAGGATTTCTGTGATTCACTTACACATTAATATGATTTTTCTGTAGTGTCCATGAAGGTCTCATTTAAAATCTTAACCTGATATACTCTTTATTATATTCTGTGTAAATATACAGTCTTGTATATATATTAAACTGTAACTTTATAGGCAAAGGAAAATGTTCTCTTAAATGCATTTCAACAAGATTAATGTTTTTATATAACCAACTAACAAATCTCTGCTACAAGTTTTCAGTAGTAAGTTTTAATTTTCAGTAGTAAGTGATTTGTGTGCAAATGTTAGGTGGAGTTAATTTTAAGGTTAATAACACAATGAATTCAATTGAATTTTATGTAGTTTTTGACAAAATAGTGACTCAAGGTAAATATGTACATAAATAAGCACACCAAACAAAAATTTGTAACCTTGCATTCTTAAGCTAGTAGTAAATTCAAACTCCTGCAGATGGCACTGTGCAAGGGTGACTGAGCTGTTAATACCTGCAGGGTGTGCAAGGGGATTCATAGGTTAAGAAGAGATCGTGCAGTGCAGTGAATGTGTTGTTTAATGTGTGGAAAATGGGTCACAAAGCAGATGTTAATAATTGACAAAAAGGAGTGATGGCATTTGGGTGTGCCAAAGTCCATAGTATGGAGGAAGTAGCTGGATTTGCAGGTGTATAGAAGAGTATGCTTACGAGGGTCTACCAGCAGTGGCAAAAATCGAAATACAGGAAAATTGAGCAAAGGCTTCTTGCATGCCTGCTTGCTCAATATGTTAATGTTATGGAGGTCCCTGCTGAGTGTTCTTTTAGAAACTGGTTGTGAAGGACCTATGTTGAGTGAATTAACTCTTCTTAACTTCAAATTCAAAAGCCATGAAACACTCTGGCCACAAATCCGAGGACAATTTCCTGTAGACTGGGATTTTTGCCACTGCTTGTACACTTACACAAATTCAACAACTTGCTTCACACTATGGTATTTTGCCCAAATGCAATCAGTCAATTTTAACAATTTTAACAAATTTTCTATTGTACACATTTCAGGGTCAATCTTGAGTAATGCAATTTTCATGAAATGCTAATGAAAGTATAGTAATGGAACACAGCTTTTTTTGTAATGTGGATAAAACATATATGAGGTTTTGTTTTGATAGTGATACGTATATAATCAGTATGCATCCATAAGCATTGCCATAACACAGCCCTTCTTGTGTTAAGCTGCAAAGCAGTGGTGGCCATTTTGATCTGAAAAGAGATACGACCATCTCAGTCCACAGGGTGCCGTGTGACAAACGAACGGTGTTTGGCAGATTATGATTGATGATGGCAGGGGCCAAGGGATGCTGGGAAGGCGACTGACCTTTGAGCTCAAGCCAGGCCCACAGGGGACGGCAAAGTTGGAGACACAAATTCACTTTCAGGCTCAGCACAGCAGGGGAACCCCTGAAACGCACTGATTTTTGATGGCAGTTTGACAACTCAAAGTTGAAGAGATTTTCATCAAAGGTTTTTATTTTCATATGTGCTTTACTAATGTAGCCCCGCCATTCTGAGCTAATAAAAGAAATCTGCATGGAGAAAGATCTGGACAGCACAAATATGCACTCCAGGTTCGGTTCTACATTATGAATGATTTGTATATCCAATTTAGTTACAAAATTTGCCCAGTGTGCTCACTTTGCCAGATGAAACTACTGTGAGATTTGAGATGCAAGACAAAAATTCATTCGCAGTAACTGCACCCATCTTACAGAAACAATGCCATCTTTCCTCACCTTTTCACTAAAGACATGAAACCTAGCCCTCTCTTTATGGCCATACTTCAATCTGTGAAGACACTTTTGGACAACCAGGAAGGAGGCTATGAAAGTGAGTGAACTAAGTGTGAAAATTACAGGATCAGAGGAAGCCCTGAGGCAAAAGGCCACACAATTCAAATGTGGACAATGGCATTTCACTGACACACCCATTTACATATACTTTTAACAAGATTTATTGAATGTTTTGTGGGTTTGAAAGGTGAACATCCTCTACAAAGAACACCACTATGTTATATCACTGCACAATTACTGTCTTTGCTAAATGTAATGTTTTTACAACAAGTTTACATCAACAAAGAACTAATGTTAATATCACATTTATGTTTTCTGATAGGTGTTTTTTATATTTCTACTTAGAAAACCAGTTCAAGTTAAATATTAGCTTTGTTTACATTCACAAAAACTAGACCCCTGCTTTCAGAGAGACCAATTGAGCATGTCTGTTTTTACATGTCTGTCTTTCAGCAGGCTTCTGTAAACATGCCCATCTTCAGGTGCAGGTCTGAGGTTCTTGGGTTGTCTGACTTACTTGTTTGATGACTAGAGGTACTGAAATGTAACTAATACACAGTGCTGTAAGCCATGGTGGCCTGGAGATGTAAAAGGACCTGTCCCTGTGTTTAGAAAGCTTTTAATAGGTTTATCCCAGTGGGACCCAGAAAACATTTGTGAAATCACCAGCCTACAACTTATTGACGATAAAAACATCAGCATTACTAGTAGCATAAAACAGTTCTTCAATGTCCTAAAATATTTTGTGTAACAGGCATGTTCTATGTATACTCTTGGAAGAAAAAAAAAAAGATAATTATAGCCATTATAGCCACTTTTCCGACGTCATACTTGAAGTAAGTTTAGCGTGATGATAAATTAAATGTATAAGCTCCTGTGACACTCAACAAACATTTCAGCTATTTAAAGCATGAAAGCCGCTATAGAAATGTGTCTAAATATATAGAACTACAGGTCAACATACACATAAGACACCCTGTACATATATTAATTACACTCTAAAATATCTGCCTGGTTAAGGTTCAAATGGTACTCAACTCTGGTCACAGATATAAATACGATGTCTGGTGGCCTATCATTAATGAGTGGCCTTTCTGCATTAACAAATGACTAAATCTGCCTTGAGTAATTTGACCTCTAGTATGAAGAGCTGGAAATTTGGACAACTTGCATAATGTTCCTCATTTAACCTAGATGAAACAAGGTGCTTTACTCAGGATTCTGGATTTTATACGCTGGTAAAAAGTTAAACTTATTAAAAGTAAGCTCATATTACATTACATTACAGCAACAAAGAAACAAAGGACCTCATTCCCCAACCTATCTTAAGTAGAAATGTCTTTCTAAAAAGCACCTTCTCAGTGTTCATGAAGATTCTGACATTCTAATATTCCCCATTGTTTTCTTGTTTAGAATTTGTTCCATTAATAATGACAACATGATCTGTCCTTATAAGAACATAGCTGCAAACAATTTTAGGGTTCAAAAACATATGATGAATCTGACTCTTTTTTAATCTGTCTATTAAAAAAATTAAATAAAGTCAAAGAGATTAAAAAAAAGAGTAACAAAACACATTATTTAAGGATTTAAAAAAAGCCTATCCTGAAGTCAATCAACTTCCAATAGCAAACCATGTAGAGTTAAGGTTTTAGGAGTTAACGGTGTCCAGCTAGGGTTAAGGGTAATTTTAACAGTCTGCCACAGTTTCATTTGATTACGTTAAGTTTAATTATACATTTAAGTATAATTAAAGTCTAATAGATTTAAATCAGTACTAAACAATCCTCAGAATTGGTATTATAACAAAAAATAGTATCTGTAATTTAATCTGACTGCTGCTACTGAAGAGTGAAAATGTGGATGTGTTGAATACCTCCACTGAAAATTAAATCTCTAGTCTTTATGTGAAAAAAATCTGTACATCTTTTACTAACACTGGCTAATTGATCTACATCAAATTTTCCAACACAAAAAACTTAAGTACAAACCAGTGATAATGTGGCAATATGACCCACTGGGTGTGTCACATAGCTCAAACTCTTTGATTGCAGTGGACTATGTTGTGATGCTGATACTCCTTCAATCAGATTCATCACATTAATCTTACCATCACTTCTCAATGCCAAAATACAGACAAGCCTTTATTCAGGCAAGCGGAAGAGGATGGACTCAGGGTGGGTGTGAAGTGAGAATGTGAAGGCACACGTCAATAACTAGCATCATTCACATAAAGCCGGGGGTGTCAGTCTGCCCCACCAAGCTTGTTTGATAAGAAGGTAACTCAAAGCGTAGACTGACTTGGAGCATAGCACGCACTACAGCCATCCATCAAACCACACACAAAGCAACATATAATCTGCCTCATTCTTACCTGTCACACGTAGAAAGTCTAATAAAAGGCTGATGACATGATTAAGCAATGACGACTGCAACTTGTACGTTACCTTAATAACCAATGACAATTCAGTCAAACACAATCCTATCAACTTATAACTGAATAGATAATGACTATTCCTGATTATTACTAACATTCTCATTTAATCTGCAATGTTTTCAATTTGTATGATGATAATGCATAACTTTTTCTCATACTGCGTTTAGCCTTCTAGTTAATTTTCTTTCAAAACATTTTGACCTATAAAAACTCCTGATTATTACTATACACCAATGGACCACAATATTAAAACCACCTGCCTAGTTTTGTGTAGCCAAAACAGCTCTGACCTGTTGAGACATGGACTACACAAGACATCTGAATTTGTCCTGGCACCAAAACATAGCATCAAAATCTTTAAATCCTTTTAATTGCCTCCTTGAATCAATCAATGAGCCCTGGGTGTCCACTTTACCACTATGGTAGATACTGACTATTGAATCACTTCACCTGGTTTTAATGTTATGGTTGATCAGTTTATAGTGAAATTCCTTTATGATACTACAATTAATCAACATCAGACTTTTAGATAATTCATTTCCTGCAGAATCCAAAACTCTATTTTCTATAACCTATTAATAAATATTGTTACTGTGTTTTTAATAGTTCATGGATTCGGGACGGTTCTAAAATCACAAAGAAAAGAATGAAACTAAACTAAACTAAACATTAACAAATGATGTACCTTCCAACTACGCACGATTCTTACAAAGGCAGGATCTGTTGGTTAGTTCAGAGGGTAAAGGTCATTGCACTTTTTTGTCTTTTAAACTAATATTGCTTAATATGATCGGTGACAAGATAAAGAGGAATGGTCCATGGTCTGTTTAGATTTTAAAATTTTCCTAAAATGTTTTTTATTATATGCATTTTCATCATGCAAAGGTTGAAATATTGATATTTCTCATGATTTAGTAATTGTGGCAGCTCTGCATGTAACACAGCTAAATGTATTGTGTAGCTTTCTACAACAGTGAACAAATATAACAGCATACTGCACCCCTTCAGCAAATACTGAGGCTTTTGCTGGAAAACAGCACATTCATGAGTCTATTTTAGGTCTGATGAACGTGCATGTATAGTCTGACATCAAGTGACGTTAGACTGGTTAATCATATTTTTTGTTTTCATGCCTGAGCTGATGTGAAAGGACTCATCCACTCCCACATTTTTATGGCATGGCATCACTAGACATGGTGACTCCTAACTGCCTGTCTCGCTCGGATTAGCCAATGGCCCAACAACAACAACAGCATAAGCCACAATAAAAACGACTCCCACATTCCTGTCATCAGAAATTTGACCACAGGAGACAGAACTGATTTCTGACTAGCTTATCTCTAACTCTCAATACGTCAAGTTAGCATAATGCCTTAGACATTCAAACAACCACACATTTTCTTGTTAACTAGGTAAGCAAACCACTACCACTGAAAGAAACAAGAAAATTAGAAACAAGAAAATTAGACATAGACATCAGCGCTGTAAAACACTCTAGCTGATGATTAATGGATTCAGAAACAGCAAAAATATACTTCTACTAAATGTATATATATATATATATATATATATATATATATATATATATATATATATTCTGATTAAATGTCAGACTACTAAATGTTGAATGCAGACTGCCTCTTAATATTAGACCTATCACCTAAAAGTATGGGTGTCCTGATCCATTTTTGCTGTCCAATTAAATCCATTAATGCTGATATTGTCTGATACTGATATGACCTTTGTGTTTCTGTAAATAATCCAGCCTCACATAATCAGTATTATGTTTTGCAAATTAATGCTGAAATAAAGTAACTCTGTTTTTATTAAACAGTTGTGAACAAAGTGATACTGTGGACTGATTTTTTTTTACTTCCAGTAACTTTTTAAGCCAAATCACTTCTTGTGTGATATTTGTGTGTAGTGGCACATACTTTAACTGGATATTTGAATGTAAAAATGGCAGGATTGTGTTTCCCTCTGCCCAACAGCAGAAAGTATTCAAATATCTGAATGAAAAGTGTCTCAAACACAGTTAACACCCTAGAACCACAGATACATGGTCCAATCCTCCATTTGAGGTGGTGTTAATCCAACTAATGCTTTTAATGCTCACAGCCATGTACTAAGCCTTTCCTGTTATTCTACTCAACAAAAACATAATGAACTCTGTCTGAAAACCCTTGATTTCAGAAGAAACAACGAATTATCGGTGTCCCCAATACTTCTGTCCATACAGTGCATTAGGTTTTCATGTTCCACTGTAAAATAGTTCCACACTGAAGATTTTAAACTGTGTTCTTGTTCTCTGATCCTCTGAGAATGATCAAATGTCTATTTATTATGACTTGAGGCAATTTCCATGCTTTAACCACCACATTGGTAAAAACAAAACATCGGTACTGAAGATCGAGAGAAAAATAGGTAATACCCGATTCATAAAAATGTCCTGGATTGGCTCTTTTCAAGAATGAATGCACATGCTGAACAAAAAAGTGCAAAAAGTAAAGATTAAAGACAGTAGATGCAAAAATAACTTGTATTTCCATCCAAATCCTAATATCTTTTTACAAACATGAATATGGAATCAGTTGAAAAGTTAGACTTTGCTTCTTTCAACAAGAAATATTTTACATTCAACTTAAATATAAAATTGCATAAACTACAACATCTAAGGGTTAATGTGTTGCTTACAGTTACAGTAAATGCAACAGCACATGGTACTGTGAAATACTACATGTGTAATTATGTTATTTCCACATTATTAACTGTCACAGGGCATAAACTCAGGAAACTGTTGCAATGTGGTTCAATAAGGCATTCATGGATATGTTGCAACACCTCAGAGGGTACATTTTATATATAGTCTACAGATGCACGTGCAGCCTAAGGAGGTTTGATGTCATCACCATATAGTTTGAGGAAAGGTTCAGACAAAAGCTTGATGCTTCAAACTGTCATGGAGACAAAGTTGTCATTAATGGATCAAATGCTGTTTTTCTCTCAGCTCACCTCCAATCTTTCACCTGAAGGAACTTGTGGGACTCCATCTGAGTGCACTTAGTAAATGCTCACAGATTACTGAGCCAGCCATGTCAAATATGTGGCGCGCGCACACACACACACACACACACACACACACACACACACACACACACACACACACACACACAAATGAACATGTTCCAACTAATGCATATATCCATTACCATTTCATGACATCTGTCTACAGGTTATGAGTCCCAGAAGAGTGAAAACAAAATGTGATCTGAAATGCAGTGTTAAAGTTAAAGCTGCTGAAGTGCTATAGCTGAAATGATGAGCATTGTATCAAGTATGTTTGTATCAACTGTCAAGTTCTGCTGTTAAAGTATATTTTGTAGTTTTCCAAATATTTATTACAGACAGTCCTGGAAATGTACCAGATATTGTCTTGTAAAATTGTGGACAATTTTTTGTTGATTTATAGATCAATATTTGCAACTAATTAAATACAGTAACTGCCAATAGACTCTTTGTAGAGAATGTAAAATAATTTAAGTAAAATAATAATAATTATTGTAATAATTGTAAAAATATATATACACACACACACACACACACACACACACACACACACACACACACACACACACACACACACACACACAAGTTTGAACACCTATCCATTGCAAAAAGCTTGATTAGCAAATCATACCTGAGGCATGAAACAGTTGTAATTAGTAATTACTGGCTGTATTAAATTTCCAAGCTCTGTAAATTCTCTTGACTCAAACATTGTACTGGCACTCATCCAACATGAGCTCCTCAAACAACCATCAAAACATTTGAAAACAAAGTCATCAGTGCCCACAAGGCAGTGGAGATTTTCCACACTGTGGAATGTTATTGAGGGATGGCAGTCTGTGGGAACTGCAGAGGTGAAGATGCTTGTATGCTGATAAAAGAGGGTAAATCAAATTCCCCATTTGAATGACAGAATCTCCAGGAAGATTTAGGCAACTCAAGAGGGTGGTGCACCTTTCCACAGTGTAGCACTGCTGTAACCAACATAATCTTTTATATGGAATAGTCACAGGAAGCAAATTTTAACTGTGACTTTCACACAAAACTATTTTTAAAATATGCTACAGATCATTTAGTGAAGGAAGGTGAGTTCCTACAAGTCTCAGGGACTTCTAACACAAATATCACTGAATGAATCTCTCATAGATGTTCAACTGGGTCTGGTGACTGTGAAAGCTATAACATTAAATCTACATATTCCTCAGGTCATTTAGTGACCCCCTGTCATCTGCAGATGGGAGGTACTGCCATCCTTGATATGACCAGTCCCATCAGGACAGAAACATTACATCATATGAAGAAGGTGACCAGAGAATAATTCTGTGGCCTAAATCTGATTTTCTCCACAAATATGATCATTATTTTTAGCTGTTCACACTTTTTATTCTGATCTGACTGTTCAGACTGAGTCAAGTTTTCGCAAATCTGATACATATCGGATTTCTACACCATTTCTATGAAAGTGACCCAATTTGGAAATGAAAATGTAAGATTGAATATGTTTTTACCCATTTCACATAAATGACACATCTATAATCTCTCTGTGTAGTTGTGGGTGGACTGTTCTTGCTGTCAGGGTGATGTCTTGCTTTGACATTTCTGTTATCCTCTCGCCATCTTGATTTGGAACTGAGGTCAACTGATCTGTTCAGCATTGTGATAGATGCCAAAGAAACACAGTAGAACGCTAATTGTTTATGATCTGTATTCATTATATTAGTCCAGGTTTTTCCTTTCATTTGTCACCGGTATGTATCACTGATGAGCAACAGTCTTAGTCATCTAACTAATTTAACTAAATACATTTATTGGAGCCAAGATTATCCAATTCCAAACCCAAATCATGGCTCATCATGACTGTGCACAACGAATTTTAATGTTCTTTGTTCTGAGACAATTTTCACCACCTATTTTACTGAAATCAAAACATATGTGTATGTTATACATTATGTAATTTTAAGGTCAGACTAATTTGACATCTGGAAAAAAGACACATTTGAAACAAATAAACAAACAAACAAACAAACAAACATACAACACAACCCTCTCAAAATAGTTCTATATTTGTGTTTTTTTACTCCTATGTAGCCAACATCCTCATACTAGGAAGGCTGGAAAACTGTCTATAAAATGCCCACCAAACCTGCTTCTGAGAAAAGAAAGCATTCTGATCATGTAGCTACTCTGTGAAACTGGAAATTCATTACACCACAACAGGCAAACATAATACCAGGATGTTATCCTCCCCTCCTTGCAGGGTCTTCCCCTCTGGGTGGTTTTCACATAATCTGAGCATAATTATAAAACAAACAGCAGCAACTCTTTGTTTCTAACAGCATCAATAGTGAGCCATGCCACTGTGGTGGCAACCACACTTCACAGAGCTGGAACTTGGGTTTATGCAGGAAGCACCACTGAGCTATCACAATACCATCTACACAATCTGGGCTTCTACTCAAACAATGAAGCTCAGCTAACCATTGTTGACAAGATGGTGGCGTGACCACATTTATGACTCTTTGTTCTGAAGGCTAATCCAGATCTGTTTTAAGGGGTTGTACTACTGGTACCACCGTAGATACTTTGAAATATCACATGAGTCATAGTGTGTATATAGAGTATATTACAGCAGCTACAAACATGGCTCAGATTTATATAATAGGAACCGTCCATTTTATAAAAACGCCAGATGTGTGTCATATGTATCAACACTATATTCTGCAATTTACTGTACTCATACTAAGGTGTGTCGAGTAGGGTGCAATCTGCAAAGAACAGCTAGTCTTACCTCTTTTCTGCATGAAACTGAAGAGATCATCAAGAAATTCTTTTCTTTTTTCGTCATCATCTAGCTCATACAGCTGCAAAAAGAAAAGAAAATATTAACAAATTTGTTAATCTCTATTAATAAAACATGAGGGTTGCACTGTATATCAACTGTTAATTATTACAGCAACACACATAGTAGATGAGAACTGCAGTTTGGAAATGAGCCTTCTAACCAATCACAGCAGTTTACCATCTGCTGTGAATATCTTCAACTATAGTTTCAGATGTGTGTTTTGATAAATCAGGTTATAAAATATTTATTAATTTTTCATGTGATTTTAAATATATTGCTAGTCAACACAGTCTTAACCCTCAGATCCCAATGAAATCGACAGTAGAATATTTAACATTGGTTCCAAAAAAAATACACACATTTTTATTGGATTTTGTTTCATCAGTGTAATTCCTGCAAATGGTAGCACCCCTACAGGTTAGTATAAAAAGCACCAATGAGGACTGTTCTAACACATAGCTACCTGAGCTTGTGTAAGCTCTAATTTACATTTTTATTCAACCATATATATGTCTTTATGTTTTCTTCACACTCTTTTTTATTTCTATCATTTACACAAAAACAAATAAAATCAAATAGTGAATAATACAATTGAATATCAAATAAATAACTATGGTTGTTTTTGCTCCTCCCATGGAATTCCCTTGGAATTTACTTTTTTAAAAGGAATATCAGCATGTCTACATGTTCAGGCAGAAGCAGAGATCTTAAAACATTCACTATGCCTTTTGCATTTTCTGTATTGAGGTAGACCATGTTAGGGGTCCTTTAGTCAAAAAAGAACAAGAACATCCTTCACATACTTGGCTGTCATGTAAAGTTTAAATGGTACATTTAAATCTCTTATTCATTTAACAAATTTCAGACTTTTTGTCAAACAATTAACACATTGGTTTTTGCTAGTCCTGTGGTGTGATGCCTCTACTTTGAGAAACTTCAAATATTATTTTTAAAAAGTTGTGTTACAAGTTGCCAGCTGTTCCTGAAAATGTAGGCTACATTAGGCATTTACCCCCATTTCATCACTGTTTGTTGTGTAAGAAATGCTACAGAGAATTGCTGAACTGTCTGATGAACTGTAACAGTTCAGTACAATTCAGACTTAGAATTAGAATTTCTTAAAATCCCTGAGTATTCATTTTATTTTGTTCATTTTGTTTTACTTTGTTTAAAAAAACAAAAAAAGGGTTCATCTTTATTTATCAAGTACCCATACATTTTTGAAGTTTAATATATACAGTTGTATACAAAAATTACAATTGCAATTATGTTGAAATAACATGATTTTTTGACTTGAAGACCAACAAACCCTAAATTGTAGAGTACACTTATATTTATACACACTACATACTTACTGAATTTGCATACATTAAACACAGAACATCAGAACCTTTTAAAGTGTCACATTATGTTGTATATTTGTCCAATGTGTTAAATTTAGCAAATAAACAGTAACTGTGTATTAAAATGTGCAGACGTCAGTCTCTTGTGATGTACTTATTTTATCTTGACATTTATCCAGGGGCACTTAAAATAGTGATTTCATACAGCCTTAATGTCCATGTCCTAATGTCAGACTTAAAGTATACAATACTTGTTATCAAAAAAATTCTGAGATTGGGTAGACACTTCCACACACCTGTCACTTGGTTTATATTAAGCAACCTTTTCTGATATCGGCATCTCCATTATGTCCCCCTGATTCTGCCCTATTCACTGAATGGACATGAAGTCAAAGAGCCTTTTAAAAGCTGCCTCCTGAAAGACTGGACTGCAACCTGATGGAAATATGCTCCTCTGCCTTCACTTTCAATAAGTCCCAGTCCATGTTACCGGGCGAGCGGGTCGATACGGGAAGACAGAAGGATGACCTTTGGAAACAGCAGGGCACACGGAACGAGGCCCCAGAGATAATAACTGATCATTTAGAAGTGTATTAGCTGTCACCAATATTAAAGGACCAATGCAATCAATGCCTCAGGAAGAAAAAAAGCTACAGTGGGACTGGAAGTGTGAAGGCATAACAGCCTTTGAATCATGAGTGACATTTTAAAGGTGTGTGTGTGTGGGGGGGATGTTGGTTTAAATATGAAAGGAATTTTTAATCTGGTCCCTATGGAAAGCTGTGTTAAGAGGCTGAGATATGTTTAATTGGGGCATTATGTATTTTAAGCTTTATAATTAAATGATAAAGGTAAATGAAATTCACTGCAACACACACATGTAGAATGCTTCACATTTCACTACTAAGGAGGCTATGTGATCTACTAACTGACAAAATTGTCAACAAGGTGAACCTAATCATTGAAGCACTAGGAACAGAATGTGTAACTTGATAATCCTGCTTGTCCTGAAGTGATGAAGGAAAAAATGTGTGAAAGGTCATATCTAAACAGTATGGTAACCATA
Source organism: Acestrorhynchus altus (assembly GCA_034509495.1). Lineage (NCBI taxonomy): Eukaryota > Metazoa > Chordata > Actinopteri > Characiformes > Acestrorhynchidae > Acestrorhynchus > Acestrorhynchus altus. Next base: position 11,066,992 of record CM067522.1, on the reverse strand, counting down.
GGATGGATTTAATTATCTTAAATGAACTGTCTTGGTGTGGAGAAAAAAAAACATTAGAAAGGTCATAGAACGTGTACCAGTGGCATAAGGTGGCTTTTTGTGATTACTATAAATTAATGAAACACTTTGCTTGAATATTTGCTAATTCCATTCCAAAGTGAAGCACTCAAAACGCTAAAGGGTAAATCTCAAGATGACTGAAATACCCACTTAACCCATCACTACTTCAGTCTGGGCCACACACACACACACACACACACACACACACACACACACACACACACACACACGCGCACACACAACTAGGACTGACAGACTGAATTATAAATTAATTAGGATGTAGATGATGTAACAGTGACTCCAGTATTTACCAGATAGGCCACCAGTAAGCTGGGCCAGCAAGAGATGGAGTAATTACGCCATGAGCTTTCGATCTATATGTCACAATACCTTACACCACCATGTCCACAACATTTCATTAAATATTAACCAATGGAAAATACTGTACATTAGGGTTCTGCTTCCTCTTCCGGACCCTATGCTGTATGCATTTCAGTGCCCTATTCAAAGCCTCCTGCATGTACATGCAGCAAACGAGACGACAGGCCACTAGGAACTTTGAAATTCAGTAGTCCTGTAGTACTTTACCTGCTTTGATGTGTTATTTTCAATCAAACATTACATTTAATCTCAAAACAATTATGCTGCACTGTCATACTAAATACTAAATCAATTCTGTGTATTCGCATTCAGACAAAAACCTTGTGAATCTTCAAAAAGTCAACTTTAAAACAGAAAGGAAAATCTTCTTAACTTTCAGTGTACAGTGTACAAAGATTTTATTCAATGTCTTGAGCTCTGGTCCATTTCTCAAAAAAGTATGAGACTGTCAGATAAAGGACACTGTCAGATTCACAATATGTCAAGCAGCGCAGTGATATATAGTAGGTATGCATAAGGCTTATGATAATCAAATCAATCAATCGTAGATTCAATGCATTGTTGTTGCAGTGGAGTCAAACTGAACTGTACCCAGAACACACTGGGAGAGGGGGGCTCATGTCTAAATAACGCTTGAGGGCAGTAGGTCTTGGAGTGTGCAGTGACCCAGTCTTTCATTTTAACAACTAGTCAGCTGCTTGGTGTGTGTATGTGTGTGTGGACTACAAGGCTTCTAAATTATTCCTCCCAGTCTTGAATGTCATGGGCCGCTCACTGTGTCAAACACCTCTGACTGCCTCAACACTAATCGGTCATGCTCAGACTTGACCTTGAATGGTTTGGCTCTTTGTACACGTACAGACAAAATAATGAAAGTGCAATAATGAAATTTGCAGATTTAATGGGCAAATAAAATGTATTTATGTTTAATAATGCATTACAGAACTTCAGAATTTGATTGAACTTGTGTCACTTAGTGTTGCATTTTTGAAACCATCCATTGTGTTTACTTTCTATTTCACATGTCTTACATGTTCAATGATGTGAATTTCTTAAGATACAGTTCTGTTAAATCTGACTTTACAGTATTTATAGGACTATTTAATGCATGTCCATCAGTGTGTGTTATTTGAGTGTAACTCAGTAGAGGGAGCTCTTTACAATACAATTCAATGTGAACAAATTAATGTTCCCCATACAATAGTGCACTGAGTACACAAACAAATGTATCTGAAGAGGTTCTACCTAAAATCTGAATAAGAACAAATTATTTTTGTTTGTACTATCGTATGGGTTGGAGGAGGTGCAAAAGCTGACACTTCTCCATATTTGTAAAGATATAATGGGGTGGGGGTGGGCAAAGTGACAGGGTGACATTCCTCACCATTGCAATAATTGTGCTTTCATTTGTGCTTCATTTTGTGTTTCATTGTCAGAAAGAAGTGAAAACAGTGCAGTAAAAGCAAAAGCTGAGACGTAACTTTTAGCTGGAGTTCAAGTGAACCTTCAGGCGCTGAGAGCTTGTCCTGGAACACATCAGTCTGGAGCCTGGCCAGTCAACAGAAAGATGGCTTGTTGACACAGAAATTTGGAAATGCTTTTGATTCAGTCACCCGTCACCCCCGTGACACTGCAAATATTGCACAGTCTGTAACCGACGAGTGTACTTGTCTGAGTGCCCAGCTCAAGGGCCTGCTGAAACAAAACAAATCGTCCTCAGTGTCAGATTTATTTACAGGTCAAGTTTATTTAAGCAGCTTTGTAATGTTTAATACCTGTGCTGCTGTTTCTGAAAAACCTTTATTATTTATTTATTTTTTTACATGATCTGGTTTTAATCAGTTGTGTTCAAACATGCCTTGGAATAAAATCTTTTTACATTGACTTCCACTGAAATGTAAGAAGTTTTTTTTTCCTTCGGTGAACTTTTTACAGATACAAGGTTTTTGCATCACAGCAACAATGTACTTATTAAGACACTCGCTGTTTTGTTTACTTTGGCATAAGCTGGTCACTTCATCATGGAAGAAACCAGGTCAA